>CM060947.1:97715935-97868435 GCA_030765055.1 Mantis religiosa | reverse complement strand
TCTTAAAGGAGAGCGTCATTTCATCCATTTTGTTCATTATCCTATATGACCTCCACGCTAGGAAACGCTAAATCTTTTTTTAAAAAGGAACATTAAAAAACGATGTTTCCTCACGCTGCTGGGATGTTTCACCGGTGTGGTTTAGTTTTCTGACAAGGATGCCTTGCAAATCTTTTTACAGTGCAAAATGGAATTATATAAATTCTTCTATTTGGGGCTGAAAATAAAATTGACTACTGCCAAATCATATTTACAATACAGTATTCCAAAGCTTCATAATTATACCAAAAGTAGCATTATAAACTTTATTTGGTTTGCATGTGTTTATTAACTTCAAATCTATCAAAGAGTAAACCCTTCGATGGAAGGAAGTCTGAAATTACAAAATCTACTACTGGGTGTGCGTAACAAATTCTGCAAGGTTTGCCAACTTTATTGTTTTTATTTGTTTTTAAAACAATAACAAATTGAATATCCTAATAACGCGGCATCATATTGCCACATATGTCATGAGGGTTGCATCCGGTTACCCCTAAAATCGATATATTTATTGGATTTCATTTAATTATAAATTCTCGGGTCATTCTAATTTATGGCTGAAAAGTCTCATTCCTTGATTCTTGCATCATGTTGCAGGCCGGGATATATGTGATGGTTACCCACATCCGGCCAAGCCCATGAAAAGTCCCCTTAATTTGCGTCATGTCCGGTGAATAGTGCGTGGCTTTTCCCGAAAGCACTCCCCAGAACCGGATGTTCTGGAACGTACGATGACCGAGTCTAGACCCGGATGTTCTAGAAGCTTCCAGGATGGGCTGGGTTTCCCGTATTTGGGAGTATCGACGTCACTTAGAGTGTCTATATAAGCGGGCGAGTTCAAGCCTCTCTCTCTCTACTCTCGTCTCAGGCCTCTTCGCATCGTCCGGCTGCACCGAGTAACTTCGAGGACGGCACCCCTCTGGCCTACGTCACACATCTCTCAAGGTAATATGAGTATACTCTAACTTTGCTAATGTAAACGTCGAAGGACCTAGTGTCAGGAGAGGAAAGACCATGTAACGCTGACTAGCACTTTCTGCTTGTTGTACCCCTTTAGTTTCAGGGTACGTAGTTATGAATAATAAACCAATAGTTCATGCAATCAAGCTCTACCGTCATTAACCTAGCTATGCCTCCTCCATCTCATGCTACCCAAACAATAGGCAACGTGACAATATGAGCTCTCACTTTGGCTTAAACAAATATCTTCTCATCGTCTTCTTCATATTCATCATAACATCGTGCCCTGTTCAAGATAAACCATCATGTTACTTGAGACTGTGAATACCGCCAATTTGCAGATAGTAGCATATGAATTAGTTTATCTAATAGAAATATCCATTCTTTTACTTTCTTTACCTGTATTTAAAGTAGGGAATTGGACTGGATTGCTCGGAGGGGATTGGACACTTGTACAGCGAGGACTACCCGAAAATCCGAAGACCCCAGCCTCTGTCAACCCGGGAGCGATGGAAAACTCCGGGGCTCTTCTCATGGGGTAATATCTAGAGTCTAATAAGCCCCCCTCCCCATCATCAACAACGTCAAGACGGAAGTGGATACGTCACGCGCGACAACCCCGCAGGGAAGACCAGCGAAAACCTCGGTAGGGCCGCCTGGTGATCTAGCACACCTTCTACTAGCTCTGCAGGCTAGTACCCGGGACATTTTAGGCAACGGAGGGTACTGCACAGTTAGTTAATGCCAGAGGTTCTACTCCCATTAGTCCTGGACCCATAGGACCAAGGAACCGGGCCTCCTTCGACCAGGGAGTTACTGAGCTTTCCCAAAAGGGCGCCCGGCGCCTCCGTAGGGCTTTCCATAGGGCAATATCTAGGGACTAACAAGCCCCCCCCCATCTGGTCCTGTGGACTCAAGACGGGATGGAACTGGATACGCCACTTAAGCGCACCAACTCCAAAATGGGAAGGCTACCGATATGATGACCTCGGTGGGGCCGCCTGGTGATCTAGCACACCTTCTACTAGCTATGCTGGCCTGTACGCGGGAATATGAATGGCTTCCCTCAGCCCCGTCCGGAGACGTACCCGATCTCCAACGGGTATCGGGAACCACAGCCCCCTCGAGTCCAACCCAATCCGAACAACTCCCTATCAGGGAGGGGCTCGAATGTTCGGCCCGAGGTTCCTCTAGTAACCGCAGAAGTACCACGAGTGCTAGGGGTCCGCAGCGCCCACACCATGGCAGCTGAAGGGTACGGATCCCCTCTCCTACGGGGGGAGGGTACTGGACACCTTGACCAGACTGGTCTTTTGTACCTATGCCCCAAATGGGACACCCCCGGGAGGGAGGATGAGGTGAGAGGAGACAGAGGTCGGCCGACCCAAAGGAGTCACTAAAGTACAGAGGGCGAGTTCCCTACACTTACTAGACAAGAACTCTCCGGTGGTGGGTTTAGGACAATCGTCATCACACTACCGTGTCCCCCAATCAGTCATGAGGCCGGTTTGGAGACCGGAGGCCCCCCGAGAGCAAGGAAGGTTTCAGGCAGGCTTGCACAACCAGCATCGCGTCAACCGCGTTCCTGAATCGGCCCATTAGGCCGCCTTACAGACCGGAGTCCGTCCCGCCGGAGGAGAAAGTGTTCACTTAGAGTATTTCATCCTTAGCACTCGTGGTACCTCTGACGTTACTAAAGGAACCTCGGGCCGAACTGCCAAGCCACTCCTATCGGGGAGCTGTTCGGATTGGGTTGGACTCCAGGGGACAGTGTGTTCCCGACACCCACGGGGAATTGGGTACCTCCGGCCAGGTTACGGCCGCCCGGAGGGGGTAGAGGGTTGCCTTATAAGTCCCGGGTGCTAGCCTGCACAGCTAGTAGAAGGTGTGCTAAATCACCAGGCGGCCCCACCGAGGTCATATCGGTAGCCTTCCCATTTTGGAGTTGCGCGCGTAAGTGGCGTATCCACTTCCATCCCGTCTTGAGTCCACAGGACCAGCTGGGGAGCGGGGCTTGTTAGTCTCTAGGTCTTGCCCTATGGAAAGCCCCTCGGAGGCGCCGGGCGCCCTTCTGGGACAGCTCGGTAACTCCCTGGTAGAAGGCCCGGGTCCTTGGTCCTATGGGTCCAGGACTAACGGGAGTAGAACCTCTGGCGTAAACATCCCTGCATGCACCGCCGACACTTCTACCCTGAAAAAGACCACCAGATGAGAGATGATGTGAAATGATAATGGAGGTGAAATGGAGGGACAGGAAATTCGGGAGATGTAATTAACCTACCAAGCATTCCCCTAGCGAACCGGAAAACCCTCCGAAAAACTCATGGGTCAGATACGTCGGACACAGGAATCAAACGCGGGCCTCCCGAATTCGGACCACAGACGAAAACGCCGGAGCCATCCCGCTCGGTTATACAAAAGTTTAGTACACAAAACATGTATTTATGTCAAATACTTGTTGTTGTAGATATAACCTCAACAAGTATTCCTTGTTATTGCTCTGAGTTTTCAAATACCTATACTTATCTCAAATATGAAGTTCTTACTCTTTATTTTCTTCATGGCCACATAAAAATGTAATTTCAAAACGAGCACATAGCGACTAAATCTTAAAAAATTTTACTGTTACTTCAGCCTACTGTATGCTTCTATTTCCGTAAATATATAGCATAACTATTTCTGTGAATGGATTTTTCGATTAACGTGTAATAATTTAAAGAACAGGCACAGAAAAGTGTGTACAATACGTCAATTTTTTAAAATTTAAATATGTTTAGATAAAAATTTGTTTTATTTTTCACTTAGAAATACAATCTTATGCTCAAATTACATGTTTTCTTTCTTCACTGGTACTTACAAAATGCAGAGGAAATTATGGATACCCCCAAACATTCGAAACCTAGATATCACAAGAAATATATGTTTTGAGACTCCTAAAATCCTAAAAGATTGCATTTTTAGAAAACGCTCTGTATATAGCTTCCATCCCTATCATTCCTCTCTCCATCATGAGCGGCATGGAAACAATTTTGAGAATCATGTTAACTTTTGTACATGGGCATTGAGACATACTTTAGATTCGCCATGTATTTTGTTTAGTGATGAAGCAATATTTACTAATCAGAAATATGCAACTATTGGTTTGTTGACAAATGCCGTTGGCTTCGTCACGTTGAACGTCAGCGTCCATGGAGTGGGATAGAAAACCATCAGTTCATAGGCTCTGTTTTCATAGAAGGAACAATAAACTCGCACAAGTATCTCAGCCTCATAACAGACTATCTTCCATAGATGCTAGAAGACGTTCCTCTGCAGACTAGGAGGAACCTGTGGTTCCAGCATGATGGCTATCCAGCCCATAGTACACGAATTACCACAGCTGGTCTTCACGAATTGTTTCCAAATCGTAGTTTAGACCAAGGGGACCTGTACCTTGGTCGGCCCGTTCACCGGATTTATCTCAGTTAGAGTTTTTTATATGACGAAAACTGAAAAACGTCCACAAGCAGATACCAACTACACCAGATGATATGAAACAACGTATTACTGCTGCCTGCTCTGAAATTTCCGCTGAAATGCTAGAATGCAGCAGTGTAGCAGTCTTACCACAGGAGACTGGAAGCTCGTGTAGAAGCTGAAGGTGGTCATTTTGAACACAAGCTTTGGAAGTCAAATTTCTCTTTACTTGTCAGGATACATAGAGGTAGTGCACTCCCTTTCGTTCTTCTTTACTTTGTGCTACCACGGTAGTACAAATGTCGGTGTGTAAAGGTTTCAAAATAAAATATTTCGTGAACTAGAATTCTACGGAAAACATCATTAATATTCTAACTTACCATACTTTTAATTTTGTATGTAATTAGGCATTGTTGCATTTAAAAAGTGTATGTTTGCTCCAAAAATACACCTTATAAGTGTTATTAAAATATATTTATAAGCTAAAACTACGAGCCCATAATTAACAAACAATGCAGTGAAAACAACTCATCAATACCACTTTCCATTTCGCAAATATTGGCGGTGCCAGTTTTAGGTGACTCACTCTGTATATATATACATATATTATGTTTATTATATATATCTTGAATCATTTGGGAAGCCACTGAAGTTTTATTGACTCGGGACGGCTTTTGGATAACTGGTGATTTTTAAGTTCTTTTTCGGGTGGAGGAAAAACGCCTTTACGCACTAACCCTGGGATTGGAGTGTGGGACTCCTCTGGGGGATTGAGCCGCCAGCCGTACCCACTAAAAAACCTCCACCGGTGAGAAGTTGAGAGTGAATCGTGGCAGTACCGCTATTGCACCTGCGGATTCTAGGTGAGGAGATGAGGCCCAGACTAAGAGCCCGGGCCAGGTGAGAGGTGGGCGCCAGGACGCAAGTAAGACCGAGGAGCTCCTTACGACCTTGGATATTCAGGTGTGAGAATGGGATAAGGGATTCTAGCTGAGCCTCCGAATGGAACGACGTCTTATGTTCTCCTAGTGTGGTCCTGAAACAGAAGGACGATGTCATGAGTACTTATAAGTTATAATTATTTAGTCTCAGGCCAAAGCGGCACTGAGTCTGGTATCAAGTTGTTGGATTTACAGCTATATTAGATTACATATGTGCCATATGGCTTCTAGGAGAGTCTTGTTATTTTTTGGTTAGTTGTTGGAATACAATATTCCCTGTCAAAAATTGAAATAAAGGAAAGGACATCATCCAATTATATAGAACACGTGGATCTCTTTAAAGCCCACGGTTTATGCCAAGTAATCTTTTATTGTGGAGATAACCATTCTCAAGATATTCCTTGTTTTAGATTTGAATTTTTAAATATTATACTTTCCCAAAATGTAAGTCATTCATTTTTCAACTTCTGGTCCTGTAAATTAAAGGAAATTTCATAGGCATCACATAGCGACCAACTCTTAAAGGAGCTCACTATGGCTTAACCCATAATTTATTCCTTTAGGGCCTGTATTACGATCTCCGGTTAAGGTGTTGGCTAACAGTTAACTTGGAATTACACGCAGATGTCGGTATTACGAACTTCGGTTAAGGTCTAACTGTGAGTTATTTCTGGAGGTAAACTAACCCTCACCTTGAGTATCGGTTAGTGAGATAACTTGAAGTTTACCTTCACACACAAAAAAGAAAATGGCGTACCTCCAGCCCAGATTGGATTTCGAAATCGATTCTGAAGACGATATGCCTGCACAGTATTTATTTAGTACGTATAAATAACATAAAAAAGATAATCTCTGCAAAGTTTATCCCTGATAACATGAAGCAGGGCGAGAACAAACATTTGTAGGAATATATTTTAAGACAGTAGAGTGTACCTTTATTTCAATTTCCATGTCTGGTTGCCTGGCTCCTGGTCTGAAATCTTGCAGATTTTTTAAATGCATTTTGCGTGTGTCCGCGAGTATATTAAATAGCTAATTTTAATTGAAAACTGAATTGTATCGACTAAAAGAAGAATTATTTTGTAAAGTGTCCTCAATAATTTCAAAATATTTTGTTATAATTAAAACACCAGTTTGCAAAGGAAATAAATCGAATGAAAAGTAATTATTTCACTATCCCAATTTCTCCGTTCCCAGACTACGATCCTGGGTGCAACGAGCATCGCTCGAGAGCAGCCGTGGTGAACAATAATTCTGCAATAACTTCACCAAAGGTAAGAATCCCATCATCAAACAAAATAAACCTCTGCAATGTATATGTAGAAAAGCTATCAAACTTTAACAAACTAAAATAATAATAATAATAATAATAATAATAATAATAATAATAATAATAATAATAATAATAATAATAATAATAATAATAATAATAATAATAATAATAATAATAATAATAATAATAATAATAATAATAATAATAATAATAATAATAATAATAATAATAATAATAATAATAATAATAATAATAATAATAATAATAATAATAACAATAACAATAATAATAACAATAATAACAATAACAATAATAATAATAACAATAATAATAATAATAATAATGATGATGATGATGATGATGATGATGATGATGATGATGATGATGATGATGATGATGATGATGATGATGATGATGATGATGATGATGATGATGATAATAATAATAATAATAATAATAATAATAATAATAATAATAATAATAATAATAATAATAATAATAATAATAATAACAATAACAATAATAATAATAACAATAATAACAATAACAATAATAATAATAACAATAATAATAATAATAATAATGATGATGATGATGATGATGATGATGATGATGATGATGATGATGATGATGATGATGATAATAATAATAATAATAATAATAATAATAATAATAATAATAATAATAATAATAATAATAATAATAATAATAATAATAATAATAATAATAATAATAATAATAATAATAATAATAATAATAATAATAATAATAATAATAATAATAATAATAATAATAATAATAATAATAATAATAATAATAATAATAATAATAATAATAATAATAATAATAATAATAATAATAAAAATAGCAGCAGCCAGAAACAAAGTTCTATTCGGAAAACATCGGAAGCATTCGCTGACGATGAGTTCACAATATACGCTTTGGAAAGGTAGAGTCAGACTGAATACCAGCTATAGCATTGAAGTTTTCAGTCTTACTCTACCTTTCCATACTTCGGCCTACGCACGGCAAGTGTGAAAGAACAACTAATTGTCCAATATACGCGTTGATACCACTCTAGCTTCATGAGCACTAGATAAGGAGCTGCCTAGCGACTTGGCCGGATGCTTGGTAACCGAGCGGTAAAATTCACATGTCTCGTAAGTGGGCGATCATGAGTTCGAATCCTTGAGATGGAAGTTTCTTTTTCTTATTGTTACTTTTGACATCAATGCCTTATGTTTTTCTTGCAGAAGATAAATATTTTAAACACATTCATTTATAGAAACGCAAATAATATATGTTTGCCTTTTGCACAATATTAATGCAATGGTATTAGACAACTGCCATATTGGTTGTATAAACACTCGGGTTCATTCGTCTGTTATGAATGCTCTGGCATAAAGTGCAAAGCATTCTCTCGTGAAAATTTGACTAGGCATTCGGTCTCATCCATTGCCCGCAGAATGAGAGCCGTGATAGAAGCAGAGGATTTACGAACCCAATACTAAGTTAATTTCCATTTTTATTTGGTTTTACATATAGGAATAGAATATTTATTTTAATTAGTTCAAAAACAGAATGGAATGTTCCAGTTTCTATGTGTGAGCACAAATGCCATAAAATCAAATAAACCTTAGAAATTTGAAGTTATTCTTATTACAATGTGTGGAATACACATTTCGTATTCCTACAATAAAAAAGGATAAAGTGATGTCTGGGATTCGAAAATTTGAGGTCTAATTCCTACATATTTGTCTATGACTGCTCGGCTATCAGTGTACGTTCAGTAACTGAGACTCAATTATCAGACTCAATTTTTCACACACATTACAATGTGCGAAAAAAAGGAAGAATTCCCTATGTGAATATGCACGAGATATATGTAACAATAGACAATGTATGATCATTCTCATTATCATTAGATATTTTAGGAGAGGATTTAGTAGGACGAAGCTAAAGAGACGCGTCCAGAACGGACCGGAGCGGCTAACGGAATTAACGCTGCTTGCAGAGGTGTCGATTGCGTTGGCGTCGGCTGAACTGGTGGTACAGATGATGCCTTCCTACAAGGATGCAGACGGCAGAGCACATTATTTGTGAAATGTCAGCTCCCTTCACAATAGGCGCAGAACTAGCAATGGCGGCAACTTAGATCGTCCTGCTGGCAGGTCAAAGTGAGGTACGAAGCACCGCAGTGGCACTCGGGCTTGGAAGAGCAGGAGACGACTGTGTGCTCGAAAGTACATCAGCGGTGGCATGGTACTGCGTGGTTCTATCTGCTTACCTAGGTGTATAGCATTCGCCCTAATAAAGGTAGGCTAATTATGAAGGATTCTTTCAGCTCCACGCGGCGGCTAGCTCCAACCGAACTAGCGGCTTTGGTTCCCAGGCTGAGTGAACTTAGGTACCCTCAGTGATCAAAAAACATAAATCGTGCTTTTGGATCCCAGGGTACT
This sequence comes from Mantis religiosa, assembly GCA_030765055.1. NCBI lineage: Eukaryota > Metazoa > Arthropoda > Insecta > Mantodea > Mantidae > Mantis > Mantis religiosa. The sequence goes on along the minus strand of CM060947.1, from coordinate 97,859,307 downwards.
CTGGCGATTACGATGCTGGAGCAATGGTGAGGCGGCGGCTGATATACGGCCGCTGGTGGCTGGTCTGCCTACGCTGGCACGCTGGCAGGGCCAGAGGTCTGCTATGGTAGTGGCCAATTCTCTTCTGCGATTGTAGCTGCAGCTGCTGTGACTCTGCATCTTGGCAGATTTCATCGGGGAGCGATGTTTCTGCATAGACTACTTTCATTTATATATCCCCGGGTCATGGCAAGAATTGCTTGTAGAAACTTCTGGAAATGGAAGTCTCTCAAATTGCCTAAATCTAAACGCTAGAACTAAAGCGTCACTAATCTTCCGGCTCATGACGTCAGCAGGGCTGTCTTTGAAAATTACTACGTTTCCTGGCTAGCAAACAACAAAAAGATTGGGATGAGGTGACTCTACTTAAACCCTCTGCGGTAGGTATCGTATATGCTGTCGCTTCAGTATGGACTGAAGCTGAAAAGTACTGTTGTTCATAATTCCAATACAGAGATTTGCATACTGATCTAGATGTTTATTGGAAATACCTCCTGTTTATTCTCAAAGAATAAACACCTGACTATTTTTCAACAATTATTTCTAATACCTTGCAATTTCCTTATTTGCTGCTGAATAAAAATGCGTATATTTTGTGATGTTTTCTGCAGTAGGTATATCACAGTCCTTCATAAACTGAACATATATGCTTCAATACAGTTAGCAGACATACAAATGTCACATTTTGAAGCTGATTTTTCAAACTTATGGTTACATTTATGGATTCGGAACTGGAAAGAGGATCTTTTTTCTATAGGTGCCGCAAAAAAGTGATCCTATAACTGGATATAGCTCAAGTTTTCTTTTATTGGAAATACCACTAGCAGTTGGAATTCTTTTCACAACTTTCTCCGAATTGTGTATTTAATTTACTTATGAAAGTAGCCAGGAAAGGCTCGAAGATTGAAGACACATTTACGAACATCTATTATTGATTTTGCACCAAACTTTAATACAAGATTAGATCTGCATGCACAGCAATGTGAATAAAGCTTGCGAGGCATGTCTCTTTAGTGTGTTTGAAACTGAAATTTTGTCAGACTTGATGCTAGCACCACTGTAAGTCTCACCAGTTAATTTCTCTTGATAATAAAATCCCTGCAAGTAACATATGACACATTTCAGAAGCTTCTACGAGGGTAGTTCCGAAACTAATGCCTTCTATTTGTGTGTGTGTGTGTGTGTGTGTGTGTGTGTGTGTGTGTGTGTGTGTGTGTGTGTGTGTGTGTGTGTGTGTGTGTGTGTGTGTGTGTGTGTGTGTGTGTGTGTGTGTGTGTGTGTGTGTGTGTGTGTGTGTGTGTGTGTGTGTGTGTGTGTGTGTGTGTGTGTGTGTGTGTGTGTGTCTTGACTTCGGATGTCCAAGCCAGATATCGTTAGTATAGTGGTAATGCTTGAACCTTCCTTTTTCAGTTGCAGGTGGTTCCGTTGTTCTGTGGTAGTTGGTACCAGCAGAGGAGTGTTCCAAAATGGAGTCTGATATGGACGTGCGTATGATGTGATTGAATTTCTCACTGCAGAAGAAATTGCGCCAACTGATATCCATCGACGCTTGCTAAAGTTGTTTGGAGACGAAGCAATTGATGTGAGCAATGTGAAGTGATGGGTACGGCATTTTACAGGTGGTGAATAGGGTAAGATAAGATAGATAAGATAAGATAATGGTTTATTCACTTATAGACATGACATACATGTTTCAAGTTTCGTCGAAAAAGTTTACATATTACAATATTTAGTTACATACATCAAGATTTACAAATTTTACAGAGCATATACAGAGATTAATAAATAATGTAACTGTCTTTATGGTAAAAAAAAAAAAAAAAAAAAAAAAAAAAAAAAACGATCTTCGGTTTTCACTTTCTTTGAGGAGGGTCTCGCAGTTCTTCCTATCCATTGGTCATAAGGTGAAGATCTCAGTAATATGAAACAGAAGATGTAATAAACTGTATTAGTATTTTCTTATTTGTTATATAATGATTGAACATAAATAATAATAGTAATAATAAGAATAATAATTTATAAATATGTACTTATTTGCTGATTTCAGAAATATATTTTGAAGGTTATACTCACTTGTTGAAATTACTAGACAGATTGACAGTTTGATCTCCCATTTATACCCTCATTGAAATATATACAAATTACATGTGTCAGGAGGAAAAAAAAAAAAAAAAAAAAACATTGAAATTACAATTGCAGATATTCATCTATGTCATAAAAGGCCCTCTCAATTAAGTAATTTTTTAAACATTTATTAAACTTGGAACCAGTTGATTGTTTAATTGTGGCTGGCAGCTTATTGTATAAAGTTTTTCCAATTACAAATGGATTTTTATCAAAAAATTTCTTACTCTTTGCTTCCCTATACATATTCTCTTTAGTTCTTGTGTCATATTTATGTATATTGCTATTACTCCTTATATTTGTAGTTCTCCTAACTAGTAAAATAACTCTAAAAATATATAATGCAACAACTGTAAGAATTCTTTCTTTTTTAAAAATTTCTCTACATGAATCCCTTGATTTTAATGAATACACAATCCTTACACACCTCTTCTGCAATACCAGTAATCGTTTCAAATTTTCTTTAGACGTTGTACCCCATAACTCAATACCATAATTCAAATGAGGATGAATTATTCCATAATAAATCAATTTTAAATTAGGTTTATCCAAATAGTGTGCCACGTAATTTAATAGATAGATACCCTTACTTATTTTATTGCATATATAATTTACATGTTTTGTCCATGATAAGTTTTTGTCAATATTCAATCCTAGAAATAAGTGATCATCTGTTGTATCTATTTCTTCATTTCCAATTTTAATTTTCATATTGTTGTACATGCAATTACTAATTTTAAAATATATTATGCTTGTCTTGTTTAAATTATTAACTAGGTTGTTATTAGCAAGAAATTTAAGTATTACATCTGTACCTGAGTGTATATTATTGGTTAAGTTGTCTAGATCTTTTCCCCAACAAATTATAGATGTGTCATCAGCATATGATACAGTTTTAACATTATTAATCACAGGTAAATTATTAGTGTATAATGTAAATAGTAAAGGCCCAAGCACAGATCCCTGTGGGACTCCATATTTAACAGTTGCTAATGAGGATTCATATTTTGTTTCTATTTGGTTTAGTTTACATATTATTTCTGTGCTTTGTACCCGGTCTTGTAAGTATGTGTTAATTAATTTACCTGCAGTCCCCCTTATACCATAATGTTCCAATTTTTGTAATAAGACTTGGTGATCAACACTATCAAAGGCCTTTGATAAATCAAGAAAAATCCCCATTACTTGATTGTCATTTTCCATTTTGTTAATTAATTCATCTATAAATTCTACCGCAGCAGTAATTGTAGAATAACCTTTTCGAAAACCATGCTGGGAATTAGATAAAATTTTATGTTTGTCCAAAAAACTTAAAATCCTCTTTAAAATAACTTTTTCCAGTAGTTTAGCAAAAGTAGATGTTAAAGTAATTGGTCTATAATTACTCACATTAGTAACATCACCCTTTTTGTGTAATGGTTTAACAACCCCCTTTTTTAAACAGTTCGGAAAAATTCCTTCCCCTATAGAGGCATTTATTAGATGTACTAGATGTACTAGGATGTGTGCATGACAAGCCACGACCATGCACAGCTGTCACCCCTCACAATGATTAGCGTCTTGATCAACTCAACCGTGCTGATCAGCAGAGGACTGAATAATTGTGTGCAAACCTGAATGTCGGCTGTAATGCCTTGGAAACAATGTTGGAGCATCTTAGTTATAGTAAAGTCTGTTTAAGATGGGTCCTGCGAATGCTTACAGCAGAACACAAAAATCATAGAATGAAAATTTGTCAGGACCTTCTGGAGCAATATGAAGCGGAAGGTGACAATTTTCTGAATAGTATCGTCACCGGAGATGAGACGTGGTGTTACCACTGGAGCCAGAATCCAAAAGACAGTCCATGGAATGGCGACATGTGAATTCTCCGACGAAGAAATTCAAAACACAGCTATCTGCAGGCATAGTGATGTGTACAATCGTCTGGGACAGCCAGGGTGTGGTTCTTTCGAATGTCCTAGAGCCTGGAGCAACTATCAATTCAGCACACTACAAGATGACACTAAGCTGAAAGCCCTTATTTCCAGGGTAACACCAGAGAAGATCAACTTTCACCTCCAACATGATAATGCCAGGCCCCACACCAGTTTTGCGACGACGCAACTGACTGCAAAGTTTGGCTGGACTGTCTTACCACATCCACCGTACAGTCCAGATTTAGCGCCTTCAGACTGCCATCTCTTTGGGCTTCTGAAAGATGGACTACGTGGTGAACATTTTTCAAGACTCGGATGCTGTTGTCAAACCTGCAAGCTGGTTTCGATTTTTACAAACGTGGCATGCGGGCTCTGGTTTATCATTGGCAAAAGTGCATAACGAATGGTGTTGAATAAGTGCAAAAATTTAAATCTGTAGATGAAATATTGCTCTATTTAACTGTGCTGTTATGATTTACGTATCCCCTGCAGTTTTCATGAATAAAAATAGGAGGCATTACTTTCAGAACGACCCTCGTACTTGTACAGATATTATGGAATCCCCAAAACTGACCTGGACTACTCCCATTTTACTAATCTACTTCTCAATTGCAAAACTTATGTTACATCTGTTGTGTTGTACTGGACTTAAAAAAACGAGGTTAATTCATTTGTTTTCATTTTAGTCGTTATATATGCACGACATAAAATCACCCTGAATACCTTTGGGCAGACCTGTATAACTTTACTCTAGCTCCTTACATTGTTGATGTAAATCGTCATCATATTTGCATTGTGTGAGGAAGAATTTTCATGTAATACTCATGGTTTAAAGGGAGCTGACTTTCATTTGACCTCAAAAACTAAGCTCTTACACAACATTAGAGTGGCATTGATTAACCATTTAGTTCTTCTCTTTTTCTTCTTTTCCTCCCCATTTTGTTGTTATACTGTCGCAATTCCATATTGTTCAGGTAGCATCTACAATGTGCTATTTTAAAACTTTATGCTTATGATTACAAATTTAAAAAAATAAAGAAAGGGGAAAAAATGTAATGCGTTTTTTCATGCCAGTGTCTTCCTTGCATAAAATAAGTAGTACAATTTGGCTTTAACTTAACTCTTCTTTAACCATTTTTGTTTTTTTACCAGGAACGATGGAATTTTCTTGTGTCTTCAGCTATGATGAAGCTGCTTGTACTGTAACTACTTCCTTGAAGCAACTCTGATTTGGAGTGGAAGAAGTTCCGATATGGCTTATGTAAAACTTGAACATTTGTATGTGGAAGAAAGGACAAATATCAAGTGCTGAGAGTAATGCGATATCTGAACTTGGAGAAATTACAGTCAGAACAGAAAATATTCGTACACCACTAAAACGTTAAGAAAAATTGATATTATGGAGACTATTTATACGATAAATTTAAGTTTACTGGCTCAAAAGAAAGCACCCTCAAAATAATTTACATTTTATACGAAAATAGCAACAATGTACAAACGAAATGTCACTTCTATAAAAAAATAAAATTAATCTATTTTTCAGCCACAAAAAGTAATCGTACACTCCAAAAGCAACATACAATACACCAAAAATGATGCTATTCAATACTTCGTTGGGTACCCTTAGCTTTAATTATAGCCTCTAATCTCCTTGGTAAGGAATGGACTATTGTTTTAGTTTCCGCCTTTGTTAAGGTTCCATTCTTGCAAAAGAACAGTTTTCAATTCTTTGTTGGAAATTGCCCTTTTTACGCGCTTCCCCAGCATACTCCACACTTGTTCGATAGCATTAGTATCCGGAGATTGGGGAGGAGTATGAAGCTGTTTTGGAACATTGTTTAATATCCAAAGTCGTGTATTACGCGCAGTATGTTTTAGATCTTTATCCTGCATAAACGTCCGTCTTCTTGCAGGCCATTTTCTCCTCACTGGTATGCAACTCTTGCTTAAGAATGCTCATGTACTTCCTGTGATCCATTATTCCCTCGATAACATGCAGACTGCCGACACCTGATGCGTTATACAACCACAGACAAGACGGATCATCCGCCGTGCTTTACTGTGGGAAACAAGATCTTTTTGGCTCCAGCTCCATATATCTTTTCCTCCATACTTTGCGACTGCGATCCGCACTGAATACCTAGAACAGGCTCTCATCTGTCCATGCAACTTCCCCCCCCCCCCCCAGAAGCCCACACCCCTATCAGGGTACTTACGAGCGAATTCTATGCGTTTTTGCCTGTTCTGTGAGCTGACCTATAGGACTTCTTACCCGCTACTCTGCCGTTGTACCCTTTCTTGTTGAAACTGCTCTCACAGTGCTCGCTGAAATATTAATCCCTGCCTTTTACAACTTAGCAACAAATTGAGGAGCAGTTAGTTACTCGTGGATCCTTTTTAATGCAGCGAAGAATGTTATTTTCATCTTCAGACGTCAGAACTTAGGTCGACCACTCCTGGGTGTATTTAGAATAGATTTTCTGGTTCTTATTCTGTCAATGACGGATTGAATCGTTGACTGTGGTCTCCCCACTAAGATATCTCCGAAAGTGCTTTGAATTCATTAAGTAATTTATTATTTTTCTCTCTTCTGACGTAGTTTTTTTCCCTTCTTCGGCTCATTTTACGTTACTTCCGCAACCTACTGAGTTCGATGTCAGACTGGTGTGTACAGACTACTTGCTGTGAAACAGCTGAATGCATACTATCCAGAAAGAACTAGCTTGTAATATAACCATAGTATTCAATCTAGATACCTTTGGTGTAATGAATACTTTTTGTGCCAAATTTACGGTATCATGCAATATTACTAGTAGAAAACTACTGATTCTAGAAAACGTTCAGCAAAATTACGGTAGGAATAAGTAAATAAACACACTAATCATATAATTTTACAAGTTTACTAGGTTTCATAAATAATTATGTTACAACAACAGAAACTGTTTCTTCATTTAGTTGGTGTAGGAATACTTTTGGGGTGACTGTACACAATGTACTGTACATATCACAATTACACAGTGGAATAATGACCACCACTTCCTTTATTATATTCAAAAAAGTTTATGAACACTAGAAAGCTCATTCAAGGTAACCCTTGATTTCATTTATGGAATGATTAAAAATTAATGCAAATAGTATTCTTGTTCTTGTACAGATTATTATGTTTGATCTGAAAGGAATAATAGTTATAGGTAACATAAGGACAATTTCAACATCTTCTTTAACTTCCCTAATTGTACCACTATCATGGTGTTAGGGGATTCTTGTTCCTCCATTCCTTTTAAGGTCGGGCCTGAGGAACAAAAGCTTTGGATCCAATAGAGAACCACGATAGTTGATCAGCCCAATGCTTGGCGTGAAGGTGAAGGAAGTGGATGATATATATATATATATATATGAAGGCGAGATGAATGATAGGAAAGATGATGATGGAGCAATTGGTGGAATGTTGATGGGGGAAATTGGAGGACTCCGAGAAACCCGTCCCAGCGCCATATCCACCACAAATCTCACTTTGCAATTGCCTGGGACTGAACCCAGGCCACCTTGGTGAGAACCAAGCAGTCTAACCTCTCAGCCATGGTGTGGCCCAATTTCAGCATCAAAAATTTAAAAGATAACAGCTATTAAACAATTTTAAAGAACATGGTAAGCAAAAATATCTAATAGAATCAAAATTGAACTTTTGAAAGGGGTACTTTTTTCTTGATTTTCAAATTTAGCATAATCCATTTCTTAGATACTGCATAGAAGAGCATTGAGGCATATGGACCTTCAGTGATACGGCACCGCATTTGCTTGTTACCTTGTTTACTAGAAGAGCAAAATATTAGTAACCTAACATACAGTAAGTGAAAAAACACAGACTGACCACTTGGGATCTGTGTGTGTGTGTGTAGTGTGATATGAAAAGGTAGCCAATTAATTATTACACACAAATGTAAATTATCATTGCAGCCACCCATTTTTCACTTGACAAAGGGATTTTGACTTCCTCTTCTTTCTTCTTGTCAGTATACATTCACATTATATATGATTTCTTGGGCCTGCTGGTGTATTACAGGTTATTGTCCATAGGTCATGATTGTACCTCAACAGAGTGTACATACACTGTCACACTGTGTATATGCAATAGGCTCAGGTAAATAACTACATTGTAAACGCATATTTTCCAATACGCTTCCATGCTTTGCCATGTAGTAATTTTATTTCTATGGACATTGTTAATTTTGTCAACTTCAACATACTGAGAAAACTTAAAAGCTATAAGTGTACTCACTGCTTATGGTCAGTTTTTTTCTTTTTTTGAGACGCCAGCAAGACATAGGTGACATACCATTTTTTTGTTGTTGGAAAAACGGGTAGATTTGGCAAAATATGTGGAAAAGCTCAATATTTAGTTTTTGACTTTTTTCAATTCTTCACAACTGATATCATACAACTAGTTCATTAATAACAACAATTTTTAAAGGATTAAACAATTGTTTAATTTGTTTTGTATACATTAGGTGAAACATGCCCTTTACTTTAAAGTATACTTCCTCACAAATCTTTGTTCAGTGTAGATATTTGTGTTTTGCCATCATGTTGACACCTTGCCTTCCTGTAGCAGAATCCACTATCTAGGTTGATGGTCTTGTCTTGCAAGTTCTAATACATTTTTCCTTCATTTGCTTCAGTTCACTTTACTTTGTAGGCTTATTGTGCTACCTGTATTTTTTAACACCAATTCATAATGCCTTTATACCTACTTACCTTACATTTGCTTTAAAATTGAATGGGGATATTGAAAAAAAAAAAAAAAAAAAAAAAAAAACACATGTTCATTTATTGGAAAAATTGGGTTCCCTATGATGTACTTTAAACATATTGGTTGATCATGATACAGAGATATCCCATATATTCTGTCATTTTCTGTGCTGTTATGTAGCCATTGTATCATCTAAACTGAAGAGAAACTCCACATGTACAAAACATACTGGGTTTTGCAAAATTTTTAATTGTCAGCACTGTTTTAAACAGACGGTTGATACTGCCTCTTTCTGTTCTTAATAGTAGCAAAATCTCTGACAGTGATGATGCTAGTGGCAAATGTCAGAAAATAGTAAAGAAAAAAGTATGCTGTGGTGTTTCTGCAATATACAGCCAATAATGAGCTAAACTGAAAAATGAAGCATATATTCAATTGAAAAGGTGATAAAGTGAAACCAAAACATCGCGGTTAAAACTGCAGGTGAGTTCTAATCTGAAACCTAATATTGCTTCATTACATCTTAATTATTATCACAGTGAACATATTCATATTCATTTATTGCATCCGTAAATCATACATTCATGATGTGGAATTGTCAAATTACTAACTACACAAAAAATAGTAACAAAAAACAAGAATTACAATAAGTTGTTAAGCATAATAACCAAATAAATAATTAAAATTTACATTCCTTTTATTCCTACCCTTTGTCATTTAAATAATCTTCTACTGAGTATAACACTTTTGTAACAAATACTTCTTTGATGTGTTTTTAAACTTTGTGATGGTGATGTGGAATTGTCAAATTACTAACTACACAAAAAATAGTAACAAGAAACAAGAATTACAATAAGTTGTTAAGCATAATAATTCAATTAATAATTAAAATTTACATTCCTTTTATTCCTACCTTTTGTCATTTAAATACTCTTCTACTGAGTAGTAACACTTTTGTAACAAATACTTCTTTGATGTGGTTTTAAACTTTGTGAAGGACTCAATGTTTTTTATTTCAGTTGGCAGTTTATTGTAGATATGAATTCCGTTGAATTTAAAACTGTGCTCATACATTTTCTTTTTATGATAGGTGACATGTAAGTTTGAACTATTTCTCGTGTTATGGTCATGAATATCATTGTTTTTTTGAAATTTATCTAAGTTCGTTTTAACCTGTAGTATTATTTCTAAAAGGTAAATGCTTGGTAATGACAATATGCCTAATTTTTTTAACCATTGCTTACAACTATCTGTTCTCTTTAAATTCATCATAATTCTAATTACCCTTTTTTGGATTCTAAATACTTCGATAATGCTACTACTATTTCCCCATACTGCTATACCATAAGAAATTAATGAATGAAAATTTGCAAAATACGTTATTCTTAATGTATTCAAATTTACACTGTGCTTCAAAATTGATATTTGGAAATAAATGCTACTTAATTTCTTCATTAGACTTTCAATATGTATATTCCAATTTAGACTGTCGTCCATCCAAACTCCTAAAAATTTTGTCTTTCCTGTATATTTAATTTCATTATCATCCATTATAATTTCAGGTAAATTAACTGCCTTATTGATTTTATTATGAAAACCCAATGCCTGACTCTTATCCTTATTTATAACTAATTTGTTATTTTGAAACCAAATTGATACTTCTTTCAAATTATTTATTACATTTTCTTTGAGTTCGTCATCATTTTGACCTGATATCAAGAGGCATTTTAAACAATTTTGTGAATAAAGTGCCAAATCATTAATATACAAAATAAATAGCAATGGCCCTAAAACTGAACCCTGCGGAACTCCACAGTTTATGCTAGCAGCTTTGGATTTTATAGTTTTTATTTCGTTTGTAGTTTTATCAACAAACTATTTCTATTATTTGCCTTCGCTCTCTCAAGTAGGAGACAAACCAGTTATTTGCAGTTCCCCTAATTCTGTAATGAGATAATTTCTTTAATAGTATTCCATGATCAACTAAATCGAAAGCTTTAGACAGGTCGAGGAATATTCCAATACATTTTTCTGAATTGTCAAGCTTTTGGTGCACTTCGTCTATAAACTGTATCAGTGTAGTATTAATGGACTTTCCTTTTTGAAAGCCATGCTGCCGATCAGAAATTAAATTAACTTTTCAAATAAAGTTGCACAATCTAATAAAAACCACTCTTTCTAATATTTTGGAAAAGATCGATAGCAGTGAGATGGGTCTAAAATTTGAACTTCCAATTTTGATCCCGTTTTATACATTAGCTTTATTTTTGCCATCTTAAAGCAGTCTGGGAACCTACCTCCACTCAATGATAAATTTATTAAGTGCACTAATGGTTTTACTAAGTGGGCAGAGCATTGTTTTACCAAGAAATTTGAAATACCATCCAAGTCAGTAGAGCTTTTATTTTTCATGCTTTTTATTATAGTGTGAAGTTCATCTTCTGTTGTGGGTGCAAGAAGGATAATCAGATATGTTTTATTACTTATTATTTTACCTTCCGTTACTTTTGACTCCCCTACAATCAATTTTGGTACCCCAGCATAATACTGACTAAAAACCTCTGCAACCACCCGAGGATCATCTATAATTTTGCCTTCTTTCTGGAGTTTGTAGTCATCTCGTGTGGCTTTTACTTTGGTTTCCTGTTTTATAATTTTCCAGGCAGTCTTAGATTTATTTACTGAATTTGCTAATTGTTTATCATTGTACAGTTTCTTTGCTTTTCTAATAACCTTATTATAGATTCTTTTATAATTCAATAAGTGCTGTGTAAACGTTTCTGATACTTTATTTTCCTTTGAGATTTTATTTAGAAATCTTAACCTTTTACTGGATATTAGAATACCTTTGGTCATCCAATTTTGCTGCTTATGCTCATTCGTTTTAAATTTTCTCCAAGGATACGCAATACTTACATGAAACTTAAGAATACTGACAATATATAGCTTTATTTTCAGTTGCTGAATGAAATGCATGACAAGATAATGCAGGGCAGCAAGATATAATTATAAACTAAATTTATTGACTTTCATACAGAAAATCAACAGGATAGATTCCTTTAAAGCCTCATTGAAGTAAAATCAGTGGCAAGAAAATAGCCTAGTAACGATAATGAAGTTGGAAGAAAGAACAAAAAGGTCACATGTTTACTGATCAGTGCAGTTAATACATCCTGTAAGAATCAGATTTGGAAAAATGTTTTCCTTAGTGTTTTTGGTGTTAGCAGTGGCCAAATAAGGTACTTGTGTGATTTGCTGAAAGAAGTTAAATCTCAACAAGATAAGAGGAAAAACATCCTCTGGAAATGCAATGCCAATGGCTTTGATAGTGGAAATAAAAAATCCTAGCAATTCATTTTCACTGAATAAAGCACAATATACAAAAGAAGAATGGAATTATTCTGATTCTAAACTTATTATGAAGATTATGTGGCAGATGTTCAAAAACATTTAACCAGATATTAAAGTAGATTATCAATTTATTTGAAAACTTTTACTCTTATTTTTCAGGTGTGAGATTTTGGCATTGTAAAAAGGAAAATTATAAAGATGGATAGGATATATTTGCTGAAAGAATTTGCAGAATTAACAGGACAGTTGAGAATAAAAATGAATTTTGAAGTGAACATGTCAAAAAAGGGGGGAGGAGAGGGGGGTAAGGCCATTCATTGATGGTGTAGAAGAGCAGACATTACAACTGGCTGGACATCTGTAATTCCATTAAGCCCTATAAGTCAAACTTATCAAGTTAATATGCCTATAAACAAGAAAATGCCTAAGGCGAGTTCTATCATTTCTACCAACAAAAGAAATCATCCAGAACTTTACTCTGACATATACAATTGGCCAACATCATGTGCCAAAGAATGAAACATGTGGAGAATGCCAAAGAATGTAATATGAGCATAAATTGTTTGATTTTTGTCCATATTAGCAATAAATTATGAGTTAAATAATAATTTATGCTTACTTACTACAAAACACTAAGAAAGGCCCGCATGTTCACTAAGTCAATATTAACTTAATGTTAAGAAACTATCAAGACTGTCTACAGTGCACTGACATTCTTCCCTCTACATTCATTTTAACAAAAATGAGATGAAAAACAGCATTTCAACATATTGTAAGATCAGAAATGGTCATTGTATCATTTATCAATTAATTTATTATTATTATTATTATTATTATTATTATTATTATTATTATTATTATTATTATTATTATTATTATTATTATTATTATTATTATTTCCTGAAAAGTTTAGTTTTCTGATCAAGTGAGACTTCTCAATATTCCTATTAAATTATTTTTCACCTTTAATTTATTGCTTCTGTAAAATTATGTTTACATGATATGGAAATGCATGTATGCATGCGCACACACACACAAAAATAAAATATTGCAATGTTCCAGAAAAAACAATAACAAAGGAGTACAATTTGTTACTGGTATCAACATGTATTGAAATACAGCATTTCTATTATAAGTAACATTTACACTTTTTCATATGTACTAATGTTTACAACATTTCAATATTTTTAATATTTGCACAATACTTATATTTGTCATTCAAGTCTTTGTCCACTGAACAGCTACATTTTTTAAACAGTTGTATCCATCTTCACTCTATTTTAGAACTTTGTGAGGTAAGTAATATGTTTCATTTCAATAGGATGTTTATTGTAAATATGAATTCCATTAAATATGAAATTGTGCCTGTGTATTTTTTATAATGTTAAGAAATCATTATTCCTCCATTACTTTGGATAGCAGAGGGAGAGAAAACTACTTCACACTTCACCCAATGCTACCTCTTCTCTTCCTCCGGGCTGATGTGCAGCTGACTTAAAATATAAATATATTAATATGAATAAACATATTTTTAAATTTAAAAAAATATGTATATAATGGAACAACATTACAAATGTTGGTCGACTGCACATTGATGATGAGGAAGAGGTTCCCAAAATTAGTTTTGAATAAATAAAACAATGAAGAGAGAAGGGTTTAAATAATTTGTTTACTCATCCCAACATAAATTAAATTCCATGTTTAGTAGGTTTATCAGTGAACTGAATAAATAAATGAAACATCTTATGGATAGATAATTTATTGACACTGTTTTGTACAATGATAATTTATATATTTATTAGAAGATACCAAGGTACCCAAATTTTTTGTTTGAACAGTACCATGGAATAAACGGCACTTGTGTCACTTTCTTGTTAGCAGAGTTTTAGTCACTTCTGGTAATTTGCAGATAAATTAAACTACAGAAATCATCATCCAGTTGCCAATGAATGCAATGAATGTACAAACGATTGCATCTACAAGAAATACACATTGAGTGTCTCCCATATACCAGTTATTCCTAGGAACAACTACGATCTATCAAACTAATCTAAGAGCTGTAAATAGCCTTTACACTAGCCTTCTCACCGCCTGAGAAACTTTAGAATAGTGCATTAAAGAATTACAACTCACATGTCTACTTTTCTGGAATAAAATGGCATCGTGTAAAACATGAATTCATTTTTCATGTTTCATATATAAGAATTCCGTGTAAATCTGCCAACAATTTTATAAGTAGAAGTACCTTATGAATACTGGTCCATTTGCTGACACAATACATTTATAAATATTGTAATTTGCTTACATCCTGTGCTGTACTGTATTCAAATGATAACAAATGAACTTAATAGTTGTAATGGAGCAACTATTCCATCTTGCAGCCCTCTTCTCATATTAAAATTTCTTCTGTAAACCTCAATTAATCATCAGAAACAGTTAAAAATTAAACACAGATTTGTAGGTTTGTGCTTGAAAATTAATTTAGTTTGTACAAAGAAGAAAAGAATTACTTGTTTATACATTATTGTTATTATCATCATGATCTTCACCACCCTATCACAATTCCATTAGCTGTAATTTGCATGTTTCCAAATAACTGATCAAGAAAACTAGCAAATTTTGGGGCATAATTAGTTCAGTCAGAGTTCAAGGGCACTGAAAAGTAGACAAAATATAACTTTTGGTGCACTTAATAGGGAGAAAGGAAGTTGATGCCGACAACTCCTTCAAAAAAGGACAAGGTCCACGTCCACTGCATCACACTTAATTTTCAATATGTTAACTAATTCTGAGAAGTATTAATAGGTGTTATTGCCTGCCAGATTCATCTTCTGCTGTTTCTTCTCTTGTCTCCTGAAAGTTCAACCACGACTGCTCCACAACTGTTGCCACTCGTTTCTCGTACTCACGCTTGTTTTCTTGGTAGAGCTGTGCTGCCAGTGAGTTCGCAGGCGAGTTTGGATTTGGTTCATCTAGTAATGACTGCCAGCACAAGCAAAATTACTTACCAAATGTACACAAAATATCACTTATTAATCAATCATAACATTATACTGGATGAAGAACCTAAAGGCACATGAAGTATGGCAATAGTGCACTGCACTGCCTTTCTTCTATGAAACAGAATATATTATCTTACAGTAAATATAAAAGTTTTGAAGCAGTGTGACAATTAATAAGTTCAGCTGCAATTTACCTGTTGCAATTCTCCCCATAATTAATATATCCTAAAGAAGTCACTTTTGCCTCTGCGGTTAATTATAATAATGAACAGTTTTCTTATGAAGATCTACATCCTAAATTTCCAATGCATCAAACAGACTCTTTACTCTGGAAATAACTTTCATGAAATATGCAACTAATTAAATATTAATAAATTATAGGGAATGTGGTTGGTGGAACATAATCCACGGATCAAACTTTCCTATATTTATCTATCCAGAAATGTTATGAACTATCCAAACATTTAGTACTGTTATTTCCATTAGAGCATTTCTTAAAGAGATTATCATACCTGCTAATATAAGCTTTGCAGTATCAAAATATGAACTGTTTTTTTCTTTAAAACCCATGATAAAACTGAGAACATGACAAGCATCAAATTAGATTTTTTATCACGAGATAACATATTTAAGTTTTGCCAAAAGAGTTGCTGGAAGGATTTAGATCTGAAGGATCTTACTACGGGACCACAGAGCTAACAACAGTGAAGTAACAAGTACTACATAAAATATAATTATTTGTCACAAACTTCACTTATCTTTTAAGAAAATTGATGAAATTTCCACACAACCCAAGAGACTAATTTTGCAAATAATCTTTTGCATCTTCAGTCACTCTAGTTGAGCTGTACAACGTGAACAAAACTCCATCAAAAAGCCTGAACAGCAAAACTATGAATTTTAGAACTATTTGTTGTTGGCCAATAAGAAAGAATTCTACAAAATTAGGACAGAAAATCCATCAATATATGGGTTACCAAAACTATATAAAACAATAAGCCATAAGATCTATTACCAGTAGTATAATGCCTCACATATATTTTGGCTAAATGGTTACTAAACAAATTCAATAGCTTCCCAAAGTTTGAAAGAGCAAACTTAAAAAATTCTTGGACTTAGTAACTTAGTAGAAAAAATTAAAGATGTAAAGTTAGAAAAAAATGGCAGACTGATTTCATTTGATGTCACATTATTATTCTCACACATACGTATAGAATAATTACACACTTTTTGTTGTTGTTGTAATTTACGTTCTCCAACGTTAAGTCATATCGGACGATGAATGGAATGGGTGAAATGATGCTCAAAGGAGCCCAGGGTCCATAGAGCTTAGAGTTACCCGACATTGTCTTTCAGGATAATGGAAAACCCTGGAAAAAACCTTATCCAGGTAACTCACCATGACCGAGATTCGAACTCGGGACACCTTGAACGTGAGGCAGATATGCTACCATCTATGGTACTGAGCCGGGCACTTGGAGGTGGGGACACATATTGTTAAGGAAATGCTAACACAACAGAAATGGAACCAGTAGAAACAGAAAAATTAATATCATCAACGAATCTATGCACTGAACAAAACTTCAGCTTTAATAGTAAATACTAAACACAGAAATCAGGTTTATCTACTTTCAACTTTTTTGGCAAATTTATTTATGAATTCATTTGAAACATGTAAAAAAATTGCTTTCCCATGTATCTTTAAGGTTAAGGTTCACATGATATATTTATGAATTCATAAACAGTTTATTTACTCTTAAAGAATTCAAATCAATATCATTCAGTTCTTCTGTTTAAAAACCATAAGAGTGTATCAGCTGTATCAACTTACAACTGAAATGGAACATGAGATAATCCATCTTCCCCCTTGCACTGCCAATACATTCCAACTGAGTTAGTGGGCTCAATAAAATGGGAGGTTGCACACAGAAATACCTTTAAACTGAACAACATTGAATGACTTATGTAAAATATGAGGCTATTAACAGTGAAGCAAACAAATATATACAAATATAATAATTTGCAGCTTAAAACTTCACTTATCTTATAAGAAATGATAATTCTTATAAATTCTCCAGTTTTTAAAAGCATTTTATTAAAATTTGAAAAAAGAGATTTTGAAGGGTCTTTATTAATTTTTATAAAATCTTCACCTTGAAGTAACAGTTTTACTCTATTAATATAATCAGATTTATCTAAATTTACAATTCTATTACCTTTATCCGCTTTAGTGAAAATGAAATGTTTTTGATTTAATGATTTAATAATGTTAATTATTATTATTTCTCTTAGGTTGGTATTTATCTAAATTTTGTAATATTTTGCTACATTTCAATTTAATCAATGATTTATAAGAATTATCATTTCTTATAAATGAAGTTTTAAGTTACAAATTATTATATTTGTATACATTGAATGACTTATTCATGAAGAAATTGGCAAGGTAACACAACAAGATTGGGAAAATTGGTGAGATATGCAGAAAAATGATAACCCTGGAAAGAAATAGCACTTGAGATTTTGGAATCTATCATCATATATTTGCAAGACTCAGATGATGAAGACAGTGACAATGATGAATTATCCCTTCGCAGTTCCACTGGATTCATAAACTATAATTATAACATTTAAAACAAATAAATATGATTTTTCCAATGTTAATTTTAACAACTGTGTTATATGGATAGAGTCAACATGAAAAATTCAATGCCATGGCCGGGATTTGAACCATGGATCTCCTGGTTTCCGTCCAGTTGCTCTTAACCTTTGAGCTACCATGGTCAACGTGCCATCCTGACATTAAATTCTCCAGTTGACTCTTATATTTCCCGGTAGACCACTAGGGGCTCTCACATCCGAGATACACCGTTTGTGGCGACTTACTATTGTAAGTACTTAAGTCCCAGGCTTCATCATTTAACTCTTATAATTTTAATTAATTGATGGAAATTAATCATTTCTCCACACTAGCCGTATATAATACAATACAATAAATACAATATAGGCTAAGGTATTTGATGGATAGAGTCAACATGAAAAATTCAATGCCATGGCCGGGATTTGAACCACAGATCTCCTGGTTTCCGTCCAGGGGAAATATACGAGTCAAGTGGAGAATTTAATGTCAGGACGGCACGTTGACTATGGTAGCTCAAAGGTTAAGAGCGACTGGACGGAAACCAGGAGATCCGTGGTTCAAATTCCGACCATGGCATTGAATTTTTCATGTTGACTCTATCCATCAAATACCTTAGCCTATATATGGTTAGTGTGAAGAAATGATTAATTTCCATCAATTAATTAAAACTGTGTTATTATAAAAGTTTGGAAAATTCAGTTTGGATTCCCTTATGACTAGAACCAAGGAGACTTGCATGCTCTAAGATAGTGTGCAAGAGAGGGAAATACGAAAAGAATAGGGGTAGCAAGATGGCAACACTGAACACACAAATGCCTCTCTTGTGCAGTCAGGAACTTTTCCCATTTGAAAAACATATATGAAACAACATAAAGGTTTGCCAGATGGTACATTAATAGTAGGGAAGACAAATAAGACTCCTTATGGCTTGAAGTAAGCACTTGAGCTTGGAATACTAAATTTGATCAGTTTGTGAAAAACCTAGACTTCCAAAAATCATAGAATGATCAATATTTGCATACTAGAATGCTAAACAAACCTGTTGTTTAGGTTCTTCTGTATATAGATGACATAAGTAGTTGCTGCAAAACCAAAGTTAAAGGTTTAAAGGTGCAAAGTATACAATGAGTTCAGGAAAAGTAAAAAGCTTAGGAAAGCTCCAGAACTTCTTCAGATTTGGTTTCTTAAACAAACGGAAGCATTATATTAGATCAGGAAACTTATCTCCTGAACTTGCTTGAAGTTTCCAAAAGAGTGAGAGAAAATCTGTAATAACATTTTCAGGAATACCTACCTAAACCATGCCAGGACCATGTATTGTAAATGTCACATGCAATATTTATTAGGCCATATTTTAGCACAGCAATCAATTTTTATACTAGGTATCAAACAAATCCCACTAAATTGAATGGAAAGGTTTGACAGAAAATCTACTGCAGTATATTTATTTCAAGTGTTAGGCAGCACGCAAGAGGGGCTGGGCTGCCAACTATGTCCTGCTTCCTGTACTGCACTCCTCATATCTGTAGTGAGCAGATGTAGGAAATGCAGTGGCTGGATGATAGAGCTTGGCTCGCAAAGGGATGGGATACCACAGGATTGTTAGTTACACAATAGTTTCTTGGATAACTAAAAGAAGCTGAATATGGAGAATAGCATTACGTAGTTTGCAATAAAATTAAACGAAGAAGAAAATTGTAAAACATGTAGATGTAAATGTTGAAACTCCAATACTGATATACGAAGATAACCAGTTAAATTGTTGAAAAAGCCAAATTGCATAAACAGAAACACATTCATATAAAATATAATTTTGTGAAATCTTTGCATGATGAAGGTATAATTAATGTAGAATATACTGAGTCAAATAAACATCAGCTAATTTACTGACCGAAGGTTTATGTGGAAGTCAATTTTATAGCTCAGATCTGAATTAGGACTCATTCCAATGTAAAATAACTATGTATTTTTGTCATAACTAACTGCTGAGTTTGAACAGAATGATAAATTGGAGAGGAGTGATGGAAGGAGCAACTGGACATTCCATGTCATTGATTATTCTGTGAGGCTAAAATTGGCAACTGTATTTCCCAACACTCCTGAGTTCCCCCTTCCCCGGTTTCCATCTGCATATGTATGTGAACCATATGGGCATATGTGTGAATATCTTTGAGCTATTTATCTAACAAAGATGCTACCTACACAATGTGCAGTTATTAATGATTCAAACTAACAAACATAACACAGCCCACCTCTATACAGTAGGTGGTAGCATGTCTGCCCGATGTTCAAGAGCTCCTGAGTTCAAATCTCGGTCAGAGTGAATTATCTGGGTAAGGTTTCCCTAGGGTTTTCCCTTACCCTAAAATATGAATGTCAGGTAGCTTTAAGCTCTATGCATCCTGAAATATTTGAGCATTATTTCACTTATTTCATTCATTGTCCAATATGACAATTGGCTAAAAGACTTTAGTAACAATCAGGTTGTGCAATTAATATTTATGTGTTTATGTTCAGGCAAGTCTTTATAAAGAAACAGAATGTATTTTCCGGGCTTGTGGGCAATGGTCCAGAGGATGCAAATTCTGACGTTTCGCTCATATCTCCGACAAGCATCTTCTAGAGGATTCTAGCTAGGTACTTGCTGGAAGAAGCTCTGAAGATGCTCATCAGAGATATGAGTGAAACGTCAGGAGAATTTTCATCCTCTGGACCACAGCCCACAAGCCCGGGAAATACATTCTATTGGATTAACGTCGGCCATGAAAGCCTAAGCATGTACATCTTTTTATAAAGCACTAGAGTGATTAATTTAAAAGACAAATAGTACTTTTTGCACAATTGTGCTACAAAAAACAGATATAGATTTTCATGGTCCTTACCCGATAATAAACAAAATGCTGCGCACTATTTTGTTTTTTGTAGACTTTATTTAATGACTTAAAACAAGTTCAAATTTTCATCCTTAATTCAACATGCTAGCATAGGTCTTTATCACACTATGCACTGTAGAGGAGTAGAAAATAAAGTTTACTAATTTCCAGAGTGAGTTCATCTTTCTTCATGTACCTTTAAATTCTGCAACACTATACCTACTCTGGTACTTAAGCATCTGAGTGTCTGCTGGGAATGAGTGCAATGAATGAAATTGTGCAGAATTTATTGAATATCAAACTTTTCTTATACTTTCTGTAAATATAAACTTATAAATCTTAGTCTTAGGAAGGGAGCAAACTTAATCTACAGTTATGGAAGATGAGTAACCTAACTGATAGGTTTGGCAGTTAACAATGTTAACGGATGCTTAAGTGACTAACAAGCCAGAAACTTGAAATACTCTGCTTTCTGGATTCCTGTTTTTAATAGTTCAAGTGAGTGAAGTTTTTAAGTTTTTATAAAATATGACTCAATGGCATTTAATACTATTCTGAAACATGTTTAAGTATTTAAATAAAATATTCACTGTTTCACATTTCCAGTACATTAGTCAAATATATTACATAGTAACATCATTGTTTAAAAGCTTCTACATAATATTAAAGTGACTATTTAGATAATGGATCAGGCATTCAATTTTGAAAAATCCAAAGAACAGACTGTATAATTTGTAACTAATCATTCATCTTTTGAAATAAGATTGCCATACCTTATTAAGAACTACTTCTGATTTGTAAGCTATAAATCTTATTTTCCTTTTATTAATATTGTGTATTACATATTTCATTCACTAAACACTTAACACACAAATATCACTTGTGGTTTACCTTCTTCAGATAGTTCATTCATGCTGTGCATTTCTAAAGTTTTGCATAATATCAAACATACTCATGATGCTACCAATGAAAATTAAAGGCGAGATTTAAAGTGTTGTGTCTAAACAGTGATACACTGGATGAAGTGCTCTGTTCTAAACAGAGAGAAGCTGCCATCTTTCATTAATGAATAAATATCTCGTGGTCTGCTTTTTTCACACTACAGCACTTTTTAATTTTTGAGGGACTAGTTTTGAGAGCCATTGCAACCATTTTCAACCTCAAAGATCTGACTGTTATTGGTCTGCATGTTTCACAATCCATAGTTTATCCTTGGAATAACCAGAGTCAAAGAACATTTTAGAAACATTGAATTGAAACAGGAAGACAAATAGCAGTTTCATAAACTTGATTCAAATCCAAAATTATTAAAAGGCCTTTTAAGCTATAACATGAGAGAATGTTATAATGTGTAATATAATATGGAAATGAAAAGACCATTTAATAAATTTATTTATTATAAATTTATTTGGGAATAAAAACTATAACCTTGACCCAAATTCAATATTAAAAGGCATGATAAGCCATGACAAACCCAACCAGAGGAAAACATCTTAATATGGCAATGAAAAGACTTAAATTTTGAAATCCCACCAAATAACAAGTAAAGAAACTCATTGTTCTACCACCAGAGAGAAGACTGCAGGCAACTACAACCAAGGACAGTCAGATCTTTGAGGTTTAAAATAAAAGCAACATCTCCCAAAACCAGTACCTCAAAAATTAAAAAGTGAGTGACACATAGAGGGGTGGGAATACACAGACAAATTTAGTCAATAAATAAGATTCTATATGAGTGATAAGATTTTATCTAAATAAATGTAAAAGCCTTAAGTATTATAATTTACGATAAAAACAATGCTTACAGTAACTTTAACTGGTGAAGAAATGCATTTCAAATGTTTCAATTGAATCAGGCTCTTAAATGCTATTTCTATTTGCTGTAATAATGTTAATGCATGTCCCGACCCTATTTGCTGCTTCCACCAATTGAAGTATGTAATTCACTTGTGATTATAACTTGCACTTTAAGTACATCACTGCCAGTCTTTTATTCTTGGTCAATCAGAGTCAACCTAATTTTTATCTTTCATATTTTGATTCTTGCCTTAGATCTGGGGTTCCTTCCATTCAAGAGAGTTCAGTCCAAAATGCCATTACACATGCAGGACATTCTAGAAGCTCTCAGTGTGACTCATGAAATAAACTGTAAACAATTTTATTTATTTCTTCAACAGTTACATTTTAAATCGATACACTAAGTCCAATGGTTTTCCTACATTTTAACATGCTAAGTAAAATAAAATTTGTGCAAATATGTAAAATGCTTGTTTTTACATCTTCAACCTGAACATTTGATGCGCATCTTTATCCTTACCATTCTGCTGGGAATAGAATGTGGACTCTGGACTTCGAAGCTAGCATGCTAACCAATACTAACCTTCAGACTATAAAGCAGTTACATTTTGCATAACTTCAAAATCTTAAGTGGTAGACAAAACTCTAAAGCACTCAATACACCAGTAAAATGCACAAATCAAAAGAAAGAAGCATTAGCCCTCTGCAAAATACTTTTCTATGAACATATATAAACCATGGATATTATTCTTTATGGTTCATTAAATACAACTGTAAGCAAACTCAAAACCATAAATCAAGCTAGTACAAGAATTTCAACTCATTGCTCTGTGGTACGCAGTCGAAGGCTAGCTTTCTCAGACCCGTGAAACAGTATATGGACAGATGGGAAAAAGCAGAAGAATGACAATCTAAATTAACCCTATAGGATAGTTTTAATTTTATTTTTGAGAATGAAATGGTAGCACTGCATTTTCAATCTTATTAAATACAAGTGAATGAAAATTGTTTTATTTTGTAAGTGGCTGTGAGCATAAAAATATTGGATCATTTAACAATTACGGCCTGGAAACCGGCTTTAAGTTATGTGAAATCCAACATAAAAACACAAATTAACCCCGGATAGAGTCCCCTGACGTAGACCGTTTTCTTTTAGGTTTTCCGTTAGGTCCATGCTCCGATCCATCTCAGCGGCCACACCTCGGCACCTCCCATTGGCCCGCATAGAGCACATGGACTATCCCTTAAATAAAGGCACGACGCCAGTTCAACTCATTCAGCATATCCTGAAGATGGGAACAATGTATGCTCCCGAAATGTCGGTACATCACCACATCTACACCTGGCTTGAAGCCCGAGAAAACTTGGAATATTCACGCCACCAGGAAAGCTTCAGCTTCTATTAAGAAAGAAAACATTTTTGGAACAGTCACATTATTCCTGTGTTCAAAAGCAATCTGTTTCGGCATACTTCACGAAGACGATGGATGCAAAATTCATTCAGATAGGAGTACATAAATTGAGCAAACAGCTTATTATTTTGAAATCATGTGAAAATGCTCCATTCCCCAGAAAATTTTATAGAATGCTAATTTGCATTTTATTAAAGGTTCTTGGACTTCTTCCTTTACTGTGCTAACAAGATTTACTTTCTAGTCACATTGTTTATTGGGCAGGTTTCAACTGTTTATGGACACCTCTTTTTTATAAATAGGCAGTAGAATCATTCCTTCTTAACCTTCATATTGTGGATGGAACACACCTTTCATTGGTCTAATGATCGGATCAGACTTGGCAAATCATTAGGATGTAACCAGACTTTCCTTCATTTGCCAGATGGATGTTCCTACTGCTGTGGCAAGTCAGCAGCCAATGTGTAAATGGTATTTCCTCAATTTTTGATGTAACAGTTATACCACTGTAGCTCAATCTCCAGAGCCTCATCTGTTAAAGCAGAGCAGGAAGTGGATGGGATTTGGATAGGAGAGGCTACAAGCTGCAACTATTCAAGCTATTATTTCAACCGACTGCCCTAAAATGGAAAATAAATTAAATTCCTAATATGTTTAAATATCTCCAAAATTTAAATGAATGTTTTCAATGGACTCCATCCCACTGTGGAATTTCTGGGAATGAGCATGCAGATATGTTGCCTATGAAATGTTCCAAAATTGCTTCAACAACAAAACAAAATATCCCCTATGAAACAGTTAAAAGATTAATTATGAGGGTTATTTTTATAAATTAAACCATCATAGATATTTGCAAATTTTTTATTGGATTCCTTACATCTTTCTCTATTTTTCTACATAGTTGCCATATTTGTTTAAACATTTGTCATAACGTTCCACAAGCTTCAGTATACCGACGTCATACACGTCTGCCGCCTATGAGGATAACCAGTCTTCAACTGCTGCTTTCACCTCATGTGCGGAAGCGCTTGCCACCGAGAAACTCCTTTAGGTAGTGGAACAAGTGGAAATCGCTCTGCGCCAGGTCTGGACTATACTGTGGGTGGTCAGTCTGTTCCCATCCTAAAGAGCTGATGAGATATTGGATTCGCCTGGCAGAATGTGGTCTGGGATTGTCATGCAGCAACACTCCAGACGTCAGAAGGCCATATCGCTTATTCTGTATTGAATGTTGGAGGTTCGAGTAGCGCAGTAAGTGTCTGCATTGATGGTTGTCCCTCGTTTCAGGAACTCGACTAGAAACACTTCATGTCTATCCCAAAACACTGATGCCATCACTTTCCGTGTTGAAATTGTCTGCTTGACCTTGACTGGTGATGTCGTGTGGCACCATTCCATTGATTGACATTTTGACTCATGAGTCCATGAGAAACCCACGTCTCATCCCCAGTGACAATGTGTTCCAATAGTTGATCTCCTTCCTCATAGTATCGGCTCAAAAAGTTCAGTGCACAAGCCATTTTTATCATTTTGTGTTCCTTAGTAAGCAGCCTTGGAACCCCACGTGAACACAATTTGTGAAATTGCAAATTTTCAGAGACAATTTTGTGCAGAGTTGTTCTACCCACATCTAGAAATTCCATTGCTAAAGTGGAAATTGTGAATCGCCAGTTTTCATGGTTTTCATCCACAGCATTGACCAAATCTTCTGTGATCACTGATGGCTGGCCTGATCGCAGTTCCTTATGGACATTTGTGCGACCACCTTTGAAAGCTCGAACCCACTTACACACTTTGCTGTCACTCATCGCACTGGGGCAGTACACTTCACTGATCTATCGAATGTCTGCTGCTGAAATGTTCCTTGCCATCAAAAACCGAATCACAGACCATATCTCACAGTCGGCAGGTCGCTCGATTGTTTGAAACATTTTCAACCGTCACTTAACAGCACACTGCACCACTACCAATGCGAATGGTATCATTTACGTGCAAGGCATGCCGGGAGTTGGTCCACATGCGCCTTTCAATGTTCACATGAAATTCGATGAGCTATGGCGAATCGGACCTTACTTTCTCTGAAAAGCTTAACTGGAAGGATCTCCATAATAAATGTAAAACAATTTCAAATATACCGAGAAATTCATCTATTGCAATGTTCAGATTAATCAGAGGCCATGATTGTCCGAGCGGACATATGTTCAAATTTGGAATGACTTTCCCCAAAGGCTTTTAATGAGGTAAAGATGATTTAAAGAACATTGATCACCTAACTATATGTGAAATTCTCAAAAATCAAGATCTAGTCTATAAATACTGGGAAGCAAGAAGAATAATTTTACTATCAAATTCTGAGCACACATGCACATGCACTTTATTAAACCTGTTGAAACAGTTTCATCAATTACACGCAAACCACAATCACTTAAGTTCCATCATTTCTATACATCATTTTCTATCTCCATTTCCAGCTGAAGCTTTCAGAGAAAACCTAAACTCAGATTAAGCACATTTACTGGGACCTGCAATAAGTTTTTACTTGGATGTTGCAATCCACGATTAAATTTCTGTAACAGTTTCTGGGCAGTAGCACAACCCAACACAATATTGTTCCTATTTTAAGAAATAATTTTTGGGTGCTTTATATATATATAACTGATGATGAAATCCATTTTTACCTTATTTAGTGACTCATCAAAACAAACTACATAAATATAAAAATTATTTGTGGTTGGTTTATTGACACTCGTCACCCACTTTTTCATATATTTATGAGAGACCAGCTTCAAAGGCCCTGGCCTCCATTTTTGGAGGCCAGGGCCTTTGAAGCTGGTCTCTCATAAATATATGAAAAAGTGGGTGACGAGTGTCAATAAACCAACCACAAATAATTTTTATATTAATTTTGACGTCACTGTTACTAAATTCCTCCAAACACACATCAAAAACTACATAAACCTCGCAAGCTTTCAAATTGTTTGTTAATACTTATTGAAATGTAGTGCAATATCATGATTAATCAATAATCACATATGAACAACACTTTAATCAAAGGTGAATTATAATAAAATTTCAATGCATCATTTGCCTATATCTGAAAAAGAATTCCTTGTATACTTATTAACTTTTAATGAGCATAAAGTTTCTACCTTTTTTTTAAACAAGAGATAGTAGAATGCTAAGACTTTCTGTCTTTGCTACATTCTTCACTACTTCTGTTCAAATAACACTAGGTTTGAAAAAAGCATTAGCTTTAGAGTAAATGCAAAATAGGAATGAACATAAGGTGGGGCTAAGCATGACTGATCTATTGCTGACTAACCAGTGAGATGAGTGCGATGTTGTACGTTCAACATGCAGACTGGCTTGCTTTGCTGAACCCTACGGTTATTTCTTTATGCACTCTAAAGATACCAATTACACAATTATTTTGTTGTTCTCATCTCACAGAAATACTTTTTCTGAGGGTGACTGAACAAATCCCATGTTTGTAACACTTCTGTATGGAAAAAAATGAATGAGTAATGGTCTACGTAGAAAAACAGACATGTGCCGATGCATTTTATAACTTGCATTCAGGAAAGTGGTGACTTTTTAAGAGTGCAAACTTGCTTTTCAAAGCCTATTAATATGTCGCTTAGCAAGTTAAGTAATAGTGTGTCCAGTAGTGACTGCAAGACAATTCGTAAGATTTTTACATAAGCATGCTGGAAAGATATATTAGGGCAACAAGGGGGATATACAAACTTCTCAATTTTTTGGGTGAGTGGGACTCTTGGAACAGGGATCATCACTGGTTAGTGTCTGAGTGGCCCAAGATGTCTGGAGAAAAGCATTGTAAATTGTCCATTAACTGATCCTCAAAGTGTGTTATTGGCCCCATTACACATAAAATAGGGAAATTATGAAGCAGTACATCAAAGAGTTTGGATAGAAGCAGTCCCTGCTTTCGGTACTCCTGTCAGCAATTTCCAGGACTGTCGGATGCAAAAATTAATGAAGGCGTTTTTGAAGGCCCCCAAATTCCAAAGCTCATGCATGGCAGATCCAAATTGATGAACAAAACAGCTTCCAGCATGGGAATCATTCAAGGATGTTTGTAACAAATTCCTGAGTAATGTTAAAAGATATCAACTACCAACAGATTGCTAAAACCATGATGTACTACTTTTAGAAATTTGGTTGCCACATGAGCTTAAAATTACATTTCCTGCCAGAACTGTCCACAT
Source organism: Mantis religiosa (assembly GCA_030765055.1). NCBI lineage: Eukaryota > Metazoa > Arthropoda > Insecta > Mantodea > Mantidae > Mantis > Mantis religiosa. The sequence goes on along the minus strand of CM060947.1, from coordinate 97,831,173 downwards.
GGGAACAAATCTTCATTTCAAAAAATAGGAACAAAGTATTCAATTTTGACATCCTCCAGAAAGATTTATTCAGCAAGTTCCTTGAAATGCCACCAGAGGAGACCTATGACAAAATATTGCCAGCTACACTACTGAGAACCAGTCGATGTCCGATTGACGATGGAGGCAAAGTCTCTGAAACCTGTTCCAGGAAAATTTAAAAGTGTTGTTTAATGTCATTAATTGACTCCCTTTAAATTTAATGAAGGCATCTGTAAGAGTTGAAGCTTTCACGCGAGCATTATTAATCAAGGCTTTGTGGGTGATCAGCCATGTCAAGTTAAGTCCAGCTTTCAGCCATTGTATACTCCATAGCCGAAAGCTTGCCTTTCATTAACTTAGACAGCTGATCACCCACGAAGCCTTGATTAATGAAGGCATCTACTAATCAATTTCAATCTGGAATTTTGAAAACAATTGACTAAGTGATCTCACTAAATTCACTCAAGACCAAGAAGAATGTTATCTATTTACCTACTTATCAATTATCATATTGTCTTTTACAAGAGCATATCTAAATGAAAAGTATTATGTTAGTTTACACTAATTTTAACTTTGCTGTAGATTTTTTTCCACAACTTAGGTGAAATAATCTTGCTTTAGATGAAAGTTCAAACTGAAGTTCAACTCCTTGGATGAGATTACATGAGTAAAAAAATGCATTCTAGAACACTCTCTTGCACAGGCTGTTGTCAAGTAGAAAGCAGATGGTGTATCAACCAAAAAGAATGAGGTAAGACTAGCTAATGACAGGCTCTGCCATTAAGCAAATAGCTTCAGCGTGAACCCTAGGATTGGACTGGACTCAACATGGGTGGCAATTTCTTTGATTATGCTGTAAAAATTACATTCATATTTACAATTAGGTAATACAACCATGATAATTCTCAGAACTTATTTGCAGTATGTTTGCTCCTTCACAGGCAATAAATGGAAGTGTTGAAAAAAAAGGGGAGGGGGGATTAAGTGAAGAACTTCTCTTATTGTATAAGCCAGTTTTGCATTATCATAGTGTGTCTGCAAGAGCTGAAAACAGCTGAGTTGAGATTCAGCAAAGACTTATTCACATGTTCCATTTAATTTCCCTTGCTTTTGTGAACAATATTATTCCCAGCCCATGTTGACAGGTGGCTTCAAAGCAATGTATACTGTGATAAATCTGTAAATAGATTTCTTCAGATAAAGCAAGAGATACTATATTTTCTAAATACTAAGTACAATAAACCAAAATAAAATTGAAATGTACATGCTTCAAGTTATTGCTTTTATTAATTATGATTATATTGGAAAAGAATTGCCAGCTTTGATAAGAAATAATGGAACAAATGTTATATAATACTGGCCGAGCTTTTCCCCTTCTGACATTCATGTACAGCTGAGAACCCTACATTGGTTTTCTTAAATGTATTTCTCATTTCCTATAGTGTATAGCTACAAACTCAAGTCTATTTAAGCTCAAATATATAAATGTAATAAAATGTGTAAACAAGTGTGCAGATGCAAGTTGTGTGTAAAAAGCTTTGTTTGATCTTATGTTTTCCAGTATTAAAATCATTCCTTCCATTGAAATTTCTGGAAAATATTCACAAAATTTGGCTAGTAGAAGCTTTTCAAGTAGTGCTTTCCTACTTCTGCTTTCTCTTTTCTCTCCTGTTATAGTGCTGCTATCAGCATACAATATTTGCAATTTAAATCACTGATGACACTCAACTGAACATCACTGGTGCTTCCTTAGGGTTATACCTCTTTCTAGAACTCTTTTCCTGTGCTTTTACTTTATGGAAACTATAATAAAGTATTCCTCAAACTGTAACATTCAGCCCCTTTTGGTGATTGGAGAAAAATAACATTTATTTTACATCATATAAATGCTTATAATTAGCATTATCTCAGTTGCCATTCTGGTATCCTATCTGCAGTCCTTTGACCTATGCATCAATTTCATTCTTTTTGAAAATTCAATCAACACATTATCTAAAGTGCAATATTTTTCATGTTCAGTATTTGAATGTTCACAGGAGATAGGTAAATAAACCAAGCTATGAAATGTGGAAATCTTAAATATTTATTCAAAGTAACACCAAAGTTCAAGATTTCTTCTAAAATATAAATTTTCAGGGCACATAACTTGGAAGAGTAACTAAAAATGTCTCAAATACCAATAAAATGTGGACTACATTATTTGTAAAAGTAAGCTCAGCTTAGAGGTCTTGACTGATTTCTACTAGAAGGTATGTAACTCAACATTACTGATAAGGCATATACATGCAGTGCTTTTTGTTTTGTACCAAAAGTAGTGTAGCAAGTGCCAAAGTTTATATTCTGTAAATTTGAAATCACTTATGTTTACTGCAAACTCTATAGCATACTATTCACTCACTATTTTCTTATATCACAGAATGCTATGAGATACATTATTAAGAATAAGAGACATTAAGCATTATGGACTATCCCACCATGAACTTAAACAATAATATCTTTTCTTTGAACTTTTATTAACAAGTTAACACAAACAGCTATGAACACCTCCTCTCTTCTTAATTGCTGACAGACCACTTGTTTTAAAAATGTCTAAATTTTACTATCAGATTTTATGTAAGAGTATACAATTAAATGAAGCATAAACATCTCATATGCATTTTACATCATTCATTTTAATGCATTTATCCCTTTCAGTCCTAATCACCAAAGTATCGGCGGTAAAGAGAGTATTCTTACAAGTTAAAAGCTCCTTATAATACATTTCATTTTAAAGCAAACTGATTTATAAACGAACATCGGTTATTATGGACATGAGAACTGAAAGGGTTAATGAGATGAAAATTGATGCATAAAAAGCTGCGAATGCAATATGTTACACAACAAATGCAAGGACTTTCTACAGTAATTATCTTTTCTTGCACAGTGCTAAAAGCTATACTTAGTTGTTCATAAAAATAGAAAAAAGAATTTAAAAAATAAGCAAAATATTTAAACAGTAAACAGCATGATTACAAATAGGACTGAAGGAAATTCTGCTGCATATGTTAAAGGTGTAATGGGTCAAAAAATTTGACAATGTGAATTTATAAATAACATAACATTACTGCAGATTCAGAGCTTGATGTTTTGATATATACTTGCTTTAACTTAGAAAGGACAGGCAAATTAAAACAAACCTTTCGTGTTTTATTACCTAATAATATACTGACTTTAACATTTCAACAAACCTGCAAGTGAAGCAGCAGTTGTGATAATGGCATGTTACAAGTATGTGCTTGGTTGCATTTCTGTTCATTATCCTGGCTATGTAAGCTCAACAGTGTCTACAATTTCATACAAATTGTTCACAAGGTGTTTCAATTGTGATTAGCTCTACTGAACAAATAATTTCAAGTATGTTATATACCGGCTTATAAAATTATGTGCTGCTGGCATTGGAGGAACAACTTGAGTATTATGAGCATCAAAGAAATACAAGCAGGTGCAGCATTCTTACAAAAGATCTGTAGCTAATATCCTGGAACAAGAAGTTTTTAAAATAATCTAAACATGATGCATAAATTCTTCCAAAGCCAGACAAATTTTAAATAGTTTCCCATTTAAGTTTCCTCAAGTTAATTGGACCATGTTATTTTAATTCACTAATGATTTCTTAATTTCTGTTGTAACAAGCATCCCAAAGACCTATACTTACTCCCCAGCAAATAGTTTATTTCAAATTTGTTCAGGATGTTTCTTAATATATAGTAAAACTTGCAATTGTTTATCAAAAAAGGCACAGATCCTTGCTAATAACCTGTTTTGATGAGCTAAGATGATAAATATGATTTATAACTAAGAACACATGCAGCAGAAGACTATTTTGTGAGTAAATAGAGAAGAAAACATGCCACTCATAATAACTAAATTAAGTACACCATTAGAGCCATGCGGATATCCATAAATTAGTGCAGCCTTATTCCTCACAGCCGAACAAAACATGCTCAATAGAAAAATATCAAGTTGGTTTCTAAATTAATAGGTTTCTCTGCAGAATTTTATTCAATCTTGTGGCAAACCTACAATAATGTATCAACTACCTTTTAATAGCACATGGAATTACTTTTAAGTTCAACTTTATTCCTTCTTGTGCAGAGTACGTAATGCATAGAATGAATCTGAAACTGAATTTGCAATCCTGCAAATTTGAAGTGGAGTTTAAAAGTTGTGCACATGTGCAAAATTTCAGCACAATGTACTAACTACATAAACTATAATTATTTGTGACAAACTTCACTATCTTTTAAGAAAACTGATAATTTCGAATGAATTGTGAAATTTTCATCAATTTTTTTAAAAGATAAGTGAAGTTTGTTACAAATAATTATATTTTATGCAGTAATTGTTGCTTCACTGTTGCTAACTTCTATTTCTTATGTAATATCAGCACGTGTTAATTTCTTTTCAAATAATGAACAGTTTATAATAATTACACACAAAATATTACCTTCATAGACACCTTAGGAACATAAAGGATTGAAGAAGTAATTAATTTAACTCTTTTCTGCTCTTTAAGCTTATATAAACATAGCTAACTGTTAGTTTTTATATCATAGATTTACTAATTGAGGTATTAAATTTGTCTTAAGAGCATTATAGTATAACTTTCTAACAAATCAGCGGCATGAAAGAGAGAAAAAAAATTTCATAAATATATTTGTAAAGATAAAGAATAAAGTTTCTCATAAAAATTGAACCACAAAGTGCAAGGAGTAATTTGCATCAAAAATGAATAGAAGAAAATTGCAACAAGGCATGGTATTAATTTTTTTTAGGGATATTTGTGCTTTTATCTATGCAAAACCTATGTTTAAAAGTTTCTCACTATTGAACTAAGGTAATAAAAAGTTTTTAACATATGGTACATAATTTACTTAACTGCTCAAATTTTAGAAATTGTTGTTGTTATGAAATCACCTACATTTGGGTGTTACAAAACAGCTAAAATCTGAACTAGTACCCCCCAGGGGCCTACTTCGGTAGGTACGGGTTTGGCGCACCCGGGGTCCCGAGCCAACAGTCTCCCTCGTGTGGGCTCCTCTTCGTGGTTGAGGGAGATGGTCAACAGGCCCACCCATGTGTAGGCCGTGCGTGGAGACCCGTGGAGAAGGTTTTTAGATTCTTGTCTAGTTTAGAGTTTAGGATTTAGTGAACGAAATTTTTAGTAGGTTTTGATTGATGTTTTTTATGTACGTGTATTTTTAATAGGTTTTGTTACACTTGTATAGTTTTTAGAAAGTTTTATATCTGGCTTTTGCCATGACTAGTTTTTTAAAGGGCGCTGATGACCATCATAGTTGAGCGCCCTTATATATATATATATATATATATATATATATATATATATATATATCATCATTTATCATCTGAACTAGTGCTGGAAGTACCAACAACTGAAGTCAAAGCCATCAGAATTACTTCAGAAACCAATGGTAGATGTACAAAGCAAGTAAACTTTTTAAATGTAATAATTTTCAGACCTTGTTTCCACTGCAGAAAAAAATGTACTTAAAATCAAGCCTAGGCCATATTCTTACTTATACATAATTTCAGTAAATACCAGTAAAATACATATAATTACATAGATTTTTGGAAATGTTGGAAATTATTTTACAGTTTAAAGCATTCGTGTCCATTCTTAAAAAAATAAATAGGCATCTGTATTGCCTAGTTTCTAGTATTCCCTTTTATTCTGTGCTATTTGTATATTCAATAATTTCAGAAATCAAAAGGTTGCATGGTGCATCTGCTTAATGATAGGCCCTCTCAAAGTTTTTAGTTTTTCCCATTGACAAAGTACTATGGTAAGATTAAGATTGTGAGACCAATAATTCTGGTTACATTACCTGGGTAACTTGGGATTGTAAAGGAGTAGCTAGGAGGAGTAATTGCCTTAGTCATATCAACTGCAATTTTATTTTTTATACCTATTTCCATTTCCTGTTAATTATACACATCAGAACACATAACAGGTCCAGACAAAGTGGATGGATATTCGAGTGTATTTCACTAGAAATGGGTTTCTCCAATAATTGTGTATTACATCTTTAATTTTCACTAAATGTTTCAAATAGCTTAAGTATTTAAGTATTGATTAAATAGTTGGGCTAAAAAGAAGTAAAAACTTGAAGGCTTGGTAGCAGTAACTTCATAGATAGCTGGAGATCAGGTTTTGCAATCTTGAGTTTCTTACAGTGCATCTTCAAAATATGTGTGAGAATTTGAATGTAAAAATAAGCTGTGATATTTGGCTAAGGATGTCATTTGCTGGTATCCATTAATATCAACTGCAGTTGTGAATCAACAGTGGACATCAAGAAATGGTGATTGAAATCAATTTTTTCCAAATATAATCTCTTTTTAACTGGCTTAAAAAATCTCCTGATTATTAATGGTGTAACAAGATGATTTTGAAAGCAATGCTTAGAAACAAATCAGCACGGGCATCTGATGGTCTGCAGGTAATATTAACATACAAATCTTGTTTCTTCAATAAAATAATTCATCAGATCATTAAGTTTCTCAGCATAGCACTTTGGAATCCATAGTTCTCAACCTTCTGTTCTTTTAAGTCAATATTTGCAGATGAAATTAATGTCTATTAGAAATATGAAACGGTGGAGGCAATGGCAGTCATAATCTAGTGAATGTAGAAATTAATCTTGAGTTTCCAAGCATGTGTCATAGAAGCAAGAAAAATCATAAAAATGGAGGCCCACAATATTTTAATTATTTAATGCATATAAAGTATTAATAATAGTTCCCAGTAATTCATTTTAAAACTGCTGACACACTTTTTATCCTTATACTCTAGAAAACATTCCATTTTATCTGTTTGATAAATTTCTGATAAAAAGGTAAGTGTAGATAATGCCACTGCCATTGAGTTTTGCACAACTACGTGTATTATATACTGCATACACAATTACTATTCTAGGTATTTTGAATATAAGACTATAGTTATTTAAAAACATTCTGTGAATAACATGATTTAATAAGCACTAGTGCAAGCTTAGAGGAGGAAGTAATGTCACTGTAGCATTTATGCGTGACTGGAGGAATTTGGTACTGGTGACATCAAAATTGAAAAAACTATTTGCAGTCTGTTCTTAACACTTAGTCCCTTACATTTTATATTACTGAGGACTAGTTTTGGAAGCCGTTGCATCCATTTTCAATAGATGATAGTTGGACCAAGGTTGAAAATGGATGCAATAGCTTTCAAAACTGGTCCGACAATATAAAAATGTAAGTTACAAAGTGTTAAAACCTGACTACAAATACTCTGACAAAGTTTGTACAAAAATGCATTTGTTTGTACAAAAATGCCAGAATAAGATAAATAGGGAAAATAAAAATGAATACAGGGCCCACTTTCTGGAGTGAGGCTCACATTCATGAGGCCCTGAGTTTGAATCAGTTCCATTTTGTTTTTTATTCCTCATGGTTTTTCCTTATATTTAGATGAATACAGAATGACTTCTAAGGATCTCATGCTCATTTAGACACTGTACACCCACTTCATTCACTAAACATATGACCAATCTAGTTAAATGACAAAATTTAAATAAAAAAGCTCAATACCAATAATCTTCATTTCACATATGTTTGCTTTGCTGTTTGAGATGGAGTAAACTATAATTTAAATTAAGTACTCTGATTTTTGTCTCAAAATCTATAGGGCAATGCACTCTTTTTCCTTTGTCAGAAAGATACCAATGAATTTCATATCACACATTTACTGGATAAATTAACTTAATACATGAAGTTGCACTGGCAACATGCCATTCATTCTTCATGCTTTCCTACCATATAAATCTTTCTAAATTTAAAAAAAACCATTATCAACTACTATCTAGCTGTAAGAACTATTATCATCGGCCAGTAATGGAAATAAGTTAGTGTGATTAAATAATACATGACAAAATGATCTTTAAAGTTTGTCATTTCCACTGACAGTGGATTACTAATATTCCTCACTCAATGGCTTACTTGAATAAAATTTGCATGTGTAGTAAGTAGCAGATGCTTAGCATTCAGAAGACAATTTACTGTTACACATTGAAATGTTACTTGTTAAACATAAAACAGTAAGTTATGCAAATGAGATTTTAACATTTTACTGAGGTGCAGCTTGCAAAGTTAGCATTTTTATTGATTAGGATTCAGTCATAACCTAAGTTACCCTAAGCCAAGAAAATAAGATAGAAATTTCACCTGAAGATTTATATGTTAAAATATATTATGTGTTTCTTTCATACAGCAGATTGTAACTACTATGATCTAATGAGCAACGTTTCGCTTGCTTGCTTTAACCAGTTTTATACTTTTCTTTGAAACAATTTTCATTCAGCCTCACATAATGAAGTCTCTGTGGATGGTAAGCGACAATTACCATTAAGATAAAAAATCCCTGCCTTAGCTGGTAATCTAGTATGGGATTTTGGTATGAGAAGACAAGATGCTAATCAAACACAGAGAAAAACAAAATGGAAGTTTTCTAAATTGTGCATGCTGACACATATGGAGTAGGTTTTGCATTTTACACCAACTTCAAAGCTTTCTGTTCAAAAAATGGTTGTATGTCCCTGACTTTATTTTATAAACACATATGATTGCTTTAATTTCTATATTCAAGTTACAAGTATTCTACTACAATCTTTACTCACTTTTTTTAAATGTTAATTTCAAATAAGATTTATATTCACAGCTCAATGTTGAATTTGTTATAAGGGACCAAAATATATCTTGTACTTAGTTCAGATCAACTGTGTCGTTTTTAAGATGAAGTCATATATTCATGATCTGCAGTTTGAAACTTCATGATGTATTTTCTTTTTTTTTTAAAAAAAAACTTTGATCAGCAATCAAGCATTTAAAACATCTATTTCCACAATTGCCTATATATTTTCATCACCCGCTACTAGGTAGCTTAATCATCAGAAATACACACATGCATTTAGAGCTATTTCTCACACAATGCTCTGTAGCATCCTAAGGGCACTGTGTACATTTTCTAATGGTTCTGTATGGCTTCAAGTAAATAAATATATGAAATTAAAGATTAAGGTACAAAAAGTAGAATCTCTCTACAGTTTGCCTCTGCTTCCCTCATAACAACTAAGGTGTTCCACCATAATGCGTGCAAAAAGGTTTAAATTGATTTACAGAATTTTCACTTATGTTTATGAATAGTTTGCTGCATCCAAAAAAATTATGGGGGTACGTCAGGGGGTACGTCAGGAATAAACATGTCTTAAAAGTGAAGGAGGCCCAAATATAATTTAGTTACCTTAGGTGAGCAGCAGCCTCAAATAAGTGTGAGTCAAGTATGGCCTCCCTTAACAGACGTAGTGCTCTAAACCACAAGAAGAACTATGATATATGTATTTCTGCATGTACGTCTGTAACTGGGACATGAAGGATCCTTATTACTGCACTAAAAGGTGTAGCTGTAAATAAACAGATGTCATTTCTGGATGTAACTGCAGATGATCAAAGCTAATCTACAACATTCAGCTTTGTCCAAATCTTTCTATTAAGATTTGGTGGCCTTTAGTTTGAAGCTTTGTAGAACATGTAATCATCTCTAAAACCACATTTACATTTGCAGACCTCTCTCTCTAAATGGAGATCAGCATGTCAGATATGCAATAGAATGTGTTTGGAACAAATGTATAAAAATACACTAATATCACGAAAATTAAGTGAATTCAACAAAATGATGAATTATAGCACTTTCCTAAATATTTGTAACAAATAGTATTTTTTTCTATGAACACAGGTATTCTTGTAATAAAACCAACTTCTAAATACACCAAATTGTCTGTACCAATTTTGTATATTCAATTGCAAGTTGCCAGCAGATGATATTTTAGTTTCCCATGCAAGATAAGATTTTATCAGATCTGCATGTAAGAAACATTAAGGTCACTCCATGTAATAATATTTTAACATATTTGAGACATTAAATGTATTAACCCTTAATTTTTAATGGATTTTGTTCTAAATGGTACATAAATGAAACAATGAAGCACATTATGAAAGCTGTTGTACTCCAGGTGAGATTGATGCTTCTTATATCGAAGTTCTATTTTAAAAATTAACATGATTAAAGAAAACAAAAACTGGTTACCAACACACAACATAATTTTCTACAATAGTTTTATAAAAAGGGGCGGAGCTAATTTCTTACAGCAGAGCTACTAATGTACATGAAGCACTTGGGCCAAATGATGTACACTAAAAATCTAAATAATAAATACATGCAACAAAATATATTATGTATGAAGTATGAAAACTATACTTAAAAGATAAAATTGTCTGAATTTCATTTACTTTAAGATGATTTATTTACATTTATTTCATAAGATAAAATTCCTTAAAATGATTGACAGCTCAGGCACACCCTTTGTAGTAACCTCTTTTAGGTTAAAAAAGAGAAAGGAAAACAAACAGGAAAACAATAGAAATTACATATTTTTTCAGAAATTGTTATTTTTTTAAGCACTACACAATATTGCCTTAAAGCATTAATATGTAGCTATATAATATTTTACACAACACAAACTTTATTAACACTTGCAGCCACATATACACACACTCACGCAATCACACGTATAAGGAAGCTTCTAGCCCTATGGTTTTTTCTCTCTTTTTCCCCTACTTCGATTGTTATGAAGCCATTTTGCATTTTAAGGCAACTGGCTTTTTAATTTAAATTTCACTGGTTGAAAAACCATTTTAGTGCTCACTGGTGTTTTAACTCAGGATGTTAATAGAAGTAAACACCAATTGTGTTTGTGGCACAGCTGGGAAAACAAACCCACAAATGATTAACACTAATAAAAACAGCCATAAGTGCTATCTTGCACTAGAATTTGTTTTGTTAGTGATAGTTTTTGCAATATACATAACACACGTGACAGACACTAGTCTACGAAGCTCTGCTCCACACATGCTTTAACTCTCTTCTCATACTCCCTTCGATTTTCCTTATACAGTTGAGCTGCCATGGAATTTGCTGGAGAGTTGGGGTTTGGATCACTTAATAATGACTGAAAGGGAAAAAATAGAGTTAGTTTCATTCTGTCTGCCAACCTGATATGGGAATACTCAGCAGCTCTGACTTGCAAATTCAAGTTATAGATCTGAACTGAAAAGAAATGTCACATTAATATTATAGCTTGTACTATTCCTTCAAAGCATAATGGTCCAGTGGTTCTTTATTGATGCTCTAGGTATTATACAAGTGTCATTTGATAAGTCTGGTAAAAAACCAATAACTTTTTTTCTCGTGAACATCTCACCTTATTTCTTGACATAGTCTGCATTGATGGCTATAAACATGGTCCAGTGATGTTTCAGCTTTTTCATCCCGTCGGAAAAATAGGTTTCATTAAGGTATGCAAAATACTCGATGGTGACTATCACTTCTTCATTTGATGAAAATTTCTTACCACCAAGACCAAATTTTTAAGTTTGGGAAGAGGAAGAAATTACTTGGGGTTAAGTCTGGTGAATAAGGTGGATGAGGAACCAATTCAAAACCCAACTCATGCAATTCACCTTTGCAATTGCTGATGGTGCATTATCCTGGCAAAAAAGCACCTTTTTGCATTTCAATCTTGGTCTCTTCAGTCAACTCATGTTGCAAATGATTCTTTCAATGAAGCATAATAGGCTTCAGTTATGCTTTTGCCTTTTTCCAAGTAGTCTATCCGGATTATTTCTTGAGCATCCCAAAAAGCAGTGGCCTTATCAGCTGACAAAATGGTCCTTGTCTTCTTTGGTGCACTTTCACTTGTCTTTGTGCATTGTTTTGACTGCTGTTTTGACTCTTATGTAATGATGGATCCAATTTCATCTATAGTCACAAATCGGCACAAGAAGTCTTGCAGATTGTGATTAAACATCGCCAGACACTCGGTAAAAGGTTCTTCCAGATGTGCTTTTCGTCGATGTGAGCAATTGTGGCACCCATCACTCACACAGCTTTTTCACTGCCAAGTTTTCATACAGAATATTGTGGAATTACTCAGTTCAGATGCCTACAGCCTCAGCAATCTCACAAATTTTGATTCGGCTGTCTTGCATAACCAGATCATACATTTTTTCAATGGTGTCCTGTGGTGACCTCAATTGGGCAACCAGAGTGTGATTCATCTTCTGTGCTTCTATGGCCACGTTTAAAATCACTGATCCAAAAGTAAACAGTCTTCAATGTTGGTGCAGAGTCTGCATGAACTTCATCCAGTTCAGTTTAGACTTGTGAGGTAGTCCAGCCCTTCAAATGAAAATGTTTAATAACAGCACGAAACTATGTTTTTTCCATTTTCAATCCAGCTATCACACTGGCCAGTTCACATGCTGTCAACAATTAACAGTATATTGTAGCACATTCAAATTTTCTGTACAATCTTTTGAATAATCAAGCTTATGCCCACCTTGGCAGCGTAGATAGTAGCGTGTCTGCCTCACGTTCAAGAGGTCCCGAGTTCGAATCTCGGTCAGGGTGAGTTACCTGGATAAGGTTTTTCCCGGGGTTTTCCCTTGTCTTTAAAGATGAATGTCAGGTAGCTCTAAGCTCCATGGACCCTGGACACATTTGAGCATAATTTCACCCATCTCATTCACCATCCGATATGATTTAACGTTGGAGGACGTAAAATTACAAAAAAGCTTACTACTTACAAAGTTACAATAAAAAATGTCCATTCCTTCATGAAAATTTACCAGACTTATCAAACGAACCTCATATCACTCAATTCTGTGTGAAAACATGGCACACTACATCATTCTTCACTTCCAGAAGGCAATTATCTTGTTCCTTTCATAACTTTTATATTCTATAATACTTTACTGGCTTTATCTTGAAATGATGTGACTGCTGACTGCAGGTCTGACTTATAAGAGGTATCAGGTGGAATGATAGCACTGTGCAGATAAACTAAATTTTTAGTTCAGTACATTAACATGATGTATAGCTGGAATAGCATTGTATAAACCTGATGTTATAGTGTTTGAATGTGCAATTATTATATATATTACTTAACATTTGTGTTATTAATAGTCACCTGAAGCATTTCAGCTTGAATTTAAAGATATTGCCTGGTGTCACCTTTTCAAACAAGTCCACAATTTACAGGTTTTTGGAAAAATTTAGCCAGAGAGAGTGCATGTTATATGTTGCACAGTGGAAAAAAGGGAAGGGAGAAACTGCTTTTGTTCTCAGAAAGAATTAGACAAGAAAGGGATTGTGTATCACAGTCTATGTCTATCCATAGACTATTATCAGTGATGCTCAAGATAAAGTTACGTAACAAATGCCTCTCTATGTTCATTGATTTAGGAGTAAGTATACAGTCTGCATTTTTCCAATATTTAGCTACAAAAATTCATCATGTATTCAACAGATATTAGGCTTGTTAAAGATGCAGAAACATTGTCTATAAAACATTCTATCATGAAAGGTAAGTATAGCAAATTCATTTTTACATTGTTAGCATTCATTACTTTGGGAAGAAATGGCTGGTTATCTGCTTCTGTTATTTATATAGCAGTGCCCATGGGGGTGCAGGCAGTCAGTTGCATCATTCAAGAGAAACCCATAACTAAAATGCTTACTGCAAAGATATAATATGCTTACAAATAATATTACTTAAATTATACTACAATGACTACTCAGTTCAGATTAATATTAATATTTGTGATTTTCAATTTGTACTTTCAAGAAATCCACAACATATATTGTCTCATACATTGTTCCTAAATTAGCAATGTCCAATACTTCATACTTTGTAAACTAAGTACAATAAAGCATCAGCAATACTCTCCCACTAATAATGAGGGCTTTTCATTTCATTTTTAATATGCCATTTTTTTTTAAATATTTGAGGTACATTCTACACAGCCTGTGCTCTTGTGTTACTTGCTTTCAGCTAACAAAGAGACAGACATTTTATATAAATGGGTATTTTAATGCTTTAAAAGCATAGTGAATATGTTGATATAAGTGATCAGTGGGAGATAAAATAAGTGTTAATGAGCAGATTTCCAAGAATTTTGAAGCTTGCCTTCCCAACTAAAACTAATGACAAGTTTGTTCATCAATGAGAATGTAATGGGAATTTATATTTTTCATGGATGGAATTTGGCTAATGACCAATTTCGTGAACTATTGTCTATAATTTTCATGATTATTCTTTGAACAATCATTTAGCTTTCTTCAATACATTTTGTTTTGATGATCATTACATTATAACTGGAAGTTATTTCCAGGCTGTTATGATGTGGTCTGCATAAGTCCGGAAGTAACTTCCATTTTTATTGGCTTCAGCCGTGAAAGCCTACTTTCTCTCATGTTTATTGACCAAGTTGTTTCCCCCCAGGGGCCTACTTCGGTAGGTACGGGTTTGGCGCACCTGGGGTCCCGAGCCAACAGTCTCCCTCGTGTGGGCTCCTCTTCGTGGTTGAGGGAGACGGTCAACATGCCCACCCACGTGTAGGCCATGCGTGGAGACCCGTGGAGAAGGTTTTTAGATTCTGGTCTAGTTTAGAGTTTAGGATTTAGTGAACGAAATTTTTAGTAGGTTTTGATTGATGTTTTTTATGTACGTGTATTTTTAATAGGTTTTGTTACACTTGTATAGTTTTTAGAAAGTTTTATATCTGGCTTTTGCCATGACTAGTTTTTTAAAGGGCACTGATGACCGCCGTAGTTGAACGCCCTTATATATATCATCATCTCTCATCACCAAGTTGCCATCCATTTTTCAGACTTCAATTTAGTGATGATTCATTTTAAACAACATAAATTCACTGTGTTATGACTGTTCAAGAGATAAACGTAATTTTAGATTGCTGCTCATATCTAACTTTAACAATGAGAAATAAATAATGCTGAATGCTTAATTATTGTACACAGATTTTCTATATCATCTTCGAGTCTGAATACCTACTAGCATTATGACAGTTTCTAAACACTTTCAATAGTTTCACTGATTCTTCTGCACAAAGCTATGAAAATTGAAGCAGTTTTTTTTAAGTTGTTTCCATACTTTTTCTTTTCGTAGAAGTGTTATTCAATCAATTTTCTTATTTTTTATTGTTTAATTGCTTCGTTTTTTTAAAAGCAATGAGGCTAACAAAGATTTCTAGTCAATAGAAAATCTGAACCCTCATTTCTTCACTAAACATAATTTTAACATCTTTTTAAGAATCTACAAATACATGAATTACAGTTCTGTGTGGCAATAGTTCTTTTAATTATTAACAAACAATTATATGAAAGCCCAGAGTCAACATTAATGCATGAAACTGCTGACTGGATGTACAACTAAATTATTTCTATAACCTACAAAATAAGCTTATTTCAAAATCCAGATGAACCAACATCAAAGTAAATATACTGTCAATTCAATCTGATTAACGATGGTGAAACAAAGTTTAGACAAAGTATCAAGAATAAATTAGTCATTTAATTTGACATCTGTCATATTCAGACAAAGTGTGGTGGAAAGGAGTAAGTCAGCCATGTTCTGCTCCCCCTTCCTTCTTTTTGTAAACTTTACTAAGTATTAATGCAAAATTAACATCTCTTTCAAAATTAACATCTCTTTCTACAGATGAACATTAGGATAACAAAATGAATTCATACTGACATTTTGTACTGTGCTTGAACAATAACATACTTCCCATGTAATAGTGTTACACCTTTTTTTCTCCATCACATGCATTATGAAGTCCCTTGGAGCATCAAAATTCAACACAGCTACTGACACAAGATAATGGAATTAAAATTAATTATAGTTTTACATTGCAGCTGTCAAAGATGTGTTGTCATTATAAGGACAAAATTTCTTGCTTAAACATAACTTCCATGGATCTTTCAATGTTAAAAAGAGCTTACACTAGAAGGTCAACAGGGATTTTGAAATTTTGTGAGGATGTCACCAATAGAATTTGAAAATTTGCTTAAAATGGTTGCTACTCTGTCCTCATCCAACCTACAGGTGCAGGACACCTTTAGAATAGCAATATCTCCAGCAAAACCTTTAGTCTTGTAAAGGGTTCTGGAGTGTAACATTCTGATAATACAAAACCTAAAATGTTGAGATAACAGTCTTATAGTAGTACATTTCCATGAAAATGAATATTTGGCTTGCACTTTTAACCTTTAGTGTTCCCTATTGTTCCCTAGTGTTCCCTGCCAATTTTTGCCAGTAAGCAACTTACTCACACCTTCTAAAGAACTCCAAGCTGTTTTAAATTGCCATTAAAAGAATCTTCGAACCCTGATATATTATATACTTTGTTTTCTTATGAGCATCTCTCAGATGAACCAAGATTTGAAAATTATGTACTCCACTTCTCCCATATCTATCCTCAAGGTTCCTGAAATACTGAACATCTCTCTCTAACCCCCCCCCCCCTCTCTCACTGAAGTTCCTGTATTTCATTATGCTGGTATCCCACAAGCATGGCTTTTGTTCCAACCCTGTAGGAACTGACCATTAGTTATGAAAACTATAAGCACTATATGGCACAGTTAATTATACAAGTGCACCCTCTGGAACTTTATCATGCACCTATGAAGGACAAGCAACAAGTTCAGAACATGTGTAAGGTTATACACCAGGAAAATGAAACAAGTCTGGAACAGTACAGAACAAATTATTGCTGGACTTAATGTCAACTAATTCAAATACCTAGAGAACATAAGTTCCATGTAAAAATTTGTCAGGAGAATGCACCTTAAGGAGGCCAGTTATTCAAAAACCACAACAACCTGACTTCCAATCTCAATAACATTAAGTTATGTTGATACACTTATATAAATGCAAAGTCAGATACTGAATACCTGAATGGAAAAGTTCCGAGTTTGCCGAAGGAATGCACTTTGCACACCATTATGCAAAATGAATAATTTTTGACAACACACTTCGGAACAAATTTACATAGCAGTTCCTCAAGGCTGTGTAAGGAGGGTGGATGCAAAACTTCCAGAATCTCTGCAACATATCATGGCTTGCACAAAGCTATCTTGTGGAGTGAAAAAACATCTAAGAGGTGTCCTGAAATTCTAGACCTTAAAACCAGCCACAACTATGTGAAAATTTCAACTTAGCTAATGGCACTCGTTAGGTCTCCTCCAAATATATTAAAAACAATGATTTACTCAAGTTTGCAGGTTTCAATTCTGATTATTATTGGAGGTAAATATGCAGTTGCCAATCATTTTCCTCAAATGTTATACAAGGTATAGCTTAAGAATAAATACATTTGCCAATGTCTTAATTTCGATCAACCAAGTTCATCGCAATAACCAGTACACTTTTAAACTGCGTGTGTTTTATTTTCAAATGATTGATACTCATACTAAAATATTTTTCAATTCAGTGAATAATGATGGCATAAAAACTACAGCATTGTACGTATTGTATGCTGTGTTGTGTTGGCATAAGAAATCCAGTCTCCCTCATACAAAATGCAGAAAGTTTCATAGTATCTTCATCACTAAGACAATTTGAATCTTAGTTAGAAACAATTTAATTGTTATTAAATTTTTCATAGCTTTCTATTTTACCATTAAATACAATATCTCAGCTTAAATGGCACAAAAATCATATATATGATTTGAATCATACTCCATTTTTAAAACCCAACTTGATGTAAATGCCTAACATTAACCAATATGCTTTAAGCAGGAAACCAAAATACACTATAACATATAATACCTTAAATATGGATATTCACCAGTTCAGAGAAACTATGTTAATTAAATATAATTCAAAACTTTTCATTAATATGAAATAGTAAATTATATGAAAGTATAATTACAGAAGGTTGCAGCTCCATTTAACTCTGGGTGTGATTACTCACCTCTCTTCTGCTTCAAATGGATGGTTTTTAAGTGTACTTTAAAAGCAACATCTGCATGTCAGTGGCGGCTGAAGCATGAATGTACTGGTAGTGACAGCTTTTACTTCCAGGTTTTCTTTACATATAATATGTTTTTTAACAAAAAGTAGGAGATATCCAACAGTGAATGCAATAAATGGCTGAAATGATGCTCAGTTATATGATGCAATATATACAGAACCAATATAGTGACTTTTTCACTGCACATCAAATGACACTAAGCACCACCTACAATGATAATGAACTTATCCCATCCACTGGACTCAGAAGTTTAGTCGACTTATTCCTCAAGCAAATATTGATCTAGCGTAAAATTTATAAATCAATTACCACACAACATATCAATTCCAGGTTCTCTTATGGATACCTTAATGGCTTCCCAGTTAAGTCTAAAAAATATTTAATTTCAAAAGGGACAATGCCTGAATCACTTTAGGAAATACAACCTTGTGCAGACATAAAAGAGAACTATAGATATCAACAAGTTAGAATCAGTAACAATTTAGATCAATGAGAGATTTAAAGCTTTTTCAGCACTGATTTATTATGATGGTTTCTTGGGATTGCAGCCAAGTGGTTTTCTCCTCCAAGCTTTCAGCCATCTTAACTCTGTGGCCTTCCTCAGGATTATGTTGTGGCATCCTGGTTGCTTTTTATTGCCTAAGATGCACTACATGACAAAGTGAGACAGCGTATCGGAAAAAATTCCAAACAGAGATGTTTACGTGAAGTTATCACACATACACAGCAAGTCCCGTGTATGTAGACTCTATTCAGAAGCAATCTTGTATTCTAGGCAGCAACGTCTGGCATCAGAAATCGGCTGGCACCAGAAATCATATGTAACGTGATTGAATATTGTGACAAGGAGAAAGAAGAGGGAATTAAAATCGTTATCTTTATTTATATTTTTATTCAGATTCATCATTATGGAACTAATACAAGATTGTATATCGTATCTAAAATTATATACACATAATTTTGTATCCCTTCACATTATGATGTATTTATATGTTTATGTTATGGCAATTACCTATTTTTATTTGTACAGATTGATCACACTTCAGAAAATTAAGACCATAAACTTCCTGATATTATTTCATATGGAAAGCTTTCCATCAATGCCAGTTTTTTTAACTAGAAGTCTAAAAGAATTGACAACTATTGGTAAAATGGATTACTGGAATAATGTCGAGGTTGATAATAGGGATAATGACAGTGAGACATCTTTCAGTGACAGAACATTGCTGCTGATATGTTTGACATTACAACTTGGTAGTTGAGTAAATCATCTTTTTAGAAATTTTTTCTGTTGTACAGATTGATTGCACTAGAAAATTAGCTACATTACCATGCACATCCTGTAATTGCAGTAGTCATTTAACAACAAAAGTGGTTGGTTTTCTCTTTCTTTTTTACTGTTATGAAAAGTGCAGAAAATAGGGCATTTAGCCTCATTTTTATTCTATAAAAATATTGCAATGTATTTATGATCAGTTATTTTGTATGATTATGCACCTGTGTTGCATATAATAATTGGCTAACCTTTCACGGCAGATACACGCAGCTTCCAAGTGATCTATTTGTGTTTCGTAACTTACTATATGCCAACTTACTAATATTTCAGTCTTCTAAGCAGCCAGATAAGAGACGATCGCAATGTTGGTCAGTGCGACCCAATCAGATGTCTTTATTGCTTCCTTTGACCCAGGCTCGTCATTGGTCCAGTATAAGTTGTGGGAGGGACTGTTTTCTCAGGGATCCGTGCTGTTCAGTTTGTTAGCACCATCATTCCGTTGCTACACAAAGACCAACCAAACACTGATAGGATATTGACTTTCCATGCTGTCATCTTTTGCTCCTGCTCTCTTCTTCTGTTTTAAAGTTTCAATTGCTGGTCTCCATGCTTTGCTGAGCTGAAGACCATTGTCTTTGCTAAAAGATGACAGCATAGAAAGCTGATAACAGACTATGCTAACAGACTGCACAGCATGGACCCCTGAGGAAACAGTCCCTCCCACAACCTACACTGGACCAAGAGCCTGGATCAAAGGAAGCAATAAAGACACCTGATTGGTCACACTAACCGAGCCAATCAAAACTTACACCTTAGGCTATAACTAGGGACCAAGCTGCCCACAACAACATGGGTGGCAAGACGGCTCTATCAGCGACACTCCATGCCTCACAATCGAACGCTTCTTCGGCGATTATGCCAAGAGGTTCGTCTGCGCCTACGCAAGCACAGGTTGCGTGCGTGGGAGAACACAATGCCTCGTATGAACCTCGAGGATGGGGATGTGTGGAAGGTCATTAAACAACTTTGGAATCGACAAGGACCACCAAACTCCCCTCTCCAAGGCACCCAAGGCCTGGCTTACGAACTTCAGGCCAAAGCAACTGTGTTTGCCGACATGAGGCCTAGAGAAGACCCCCAGGACCTAGACTTCTCTAACCGCAGTAGGCAGGAGGTTCGTCGACATTTTCGGCATCCCCCGGCTGAGGCGGACCAACTTCCAATTAGTATTACACCTAGTAAGCTCCACGGGATACTCCAGCATCTCAACCCTAAAAAGGCGACGGGACCTGATGGTATAATGCCTATCATGCTCCGTCACCTTCCTTTCAGGGCCGTGCTTTTCGTCACATGCATCTTCAACATGTGTCTCACTCTGTGCCACTTTCCACAAAAGTGGATACAGATTCGGGTGATATGAATGCATGGAGGAGAAAAACATCACTTGGCTGCAATCTCGAAAAACCATCGTAATTTAGATCAATCTTGACAATCATGAAATTAGCAAACCTCATTAACTTTCACAAATGTAGTGCCTACAATTGAAGTCAATCTGACTGTGCCTTCTGAAATACAAATTGACTCTTAAAATGAAGAATTCTTCTGGTTAAGATGAAATAATTATGAAAGTCTTGAAATCATACTCCTCTCAAATTAGCATTCTCCTTGACAGAATGAAATTTTCAATTCTTTAACATCTTTTCAAAACAAGGGAATGCAATAATGTTTCAAATTACAGACCAATACCTCTCTTTTCAATTTTTTCAAAAGTTTTTAAGACAGCTATGTTCAACAGACTATAACTGCCCTGAATATAACATACTTATCAGTGATAAATTTGAATTCAGAAAAGTGATATTGACAAATAGTGCAATTTATAAGCTTACACATGAAATGTTGAACACCTTTAAAATTTTCTGTGACCAGCAAAGGCTTTTGACTCTGTTAATCATGACATTCTTATAACTAAATTGGAATTCTATGGAATTCTATTGGTTAGTACCATATCTAACTAAAAGACAACAGTGTGCTGAAGTATTTAGTCATATTGATTATGAAAAACAAACTTCAAATTGGAAAATGTAAAACAAAGTAACCCAAGGTTCAGGATTAGAGCTTCTACTATTTCTGATCTATTTAAACGACCTCTCACTTTACATAAAGTGATATTACAAGTACAGTTCTGTTTGCTGGTGACACTAGTGTACTGGTGACCAGTAAAGATTTAAATGTGTATACTTCAACTGAATTATGTTTTAAACTGTATGTCATGTTGGTTTAAAGCTAAAAAATTATCTGTGAATCTATACAAAAGTTAATACATAAAAAACAGAAGCCAACAACATTGAAGCAACAAATACTACATAAAATATAAATTTATAACTCATTGTACTCTCACACACTATGGTAGAAATTGGGATTTGCTAAATGATATTAGAAGAAATTGACAGCATTAAATTTCTGGGTCTTCATGTAGACAGATATTTTTAGATTGGAAAGCTTACATAAGTATATCTTACCTAAACTCTGCTCTGTCTGTTATGCTATCCAAGCACTGGTTAATGCAAGTTCTACTTATACTTTAGTATGCATATTTCAATTATCGTGGAATATTATGGGGCAAATATGTAGAAAGTAAACAAATATTTCTTATGAAAAATAAGCTTATAATAATCATTTATAAAAGCCACAGCTGATGCTCTTGTAAAGATCCTTTTATAAGATTGAAGATATTAACCCTTATCATTCATAGGCTATGGTTTTTTGGATAGATGGTCAACCTGAAAAATTCAATGCCATGGCTGCAATTTGAACCGCGGATCTCCTGGTTTCCATCCTGTTGCTCTTACCCATTGAGCTACCATGGCCAACGTGCCATCCTGACATTAATTTCTCCAATTGACTTATATTTTCCTGGTAAACCACTAAGGGCTGTCGCATTCGAGATACACCACTTGTGTCGACTTACTGTTGTAAATATTTATATCCCAGGCTTCACCATTAAACTCTTTTATTATTTAAGTTAATTGGTGGAAATAAATCATTTCATCACACTAGCCGTATATAAGCTAAGGTTTTTTGGATGGATAGAGTCAACCTGGAAAATTCAATGCCACAGCTGGGATTGAATTTTTCAGGTTGACTCCCTCTATCCAAAAAACCTTAGCCTATATATAGCTAGTGTGATGAAATGATTAATTTCCACCAATTAACTTACATAATAAAAGTTAAATGATGAAGCCTGGGATATAAGTACTTACAACAGTAAGTTGCCACAAGCAGTGTATCTCGAACACGAGAGCTCCTAGTGGTTTACTGGGCAAATATGAGTCAATTGGAGAATTTAATGTCAGGACGGCATGTTGGGCATGGTAGCACAATGGGTAAGAGTGACCAGAAGGAAACCAGGAGATCCGTGGTTCAAATCCTGGCCATGGCATTGAATTTTTCAGATTGACTATATTAACCCTTGCTTGCACATATAGATTCTCAATTTCATAATTCTTTTATGCAATCGGGTGTCACTTATACATTGACATTTATAGAATAAATACTACACAAAACAAGTGGATGAAGGAATACAACTAAATAGAAATAAATACTTAAATGTGATACTCTATGCTGATGATGTAACAATAATACTAGAAAATGAAGAAAGCCTTCAATGTTCCATGTATAAAATGTATTTGCTGGGAAAAGTATACAATCTAAATATATCCACAAAGAAAACAAAGATAATGGCAAATAGAGGAAAATATCCTGTAGGATAAAAAATAAGCATTGAAAATAAATGCCTGGAACAGCTCTCGAATTTCAGCTTTTTGGGCTGTGATGTAAGCTTCGACTTAGACAAAGACATAGAAAACAAAATAAACAAATTTCAGCAGATATGTGGAACTATAGCAAGAACATTGAAAAACAAAGCAAGTAAAGAAACAAAGTGAAAATTTTATAAAATGATGGCAGGTCCAGTGCTCACGTATGGAAGTGAGTCCTAGATATTAAAAGAAAGAGATAAAAGTAAGATACAGGCAGCAGAAATGAGGTTCTTAAGAAGAGTTAATGTACCAGACGAGATTTAATAAGAAATGAAACTATTTGAGAGGAATTAGGCATATATAAATTATAGGACAAAATAGAAGAAAATATACAGAACTGGAAAGGACATATGAATAGAATGGACAAAGAAAGAGTACCGGTTTTAATAAGAAGATACAATCCTTGTGGAAGAAGAGATGTAGGATGCCCTAAAAAAAAATGGGAATAGCTGATAGAATGCGAAGACGGAACAGGCAGAAATGCCTAATCCCTAAAGTAAAGAAGAACACCAGACAAAAGTGTAACATTCATCATCCCAGTGTTAAACTTTCTTACTTCTAGAAAGATGTGTATCCTTCCATAAAAATATTTAAAGCTCTTCCTAATGATCTTAAAGGAAAGACATTTCAGTGTTTTTAAAACTGCTGCTAGAGAATATTTATGCCCAAAATCATTTTATTCTGTACAAGGTTATCTGACAAATTACCTCAATAACACTTACGTAGCTCTGTAAGTAAAATCTAGCTGTTCTCATGACAAATCATTGCCAATTTATATTTGATGCCTGTTCAAAAGCTATTTTAATGTATGTGTATTGAAGCGACAAATGCTATCCACTGCAAATCCAGCATAAAATGTTGAGATGTACTGGCAAAAGCGAAGTGAAAATTTAAAAAATACATAAATAAAATGAAACTACCGAATTGATTTGAATATACACATCTGCTAGTCTTCTAACTGTAGGACAGTATTTGATTTTGTCACAATCATCCCTGCCTGGTTTTTCATTACTGTCTATATTTAATGTGTCTTATGTTCAATGTTCACAGGCCTTTGTGGCTACTAATGAACTCACTGAATGCAAATCAATATATGTGGAATAGGAAGTAAATAATAATAATAATAATAATAATAATAATAATAATAATAATAATAATAATAATAATAATAATAATAATAATAATAATAATAATAATAATATTTACTGAGGTACTAAGCTTTTACAAATTTTGGACTGCCCTCTGTTTTGGCCCAGGCCACTGCTGCACAGGACAGTCCATTAAGTATATTTACAGACGTGTTACAATGTGTTATTACAGAATAGTCACTTATTATTCCTTCCCTCTTTTTACAGTTCACGTCCCCTTGTTTTTTACCTTACTTAAAAACTGTCCTATGTTTTTATAATTTTTGTTTAAAACCTCAATTAAGCTGATTCTCCTATTCATTTTTGATATTTGACATTCTTTCCTCCACCATCTCCGATTTCTTAAAATCAAACAGTATATGTTCTATATCCTCTTTGTCCCCACACAATGGGCACTCGTCTTGCGGATATCCATTTCTTCGATCTCTTAATCTCCATATCTCTGCTCTTAACCATGCTAACCCCTTTCTTTCTTCACTGTTCGTGCTATCTATATACCTCTCCCTCCCCCAGCTTATCTTTTAAGGAATATAGAAAACAAGTGAGCTCTTCTCTGCTAATTGACTAAACAGTTTCTGGATCTCCATGTCTTCAAATCTTATTCTAACCCCTTTCCAAAATCCTTTATAATTGGTTTCTCTCTTTCTCCAAATATCACCCATACCATCATCTTCCAAATTATTTCGTAAATTACTTACCCATCCTTTATTTGGTAAACTTAGTTCCTGATACTTCAAGCATGGTTTCAGTATATTCCCCTCCTCTAAATTCAATACTCTATACCAATATTTTAGTGCCCTTTCTACAACTAGCCCTTTTCTTGTAATTCTCCCCATTTCAATTAGAGCTACTTCATTTGCAGTTGATATTGGCAGCCCTAGAACTTCCTTACAAAGCCCTCTGTGTACTTGATCTAGAACTTCCCATCCCTTTTCCAGCCCCCATAGCTCAATACTGTATAGCATTCGTGCCTCAACCACTGAATTAAATACCCTTTCTAACCATTTCATTTCCATTTCAGGTGTTTTATACAAACATCCACTTACAGCTGCCATTGCTGTTTTCCCTTTTGCCAGTGCATATTTCGAAATGTTTATAAAGAAATTAGAATATTAGGTAATAAGAGACCATAGTGTAAAAATTTTCAAATCTTACCTCGAAAATCAACAAGTACTATCAGTCGGAGGGAAAAGTAACAACTTGAGTTCCACAGGGATCAGTTCTAGAGCCTTTGCTCTTCCTGATAACGATTAATGCTGTAAAATGTTTTCCATCTCATACAGTAGTATATGCTGATGATGCAGCTTCTTTTAATTTACATAAAGATGAAGAAGTATTGTCTCAGTAAAAGCAACAACCGAAAAAATCTCAATCCTGGTTTCAAAGCAATGGTTTTTATATGAACGAAAGCAAGACACAAAATATCTGTTTTACTTTAAAAATCGTTGAACAAACAGAAAACATAAGCGACACAGTTAAACTCCTGGGAATAATCATAGATAAACAACTGTCCTGGAATCCTCATACTGATCAATATGTAGAAAATTATCATCAATGGTATTTTTGGTTACAAATTTAAATTTTGTTTGAATGGCTTATTTCTCATTTTTCCAGAGTGTTTTTAGATATGGGTTAATCCAAGGATAGCAGATATTTTAAAAATTCAAAAAAGTTTTTTACGAGGGCTGTTCAATAAAGAACGATCATAATTATTTTACGGTCATAATTTTTTGCACTAAAATTCAATCTTATTATATTCTGTTAGCTTAATGTGAAACAAACACACTGTAGTAGTTTCACTGTCGGCACTCCTGGTTACCGCCTGTGAGAACCTGGCAAGTTCAGACATGTTCAGTATCACCTACTGCTGCAATGGAGGAAACACGCGAGAAACAATATGCGGCTTTGAAATTCTGCTTTTGTCTCCACAAATCTTCAGTTGAGGCCTATACAGTGTTACAGGAGGCCTATGGAGAGTCTGTTCTTCCCTACAGCACAGCTCGAAGGTGGTTTAAAATGTTTAAAGATGGGAGACAATCAATTTCAAAGGAAGGTGGACCCGGTGCTCCAGTTACTGCTTTTACGGAAGAAAACATCAACACTGCTGCTGCCATTGTGAGAGAGGATCGACGAATTACCTTAAGATCACTTTCTGAAATACTGAACATTTCATTGGGTGCCACCCACACATTGGTGACAGAAGCATTACACATGATATGTGTTTGTGCGCAATGGGTTCCAAGACTGTTGATTCCCGAACAAAAGGACATTCGCATGCAGTTAAAGTTGATGTTAGAGGAAGATCTGGGGTTTCTTTCAATCATAATGCTGATGAAACTTGGCTACATCATTTTGATCCTGAGAGCAAACAGCAAAACTCAGTGTGGAAATCTCCTTCATCACCAACCCCCAAAAAAGCAAAAGTGCTTGCTTCTGCTGGGAAAGTTATGGTCATCTCATTCTTTGATATTCATGGCATGGTTTATCAGCATGTTGTACCTGCACACACATCAGTATCTGGACAATACTACAGGGCTGTCCTGAAAACATTGCAAGTCCATATCAGGCGCAAAAGACCACATTTCCGTGAAGCAGGCTGGATGCTGCACCACAATAATGTGCAAAAATCAATGTGAAGTGCATCCCTCACCCTCCCTTTAGTCCAAATTTAGCCACATGTGACTTTTTCTATTCCCTAATTTGAAGAAATGCCTTCGTGGGAGGCATTATCCATCATCAGAAGCAGTGGTGACGGCTACGGAGGTGATTTTGAAGAATCTCTCAAAATTGGTTTCCAGCATGTCTTTGAAGACTGGCAGAAATACTGGGACAAGTGCTTCACATTCAGGGGAGACTATTTTGAGAAGGACCATCAAAATTATGAGGATGAGTCAAGGTACGTTGCCCCCCAACCAAAAAAAAAAGAAAGTGTCATCATTCTTTATTGAACAGCCCTCGTAGAATACTGACAAGCTCAAACAATGAGGAACCTCTTAAACCATTATTTTTTGCATTGGGAATACCAACAGTAGTACATGTATATATCTATGATGTTTTGATCAGAATCAAAGAAAATTTGCATAATTTTAACTAAAGGAATTCAGTACATGAACATGGGACAATAAATAGGAATAGAATGGATATGCCATATCATAGATTACAGAAAACATCTAGATACTATAAAGTAATAGGAATAAAGCTTTTCAATGCACTCCCACAAGAAACAAAGAAATTTGAATGTTCAAACATTTAAAAATAGACTGTATAAATGACTTTTAGAAAATCCGTTTTATAGTGTGCAAGAATTTTAAGAACAAAATAAGGCTAGATTGTTAACTTATGTAAATCTTAGTATGCAAATATGTTAAGTGTAAATCTTCAGTTAGCAATGTATGTATTTATAGAATGAGTATAGTAAGTTGTTTTTGAGGAAGTCTATGGTGATTATTGTAATCACTAAATGACTAATAAAGTTTATTAATTATTATTATTATTATTATTATTATTATTATTATTATTATTATTATTATTATTATTATTATTATTATTATTATTATTATTATAGGTGTAACACACTTAAAGTTTCAAGCGATGCAACTTGTGTTATATGTCAGCATAAATATTATATTTGGCAAATAGTGATAGATATAGGCAAATGTTTTCATTTCTAGTGAAAAATGAATTCTGGTAAATTGTTTTCGATTTCTAATTTCACTTTTATCAATTCTGGTCATTTCAATTGAAAAAAAGAACATAAAATACAATTTTTTGTGTCACTTGTACTGCACATTTGTAATGCAAAGCGCATGCTCAGTTTTATAACAGTAGTTGTGCTGAAGCACATACTAACTTTGTAATCAATAGCTCCCAAATATTTCAAAATATAAATCAATACGGATGTACCTTTAATCATAGCTTTCATAATGATTGGCAATGTTCTGTTAGAACATGTCCTTAAGTCTTTAAAAATACTGTGTCCTATCTGTAGCAATTTCCTTAAATGTCCAATTTGAGTAATATCTGGAATAATTTTCACATACCAAGTTAAATCACAATTCCAAGAAAACTTCCTCACACAAATATAGCTCAAGAGTTTCAAGAATCTAGAAATGAGTTTCAGCTTAAGCTGAGGGAAAATGTGTGATTCTCAAGTTTGAGACATGGGCATCCTCCTTAAGATTCCCATTGCTACAAATTTCATGGAAGCATTCTTTTTTGTCTCCACCCCCCCCTTTTTGTCTCATTTTAATGTTACGTATCTCTGAACTGTAAAATTAAATCAGTTGACTTTTCATTCCACTACAAAGTGCTAAATTTCAAAAGTAGACACTTCAATAATTATATTTACATGAATATATCTATCTTTTTTCACATGCAGTCAGTATGTTATGAATTATATATATATATGTGTGTGTGTGTGTGTGTGTGTGTGTGTGTGCACTGACGCCATTACAGTCTGATTCTTCATTGTATACGTTGGTTACTGAGTGTTTAAGATACCTCCGACAATCCTGAGTCCCGCCGATTGTGAAGTATGGGTTGTTATTTCTTAGTGCTAAAGGCGTAAAGCTGATCGATATTCATCGTGAGATCTCTGAAGATTACATACAAAACATTATGAGTGATGGAATGGTAAGGAAATGGGTGAGAGCATTTAAAGATGGCCGCACAAATGTGCATGATGAAGAACGGAGTGGGCGTCCTTCGGTCGTTACTGAAGATTTGGTACAGAAAGTGGACGAAAGGTGAGAAAAAACAGACGCTTTACAATTTTATCATTGTGGGACTATTTTCCTCAATATTCTCGTAGTGTTTTGTATTGCATTGTGACTGAGCACTTGAAGTACCAGAAATTGTGTTCACGTTGGCTTCCGAAAATGTTGACGGATTTGCATAAAACCCAACGTTTAGGAAGTGCATTGACTTTCCTTGAGCGGTACCACAATGAAGGTGAAGATTTTTTAGACCAAATTGTTACTGGTGATGAAACCTGTGTGGCCTACGTCACACCAGAATCGAAACAACAATCCATGGAATGGCGACATTCATCATCACCCACAAAAGTGAAGTTTAAGCAAACAATTTCTGCCCGGAAAATCATGTGCACAGTTTTTTGGGACAGAAAAGGAGTATTTCTAGTGAAGTTTCTGCCTCGTAATGAGACAATCAATGCAGCGTCTTATTATGAGACATTGAACAATCTGTGCAGTGCAATTCAGAACAAAAGACGTGGCAATTTGAGTAAGGATATCATTTTGCTGCATGACAATGCCCGTCCACATGTGGCTAATCGGACCAAAGATCATATCAAATCTTTTCAATGGGAAACTCTAGATCATCCTCCATACAGCCCTGATCTGGCGCCCAGCGACTACCATTTGTTCCTGCATTTGAAGAAACATCTGGGTGGTCAGCGTCTTCAAGAAGATAATGAAGTCAAAATAGTTGTGATACAGTGGTTAACACGTCAGGTGGCAGAATTTTGTGAGGGTATTCAAAAACTGGTGCATGTTATGACAAGTGCCTAAATACTCACGGATATTATGTAGAAAAGTAGATTAAGGTACAGGCTTCCATGTAAAGATAAAATTATTGCGATATCTATGCACGTCTGTTTTTAATTCCAAAACGGTACTGACTTAAAAAACATGTCTCATATATCGTAAAATATATTAAAAATAGATTAAATTAATTATTCGTCAAAAGTGAAATCTAATAATCATTTTTGATGCTTTAAATACAGCCAAAAATAATTTCTTTGATAATGCATATTCATTTTGTTGCAGTTTTAATGTTTTAAGCATAAATAGATAAACCAGTATTAAACTTTTTATCTTTACTCTAAAATTTATTTTCATAAACAGATAATTTTGCATGAATAAATAATTTCATTCCCTTTTATGTTCTGGGGCATTGTAAGAATTTTAGTAATGTCAAGTGATTTAATAGAAAAATAGTTACATTTAAAAGGAAAGATCAGCAATAATTGTCTCCAACCTTGTTACATAATATGGATATACAAGATATTTTACTGATGAAATATTTGAATAAGAATTGTTTGTTTAGTAACAGATATGCCAGTGTGTTCAAAAATCATACAATTAAGTACCACTGAATATAATTTCTTCAGCAGGTTGAGGAAAGTGTTCTGAGTATCAATATTAACAGTCTACCATGTTTAATGAATCAGGCTTGTTTAACTGTTTCCAGCTTGACATAACAATTAACATCAATGGGTTAAATTAAGCATAAAGATGAATGAGTTACTGCATGCACTGATAATTTGAGAGAGAACTTTCGAGCTCATGCTGGTCCAGCCTACATAGGTTCAAAACTGTATTGCAACATTTTTCTTGTAGAATTGAGTACTACTGTAATTTAAGAACTAAGCATTAGAATTTACTGCCCTCTCTTAAGGCAGTAGCATGCCTTATCTATACCTATCCCATCCAAAGCAACCATCTTGTACATTTTATATGCATTTCAATTTATTCATCCCCTATATTTCATACAGAGGATACGTCATTTTACATTATAAGAAAAATATAAAAATACACCCAAAAGTCTACTATATGCACTGCTTAGAAACTAAACTGTACATTGTTTATTTTCCATTTTTTGCTTTGTACTCTTCCACACTATAAAAAGCTTGTTCTGACAAATACCTTTTTATATTCTTAATATTACATAGTTTAGTATTCTTTATTTTACCTGGCAATCTATTATACATGTCTTTTCCGATACTTCTAATGATCTGTTGTTTAGTGTTCCCCTTAGTGTGGTCCTAAAATAGTCAGCTTTATTCCTTACATTATATGAGTGTACATTACAGTTCTTTTTACCTGTATTCCTTTCTATTACATATTTAATGCTTTCATATATGTATATGCATGGAACAGTTAAAATATTATGCTTCTTAAATATCTGCCTACAGCTAGATCGTCTCTCAACATTTTCAATTATTCGGATAGCTTTCTTTTGTAATCTGAGCTAGCAGCAATATTGGCATCTGGTTTTATTTTAGCATAAGGAAGCATCGATCTCAGTATAGGTACACTGTGTAAAATAAAATATATTGTATGGTTATTAAATGTGCTCCTTGTTCCATAACTTCTGATATTACAATCTTCTATTTCCACATTTATTGTGTGACATGAGCTTTCAAGCAGCATTGTATAATTTACTACCAAATATAATCTCACATGATGTATTTTGTTTACGCTCAAAACATTCTCTTAAAAACAGCCATGCATTTTATATTTAGACCTAAGAAAAGTAATATTTCACTGTACACTGCCAGATTACATGGAACATTGCTGAGATATCATAAATGCCATTTACTGCATTACTGATCTATTGCTTATTTTTTACAGTTGTAAATATGTTAGTGGTTTTACAATAGGTTGGTTTAATCATTGAAAAATAACCAAATGGTAAAATTTTGGCATTTTACTTTCATGAAACTAGCTTCCAAAGGACCGAAATAAAAAAAAACTGTCTTTTAGATAAGAGAAAGAGCTTCTAAATTTTCACTGTAAAAAGTAACAGATTTTCCATTATATTCCAAGTTTTCTTGGGCTTCAAGCCCGAGAAAACTTGGAATATTCACGCCGCCAAGAAAGCTTCAGCTCCTATTAGATTTTCCATTGTCGCCCATCATGTTTTTATGAGAATATATATACCAGAAGAGTTAATGAACTAAGAACCTGCTGCATAATGTTTTTCCTATCCATGTCACAGGTCCCATTGTCATATGCCACTATCATAGAATGTCACAAATGCAAACATGCAACAATTTTAAAACTATTTTTAAAGGTTTTACTTACCAACTTTATGAAAGGAGATCATCTAACTGGTCACTGTCACTGTCCATACATTTTCATACCTCTTAAGGAAACTATCACTCATCATAGTTCACACTGAAAAATGCTGGGAATTTCATGGCAGATATTTTGCTTTAATTCTTCCCAGGTGTGGGGGGTTTGTCTTGTTCACTTCATGTTTTAAGTTACCCTAAAGATAGAAATCTCAAGGTGACAGAGAGGGCCACAAATCTCTTAATTCTGTCCTCAAACACACTTTCAATTGTTCTCATCAAAAATTATTGGCCATAAGAGCTAATGCAGAGTCTTGTAAAAAAAGGCAAAATCACACTATCTGTTAATGCCCTAAAGATGAGGGCAAACTTGTATTTATATATGTGCAGATGTCAACTGTTGACTCAAAAAGAAAAAAAAAGCCATATAACTCTTGCCACTTATGCCACATCATACATGCATTTTTTCATTATGGAAGGGACTTCAGAAACAATATTAGGTTTGTCAGAGCTTCAATAATGATTATTTTGCATACACACATATCCTGAAGATAGAATCAAGCTTCTACCATGAAAACTATTAAATGTGGGTCTATTTCACCATTGTATACACTACTGATAATGCATTCACAAAATGTGCCTCAATACAAGATCTGGTTGAAGAGCAAGTGCCACAGTATTTTATGTTTTAACTTCCCCAAGTAGCAGCTTTTAGCACAGAAATGTAAGAAATACCTACTGCTGTGATAGACACCTAAGCTATTTTGGGGGGGAAAGCTTCCAAGGAATGACCAATGTTAAAAATCCTATGCTCTCATTTAAGTTTCTTAGCCTGAAAACAACCTGTAGACTGACATTTATTATAAAGTTTATGGTCTGTAACTTCTACAACTGAAAATCTTTCTGTGAATTATACTTTCAATTGATCAGCTAAATTAACACATACATACTATGCAGTAAAAAATTACTTTGTGACCAAGTAAGGATAAAATAATAAATTTTAATAACTGAACTACACCATATAAACTTCCAAAGCAGAGTTAAACTGCATTAGTCGCATGACATTGTTCACAACAGGAGTGCAGAACGTGCCTACATGTTCAGTGAAGAAAACACTGTAGGCAGGTAGTTCTTAGTTTACTGACTCTCCCATAATTATACAGTTACACAATTAGTTTACTATCTAAAATGGTACAAGGATAAAACTAGCTAATAACAATCGAATCATGAATAGAAAACTTAGTGCACTATAATATAGAACTGCTAACTAGCCCTAACATTAAAATTACTGAGTTAACTGAAATTCTGAATAAACTGATTAAAAACAAAAAATTACAATTAGCACTGAAAATTGGTGCAACATAGCAGATTTGTATATTTTTAGGGTTGCAATAAATACATAATACCAGATGTAAAAACGTATTAGACATTCAATTTCCAAGCGAACTGTACAGTATGCATATCTGTGATACTTGCACTTATAGGGTACACTTCCTTCATACTGGCTCATCTGTTATATCAGCATTCAATAGTTTTAGAATAACTTGAATAAACAGCATTAGAGGATTATAAATAAATACTGAACTTTCAGAGTTTCAGCTTCAAAGCACTAGCTTTCAAAGGTGGAGTAAGAAGAGAGATAGACCTTACAGATTTTAGATTTTCACCAGAAAAAAAAAATCACAGAAATGTTACATACTCATTCATTGTATTGTCGCAAGCCCCTTGTTCATCGAGGTGGTGCGGGTGACTAGTTCAAAGAGACAGGCAGTGCACTGTGTAAATAAAAGCTCACCGAAACGGTGGGGGAAAGGAGACTGATTTCTCGAGAGTTCGTCTTTGTTCTAGCCGCATCTCAATTGTTTGGGAACATTCCGGAATGTGAGCCCACCCGCCACAGTGAGTCAGTCAGTAATTGAACTCATGTGCGTGAACAGCTGTGTTGTCATTGACCTTGCAAGTTGTATTGTGTATATGACGTAATCCTGCATCTGTAAAAGTTGACAAAGTGTGTTTCTACGGAAATAAAGTGCAATTTTTGGTGTTTGTAACCTGGACTTTTGATTTCATGAACCCACAAAGTCACAGTATTATATTTTTATAGCACAGAAAAAGGAAAAAAAAAGAAAATTATGTAAAAAATTAAGCTAGTTACAGTGAAGCAACAAATACTATACAAATATAATTTATTTGTGTAGTAAAGAAAATGAAAAATATTTAGATTTTTGAGTGTTTAATACCTGCTTGACATATTGCATCTAAACAGTAGATGCATGTAACACACCTTACATTAAATTATTAAAGGGAATTGAAAGAGGAAACAGCCAAAGTTATGGTATCTGTCTAGCATTTTCCAGTTATGAAAACTGAGAAAACACCAGAAAGCATCTTAATCAGGGAGGACGTCCTAATAGGATTTGAACTGCACACCTCTCAATCTCTCTTTCACATGTCCATGTCATAACCATCTTGGCTAATCATGTCTAACTGCTTACTAACAGAGAACTGAGCTCCAAATGGTTAAACTCAGCCAAACAATGAATGCAATAAAATTCTAGATATCACAAATGGTAATATAGCTTAACCAGACATTGGATTTAAGCAGTGGCATATATTGTGGGCTATCAAAGCTATCACATAAGCCTATATCTAAAGTAAACTAGAAATTAGTAAGTAAAGTTAATAATACCAGCCAGTTTCCCCTCATGAAGAATTAGTGTGTAGGACGGAATATGTCACATTCCTTACCAATGAATAGAGGAGAAAATAGAGCTCTGGATGCTTACTGCAGCAGCCTTCACTATGCTAGGTCAAAGAGGGGTAAGACAGGAATGCAGGACTCTGCACACCATGATTCAGATTCTTTTGTCGCTACACATATACAAGCATCTCCGAAAGGTACCATATGGACATGACTGGAATGCAATTCTGCATACTACGTGGAGTTAAGAACAAGTTGTGCAATTGCTATGGTCTTCAACAGTTGTATTAGTATACTCTATCTCAGGCTAGTTTACTCCTGCTGTAAACAACAAGGCTGAGTTGACTCAACTAGCCATGTGTTAGATGCTACAAGCACGCATGTAAGTTTTGCAACAATAGCAGTATATATAGCAGTGCTAACTTCTAGATAATAAATAAACAGAGTTGGATTACACATTAACTTATTAAATCTATGAGTTCATTTCTGAAAAAATATTCATGAACTTTACTGCATATAGCACTTTTTGTATAATCTTATTTCTCCATCTGCTGTTTGTATTTACATTGTATTTACGGTGTTCTTAAGAGTTCCAGATGCTTGCTGTTCCATTCTAGCACTATGTACACTTGCAGAAACACCAAAGAGATCACAAGTTTCTTTCTCAATGTTTGCTATAGACGATTCTGGGTTTCTTTCTTTAAGCACTGCCACTCGCCATTTTTTAAAGGTTTGCCTCGATTGTGTTTCATTTCAGCTGTAGCACCAGTCTGCTCCATGATGAAAGGCTTACTGATTTTAAATTGCATAAACATAAGAGTTCTTGGGCATGTGAGGTATGCAAGATGTAAATACAGTGTTAAGTATCATAAGCAACTCCACACTATAAACAATATCTTAAACAGCATTCAACTCGATACATACCTCGTTGCGAGCGAGCTGCCTGATATAGGAATGCAAAAATATTATATAATAGCTGTGTCCTTTAGTAATTGTTAAATAAAATGCAGCTTAATTTAATATAAGCTAATAGTGTGTATAATTTTACCTGTCTTCTGTCTAATCTGTATAGTATACAGAATACATCTATGTGCTATGTGAAGCAGAAAGATAAAAATTATAAGATTCGAAACATTTGCATACTGTTCTCTCTCCGAAATAGCTCATGCAGAGCAGTAATCAGAAAACTACTTACAGTACTGTACTTAAAGGAGGGGTTTATCATACGCATGCAAATAAAAGAAAATGCCTATTAACTTCACTAAACCAATCAACAGCTTAACTGTTTTCTGTACCAATATCTCTGTCTCTCTTCCCATCCAGATGTTTACAGCACGATCAAACTAGGTTAAGATAGATTATAGTAGTGTTATTTCATTGTGTACAGCGTACCAAGACAACAGATGCCAATTGGAAAGACATTGAAAATGGAGGCGACTGCCTTTGAAACTAGGCTCTCAATAATATAAAAAGTAAGTGACGAGTATCAATAAACCAACTACAAATAGTTTTTGCGATTAAGAAATACATATGTTTGTATAGCACCATCAAAGTTAAAAATTGCATACACAGCCAAACCCAAATTAGACAGCTTTACCCCTAACAGGAAGGAAGCAATCAAGTGAATGTGATAGAAAAAGATTACTAATATAAATGTCAAAAATTAACAAATATATATGCTAAAAACTAATCAAATAAATTCTACATTACAAATTAAACAAGAAATATACAAATACAAAACAATGAAGAGTGTATACAAAAGAAAGCCTCAAAGTTGAAAAATTAATGATAATTCATCCTGTAAAACTAATTACTGTTCGGCCGTTCTATCTCCGGCTCTGACATTTCTCGAGAGGGGGAAGCAGGCTGTTGCCAGTTCTTTAGCGGGTATTTCAAGCAGAGGAATAATGCGTATTTTAAATATTTCAGTACTTGCATATTACACGAACCAGGAGCCATATTATTATAATAGCGATAATAATAGGACTTACGAACATTAAAAATTGGAATTCACACAAGCAAAATATAAGCAAAGAAAGTTTACCAGCGCAAGCAGCTAAAACAACGTGGCTCAAACAAATTTAACCTGGCAACACAGTGTTGGGTTCGGGAGGCATGCATAGCAGCGACAATGCTGATTGGCGCTAGCAGACAGTTTTAACTTCCTGACCACAACACCGGATGTAGAGACTCCCAGTACTACCAACAGATGCTGTTAGTGTGTGTGAAAGGTGTGAACGAAATATTTGAATAGAGTGGTGTTGTAATAAATATCTTGCATGATGAAATTGTAAGTTGTATTTCAGTGTTTTAAAGCTAATATACTCCTATATTTCCGTTCTAAAGATAATTTTGAGGATATGTTTTCAATTGCTCATTACTGTATGTTGGTACTATTAACCTCGCCCCTCCACCTCTTGCAATCGCAAAACGTCAGAGCCGGAGATACAACGGCCGGACTATACAATACACTATTCTGGCAATAACATCTCAAGTAGTAAAACCTGTTTGCTCCATTTAATTTAAATATGTGAATTTAAATTTAAAAACATTACTGAACATGGCTAAAAAGGTGGTCAGAAAGCCTTAATGTGTATGAGTGGTGAGGGGGATATGGGGGACTGAACAAATAGCAATGCATGTTCCTAGTGTCAAAATGAATTAGAGGTATTGTTTACAGCCTTATACCAACATACTGAAGCCAAGGATCCCCAAGCCAAATCAAATCAAATTTTATTGACAGTAACATTTACAAATTTGAGCAAGCTCGTAAACTGGTGTCTCATCAGTATACATACTAAAATGTAAAAACTACATATAAAAATTAATGACTAATATAAAAGAATAAATATGTTTGCTATTGCTTAAAACTATACAGCTAACAAAATCAATAATTAGTTTGTCATCTTGCATATATTCTTTAAGAGAATAATAGGCTTTCTTAATGTGTAGGTTCTTAACATGCTTTTTGAACAGTGTTTTACTTTTTTCTTTCTGAATTGACAGTGGTAGTTTGTTGAATACCTTAATTCCCATATAGTAGGGGCTTTTTTCAAGCAAGGCCAGTCTATGGGCTGGAAATTTTATGCTGTTCTTATGTTGTGTATCATAGTTATGCTAGTTTTGACTAATCAAAAAATTATCCTCGTTGGTATGTATATAATAGATTAAGTTGTATAAATATAATGATGGCTGTGTAAGTATTCCTAATTTTTTAAATAATGGTCAACATGACTCTCCATAACCTACATGCATCCCATAAGGATGCCCACAATTGGCTCACTATACAAATTGTAGTTAAAAATATGTAGAGAAAATATTAATAAACTATTAACTGCAAACACTGCAAGTAACATTGGAATGTTGATTTGAATCAATCTAGGATTAAGAATATTTTAGAATTGTTTCAGTGGCTAAAACAGAATTTGTAAATTTCTCATGCAGCAGCAACCTTTTATATTACAAAAGATATTTTTCTTTGACTTTTTATTTAACAAACTCATTCCTAATGTATGCAAAGCTAATATTCAAAGTTATATTTCAATGCTCATAACAGTGCTCCTCTTCATAAAAAATGCACAACATTAAAATTCCCAGTTATATAAAATAACCTTCATAATATAAGTAGAATACCAATATATTATAATGATATAATGTGATACGTTTATTATTGTTTCATAATCAGATACGAATTTATTTGCAAGGAATCCAAAACAGAATTGTTCAGTTCTTCAAATTAAAAACCAGGGAAAAAATGCATCAGCGGATTAACTTGAAACTGAAATGGAACACGAGGTGATGCACCGCTCCCTTAACAATACAGTATTTACCACAGAATTCAAATGAGTATCATTCAGTTATTCTTCCAATTAAAACCTAGGAAAAATGAATCAGCTGGATCAACTTGCAATTGAAATGGCACACAAGGTAATGCACCTACTTTTTTAGTACTACCAGTACAAACCAATTAAGTTAGTATGATCTCAAATAAAACCAAGATTGCAAACAGATACAACACTTTTAAACTGACTGATGTTGAAAAACTTACTGACGAAAAAATGATAAGGTAACACAACAAGACTGGGAAAACTGTGTCAAACATGCAGAAAAACTAAAGAGGATGAAAGAAACAGCATGTGATGAGTTCTTGCAGCTCTGTGTAATAGAAAGTGGTCATTCTATCCTGCATTTTCTTAAAACTGAAGATCTCACAATCTTCTCTCCATAAAAAAGCTGCCGCATAAAAGAAATAACTACTGACAGTAAATGAAATGTAATTCCATGAAATTACAATAATTAGCGACTAAATTTCACTTACCTTTGATATTAATATACATATATTCTCAGTATATATATCAAAGATGAGTGATGTTTAGTCACTACTATAGATTATCGAAACTGCCACCTGTTTTTCATTTTTTATATCTAGAGCTAATTTTTCTCCAAATGTGTACCAAAATGATATGCATTGTATACTATGTGTTGGTTGTACTTTTAAACCACTGGTTTTCTGGTACAATGCTTCTTCTCTTTTCTTTCTTTCTCTGAAAGAAAAACATAAGCTTCTATGTTTTCAACTAAACATTTCTGAGCTTCCTTACATACACAAACTTGCACTGTTCTCATGAATTCTCGACATGCTTCTGCAACTATATTTTGCATATCTAAAGAAATCATAATCTTTTCTTAGCAGTTTTCCAGAACTTCAAAAAGGTTATACACTTTACATGTCTTTTGATCATCCTCAGATTTGAGAACTTTAAGTACATTAAGTAAAACAAATTCATGCAATATTTAGAAAAAAATGCTTTATCACGCCAAATATAGAAGTGAAGACTCCTGTGCTGGTAGAGAGGAAAGATATTGGAGAGACAGTGTTAAAGTGAGGTGTGGAGTGTATGATGAACATCCTTTAACTGACTGGTCAGACTGAAAAGTCTGTATATGGACCATGGAAGAACATCTCTTCTTTATTAAAAGTTTTCCCCAGTTCTGTCCTCAACTATTAAATTACCTTGCCTTTACTGCTCTCAGTACATTGTTTCTTTTTCCTTTTTTATTTCACTCAATAATGTTAACTACTTCATGCACTGCAACAATACTTTTATTCTAAACATTTTGAAGCTTATTAATCATGGCTTTGTTTTATGAATGTCGAACCTTCAGCTATTTATAAACCTGACATGTCTGATCACCCGCAAAGGCTTGATTAGTAACACTCGCTGTGAAAGCTTCAGGTCTTATACTTTGAAGCTTTTTATACATAATATAACCTGTGAAAGTAATAAAAATACAAACTAACTAAATTAATAAATAGTGCTTACTTTATTAAATTTCAAATTCACTTTAAGCTCCTGGACACAGGCTGTTATAAACTCAAAAATAACACATAGTATACAATATTGTTATCCACCTTAGATTCATTCTTTTGTCAAGATCTATCAAAGCCTCATCTCCCTTAGCCCTATAACTTATCAACAAAGATTCTGTTCAGTATAGTAATTTTCAGCCCTGTTCGGCTGCACTACTGAAAATTGCAAATACCAAACTATTTCAAAAGCACAATTAAAAGGAATAAAGCAGTGTTGCAACAACTCAATATATTCAGTTGTACAACTAAAAACTACAAATACCACAGTAATTTCAAAAGCACTATTAAAAGGAATAAAGCACCATTACAACCAACACCGTAAATAGGTTATGATCTAAACTTTGTAAAACTTCTGCTATTGGTTGGAAAACATGTCTATTATAGTACTTCTGCTAAAGATTCCTTCTCACTTCATTCAGAGTAACTGCTGTATGTTCTGACAAATAGGTTGCATCTACTACCATGAGACTGTCAAATAATATTCAGCTAGGCAGTTATAAATATGTGCAAATTTATTACATTTTTCCATAAGGGCAGTCAGCGATAGATGATTGTTCTAACACAAATCATGTGGGTTAACATTTGAAGCTTAGAATTATAATTGAGAAATTCAATGACCCAGCCAGGATTTGAACCTTGAATACTCTGTTCTGCACAGTACTGCTTTACCATTAAGCTATCATGGCTATATGGCAATGAATTCTCCAACTGATTCAATCATCCCAGCAGACTGAGGAAATCTCAATCCAAGAGCACTAATCCCAATGGTAACTTACAATTTGTAAGTATTTGAACCCTGACCTTTTTAGGGTATTTTTTAATCGGTAACCTTATTACAATTAATGATTCCCTTGCTGAATCTGCTATTGTAGATTCCTGTTGGTACTAATCACAGGACTTTTCTTCTGTTAAGTGGGAAAAAAAAAAAAAAAAAAAAAAAAAAAAAAAAAAAAATACAATTAGCCTCCAATATTACTGTGCATTGTTTCATTAAAGAAAATGGGTTCAATTGTTCCAGTACTTCCAACACACCTCACTATTTTCAGTTCATAGCGAGACGTTCCACACAATACAGTGGAATTAAAATTACTTTAGTATGGTGACAGAGGGGAAGTTACAGGAGGGAGATTTGCTATGGCAATGGCAGTGACCAACCTCTTGAAGACCTGGGTGCATAACTTTGACCAATTAGGTAAGACTTCCCCTTTCACCCCCTTCTCGAAGTTTCACTAAAAATGTTACTGTGTTATCATGTAGAGGCACGTGTCACGTAAAGCGATGCTTTTCTCTTTCTCTTCACTGTGCATAATCTAAATGCACTTGTTTGGCTATAGTTTAACTTATAAAAAGGCTGGTTTATTCGTCAGTTATTTAGTCATTTTATTAGTGTATTAATATTTCGTAGGTCATTGGTGCTTTAGTGTTATTAGCATAAGGGTACAATGTCTCAAACTACCAGCACCACTCAAAAACAAGGGAGGCCAAGAACTCGCTCCCCCCAAAAAAAATATTCAAAAGTAGGACAGGGATCTGCACTATGCAGACAAGCAAGGGAACTGGTGTATGCACTGCGCGAATATTTTGAAGAAGAGAGGGAACATGGAGGCTCCCTCTTAGATGTTAATAAAGTTGTTGAAAGAACTGTTACTGCTATCTTTCTTGGCAATGTACAGCTGAACATTCTAAGCTTTCAGAAATGTAACTTGTGTATTGAACCTACATTAGGTACACTTTAAGTTAAAATGCACATTATGAATTCTTAGTTTTGAAAAGCCTTTCAGGTTTGCACTTGTTAATATGGCATATAGAGAACGTGGACGTTTTAAAAACTTTTCTATTATTTGGGTGTTCAGAAAAATGGTTGAGTAAACTATTACGTTTAATGCAAAACCATATATTAGGTTTCTCTTGCTTGTTCTTAATACCGGCTTTCTAAGAAACACTCCAAGACAGATGCATTACAAAAAGGAAATTTAAACAGTGCTGAATATTTTCAGTGTTCTCAGTTTCATCTGTACATTGCCTTAACAGATTATCATTCAAAACTGTTTGAATTGGTTAGAAATATGAATACCAACAATTTAGATTAGGTAGTTTTAGTGCTTTCTTCTGTCTAAACATCATGCACAACAAAGCGTTCATAAGCAGCAACTTCGCTTTCCCCACTCTGCTTTCACGAAAGCGCATGCTTCACAGCAACTGTCAGAATCCTAAAGTAAGTTTAACTCCACCATAGTAAAGGTTTTTCAGGAGTCCAATATCTGCAGTTGTGACTACTAACTTGTCCATTTACGTAAGAAGATCCAAAACTCATCAGTAAAAAATAGATGTGAATTTACAAAAAGTCTTTCTACAGATCATTCACCACTGAGATGATGCACTTGAGTACAACATTTGTTGTTGTTGTAATTTACGTCCTCCAACGTTAAGTCA
Source organism: Mantis religiosa (assembly GCA_030765055.1). Lineage (NCBI taxonomy): Eukaryota > Metazoa > Arthropoda > Insecta > Mantodea > Mantidae > Mantis > Mantis religiosa. The sequence goes on along the minus strand of CM060947.1, from coordinate 97,788,607 downwards.
TATCAGACGGTGAATGGAATGGGTGAAATGATGCTCAAATGAGCCCAGGGTCCACAGAGCTTAGAGTTACCAGACATTTTCCTTTCAGAATAAGGGAAAACCCCATAAAAACCTTATCCAGGTAACTCACCCTGACAGATTCGAACTCGGGACCTCTTGAACGTGAGGCAGACATGCCACCATCTGCTCTACCGAGGCGGGCAAGTACAACAATAGGGCTTTAGCTTTAGTAGACTTGCAGCATTTCTCACAAAAGACTGAGATACATCTGCTTGTTGAGCTAATGTTTCGCAATGTTTCAAATGATCACTCTAAAGTTGCACCAATTTCATTCAGTTTATTTTGTATTAAAACTGTTATTCTCCTAGAATGTTTCTTGTCCAACAATGAACCCAAAGCTTGAAAGTTATCCAAGATATTGTGTATAGTTTTGCTCATAGGTGATACACTGGAAACCATTCAAGCAATTCCATGCGCATACAATAGGCAGATTAAGTTTAAAATAAACTCATTTGTCTCTCAATGTAGACATTTACATTTCAAGGAAAGAACGAATATATGAAATTCTCAATCTATTGATAACATACAAAAAATTATGAGGAAATGAATATAAAATGTTGGAGGAATTTATATTTCTGAATGTTTAACATTCATGTGACATCTTGCAAATTGCAAAACTGTAGCATAGCATCTTTAGCACAGAATTAGAATATGATAATTTCTCACAGAAAATAAAATTGAACAATAAAAATTCTAAGAAATGTAAATCTTTTTAGAAATAAATAAAAAAACATATATTTTCTGTACAGCTTATGACCTTAACGTTTAACTTTTTTTTTAATCACCACATGTCAGAAAAACCCACATCATCAGAAAATGTAGCTCATTCCATAAAGCACAAATGTTGGGTTGTATTTGCATGCATCCAACTGCATAATATTCTAACATCAATGTAACCTAAACATTGTAAATATAAAGATGAAAAAACAAAGTCTTATTTTGTACACTTTCTACTGTTAATTGTGTAAATGCCACAACTTTGTAAAGTTTGCCAAACTAATACTATATTACTACTGCCAATAGTACGTGAATTACATATTTTGTATTAAAGTTTGCCGAACTAACACTATGTCACTGCTGATGTGTGAATCTTTCAAGCGTTAAAACTTATGTTGCTACATCAAAGGAAAATTAAATAAGTTTCAACAAGCTGAATTTGAAGCTTATGGCTCAATACACCTCTGCAGAGTTCACTCATCTAAGGCATATAGAAATATATTTCTGCTGGGTTTATATGGTTGTCAAGTCCTAAATGAACATGACTGAATGCAGAGCTGAACACAACTTATTCAGGTTTCAAGAATCAAGGGGAAAAACTGCTAAATATTAAACTTCAGTTGTACAACATGAAATCAAGTTCTTTATTTTATATACTTTCTAACAGAGTACTATACCTGTATAGACGTCAGAATAGCTGAGACATCGTAAGTGGGGCTCCACCTATTTTGTAGGATATCTAAACATATTCCCCCATCTGCGTAAACATTTGGATGGAACATTTTCGATACAAATCTGACCGTTGGAGGTTTGTTTGGATATTCCTCTGTGAATTCTATAGTTAACTTGAAGGTACCATCTTCAAACGGCGTGTCATGGGGGCTGAAAAAAGGAACAAACATGATGTTTCAGTAATCATTCCAGTTTCAAGAAAATTCTCATATAGTTTAGTTATATAACTTTCTTAACTTATACATTATCTATTGTTAAAAAGTGGTGCTGCTAACATTAGCTAACACACAACATTTTTGTCTACAAATGATTTCAAACTGAAGCACTTATGTTACACTTAGGAATCTTCAAATTTATGCTGGAGGCCCAAAGGAACAAATTTAGGGTCAGAAATGAGCTCTTCTAAAGGGGACCAAAAATGCAAACATTCAAGCATCTCCCATTAGATGTCCTTACATTTGGAACATGCATCATGAAATATTTTGAAAACTTAACATTCCAAAATAAATTTGACACAAATTGCATGTTTTTTTATTATTATTTTTTTTTATCAGCTCCACATTTTTTCTTGTGCTTCTGTCCAACTCTTAGTACTTGGTATAACACTTCCTCCATATCAGTACACATTAAAAATAGCAGAAAAAATAAGTTCCAATTAATTATTGCAAAATACAAGTCTATTGTGTGTTTCAAATGGGAAGAGTTCTGGACTGCCACCAATCAGTGTGTTAGCGTGCTCACTGTTGCCACCTTGTTACCCCCACTCTTCTTTCTTGCACATTATCCTAGACCATGGCACTAAACTCAAGGGAACCCAAACTGAATTTTCCAAACTTATCACAATTGCAAAATGGATATTTGCATATTATGAACAAGTTTTAAATGCTATAATAGTAATTAGTTTATGAATTACCTATTTTTCCAATCAAAAAGAAATAGTCAATGGTGCATCCATATAGCTGTGAATGTCACATCAAGAGAATTTGTCATTGTCTTCATGTCTTGAGTATTGCAAATTTATGATGGGCTCAAAACCTTATCACATGCAATTTCTTTGCAAAAGTTGCCATCTTGTACTTTATCTGTATGTCTCAGTCTTCTCAGTCCTGTGTTAAGGCGCCAATTTCTTTGTGACTAAGTCGTTCATCATCACTCAGTTTAAAAGCATTATATCTATTTGCAACATCACTTGAGCCCACATTAACTTAATTCTGAGCAGTGGTGGTTGGTGAATTTTATAACAAGGGAAGCACTTATAAAAAAACTAATATTACCACTGCAACTGATTTTTTCTACAACAAATACTACACTTACTACTACCACTACTAATATAATAATAATAATAATAATAATAATAATAATAATAATAATAATAATAATAATAATAATAATAATAATAATAATAATAATAATAATAATAATAATAATAATAATAATAATAATAACAATAATCTCATAATAAACCAGGCTACTTAAATGTTCTTCTCTCACTCGAAAACCAATTCAGTCCATCTCTCCTTTTTGATAAATTCATCTATCACTAATCTGTTGATTCCCTCTTAATTTTCCGATGATTTCAGTTTTAGCAGTTTTTTCTCTATAGTCAGCACAAAGAAATTTGAGTCTTTGCTGCTCTTGGGTGTTTCTGCAGTAAGTATGAATTCGACAAAGTGCCAAAAAAGAACGTTCGGTACTCGCGTTGGTCACTGGGATTGTGGAAATCAATGCGCACAATTTGAAGAGTTCACCAAAAGTTTACGATGACAAACTACTATATCTCAAATAAATCATTAGTTTTTGAACTCCCATCGACAGATACTCATCTGAGGTATAAACTATTCTGAGTTCACTTTAAGGTGAGCAAAGTCAAAATACTGACCATAACTTTCTTTCACTGAACAGAATACTTCTTCAGGAAATTTGTTCATAATATTATTTTGGTCAATTAACTGTACCAATTTAACTTTTTCTAAACCTTCAAACCTAATTTGAATTTGATTTTCTATGTTATCAAATATTTAACAATAGATTTGGCTTTGATATTTTTTATCAAAGTTGTTTTGACATTGTCTTTCCTTTGGCAGTTCGTAATTCTCATTACATTTATCCCATATTGCACCAAATTTGTTTCACTTTTTTTGTAGAGTGGTTTTTGTTTCCCTTTGGCAGTGCAATAATTTATATCCAATATTTTTGTCTGCAGTATTTCAAAAAGGGCATCAGTTAAGCAAAATATTTCACTGAAAATGTTCCGGAAAAATTTAAAAGTAAGTGTTGCTTAGTGTCATTGACTCCCTTTAAATTTAATTTAAGAGGAAAGTTGAATCCGAACTAAAAACGAACACTGTTAAAACCTCAAGCTTCGTGATAGGTTTCACTATCCCATTGGTTTTGATTATCGAAAATGTTCTCGAAAAACTGAACTAATTTTTCTTTATGTTCCTGAACAGTTTCAACCAGCCTTCCATTGTAATTCCATCGTGTTGGACATACTTTGGGAAACCCTTTTTTTCACCTCCATAATGTAATTCAGCAGTTCTTTTTGTAGATTTGGAGAAGAAAGAAGACAAACTACGTACAGTCATGAAAAAATTTTTGCATTCTTCTATGTTGGATGGTGTCTGTGAAAGGACAAGATTCTATCTATGAGCAAAACAATGGATAAATAAAAGCAACAGGATATTTTTCTTTAACTCTTTTCTGTAAACCACTAACTTCCCCTGACATCACTGCTGTTCCATCATAACATTGAGCGACGAATTTAGAGCGACATCTAAACTCGTCCATCATGTGGAATACATATTCTGCTAGTGCCTTAGCACTGCGATCTCTGCTTACATCTGTAAAACTCAGAAACCTTTCTTGTATCTCTTCATTGTCGGATACTGGCCTTATAACAGGTAAGAGTTGAGAGTGAGCAGCTATGTCAATGGTTTCATCAACTGCTACAAATGCAGACTGAAATATTTCTTTTTTATTTCATTCAATAACACCGTGGTTACTCCATTAATAAGGTAATTTTGAATATGGTTTGACAGACCCAAGAACACAGTAGCTTTCTGTAAATGACATGCCAGAGTGTCGTCATACTTCTTAAAACAGTTACCATTTCAATATAATTTCCACAGTTCAGAATCATTGTCTTCGGCATGCCCTCTGAAGGTAGGTTCTTGTTAACTCGGGCATCAGTCTAACCCCCCGAAATTAAGGCCAGCTTTTCTTCAAATTTCCTCAAACTCATTCCCTGCTTTAAAATTGTTTCTAATATGCAGTCACGTGTTCTTCCCTTCTGCCTCTCACTTCCATCAGTTTCCATCCTTGTCACTCACTGACTGACCCACACAGTCCTACTGTCTCTCAGTGTGCAGAATGAACACTCGGCATGCATTCCCGACGCAATCTGTGGAGAACAGTGATCTCTATTTGACAATTATGCTTACAAGGGAAAAAATAACTATAAAAATTAATTATATTTACATTAATTAGGTATGATAATGAGGTTCCATTTCAGTATGCGACTGAAATGAACAGACATTTCATTCCCCTTGTCACACGAGGCTCCACGGAAGATTCCGACTTCAGGTTCCGAACAGATCAAATGCATGCATATGTGAACTTAGCTTCACGGAAGATTCCGACTTCAGGTTCGGAACAGATCAAATGCATGCATATGTGAAGTAACTCCATGCCGTGCCGTCTGATAAATTTGTCGCAAAACATATTACAATATATGCAACATAGAAAATATATTATTACATTCATAATACTGATGAAATTGAATTTTAAACTAATTATTCTGAAAAATAAAATAAAATAAAACTTTTATCAAAATCCAAGGGAATGAGTCACTCCCTTCATTCCATTGACCAACCGCCACTGATTCTGAGTAATTACAAATATACATACATGCCAACCAATAGTGATGTTCATTACTGTGCTTATGTTGCGATGCATTGTTATAATATATTGGTACTTTATTTGTATTAGGAAAACTATTTGAGCTAAAAATATGGGGGTTTTATGGTTATGTTATACACATTACTTTCTATCTTCCTCATGGATCACTTTTTGCAAAATCTGAATTTTTGTCTTAGTGCAAATAGTATTTATTAGAGACAGATTCTGCAGGCGCTCGCCACACACCACTTACACGGAATGCCATATGACAATGCAGGAATTCGATTGGTTGCTCACCAAGTAGTGTTCAAGGACAAACATTATCCCACTTGAAACAATAGTATATCCATAAGTTTGCACATTACATAATAGCTAAATGCTCTTTGACTGCATGTGAGTTATTGCGTATCAAGTTGTGCTGGCCCAAGAGGGCTTCCCCTGGGCACTTTCAATCATTGTGCAAATATATGCAGATATAACGAGACTAGTGAAGTAACTGAAGTGGCTTTTGAGTTCATGTGCATATGTCATAATTATAGTCACTGGCAGCTAACTTGGCAGTTGCTTATGCAGTTGCTTATGCAGTATTGCTTCATTGTCATTGCATGTGCTACAAGTTCCTCACATTACAGCAAACTCCCCTTCAAAAATTTAAGGAAGCGGGCCAAACAGCCTATGTACTCATAATTGTATGTATTCTAATGCAAAGGATTATAATGTATATGATAAGTATAAAACACATTCATTACATTCCTCACATCTTAAGCCTTGTTTTTAATTTGTTACAATAAACATTCAAGTTGAACATAAGTGAGAAAATAAAATAACAATTGCAATTAAGAGAAAGGGATTAGAAAGTCAATAACACTGACGATTTATTCTTACAAAAAAAAAAGCCATATACTTGGTATCAATTCATCTGAAAATGGCATGATAATACATTATGCTTTAGCTTATTTTAAAATAGATGCATATCACTTACTAAAAATTATGTATTAACTCATTATGCAATTATTATATTGTAAGTTTCTGCATATCACTACCTTAATAATGAATTTCATAAAATACTGTGCTGCCAATTTACATATTTTATACGAAGTGCGTCTCCTATTTTTTTCAGGACTGAGACCAGATAGGAACTTCTGGTTTTTTTAAAAATATACGTGGACTCTGTGAATGTGTGACAGAGATGGCAGCACTGTACAATGCATAGAACTCTAGTGGCAGCGACTAGAGTTAGGACTAGTTTTGATACTTAAAGGGGCAGCATTTTCATTGCAAAAACAGTGTGTAATCTTTTGTTTTCTCCATTTTTGTGGTGTGACACATATTGAAATTGATTGCCAGCTGAGTGAGGCATGTGGTGATGGTACCATGGATGTGTCTAATGTGCATTCCTGGGTACGACAGTTCAACGAAGGCAGAATATTGTGTGACAACAAACCAAGACAGTCACGGCCTCGCACCAGCCGGTCTGATGACATGATCCAGTGAGTGGAGAACGTTGTTTTGGAGAATCGCCGATTGAGTATTTTCAGATCTTCATGCAGGATTGTGTGCACAGATCCCATGGAAATGATAATGTTGGAGGTGATGTCTGCAACTGTCTTGGTTTGTTGTCACACAATGTTCTACCTTCATTGAACTGTTGCACCCAGGAACGCACATTACACATCCATGGTACCATCACCACATGCCTCAATCAACTGGCAATCAATTTCAATAGATGTCACACCACAAAAAAGGAGTAAATGAATGATTACATGCTGTTCTTGCAATGAAAATGTCGCCATTGTAAGTATAAAAAACAGTCCTATCATCGCTGCCACTTGAGTGCTATGCACTGTACAGTGCTGCCATCTGTCATGCATTTACAAAGAGTCCACGTGTATTTAAAAAAAAAAAAATACCAGAAGATCACATCTGGTCCCAGTCCTGAAAAAATAAAATAAGAGGTGTTATAATATGAATGCACCTCATCAATAACAAAACACTACTTGAAATGAAAAGTGGGCAATATGGCTAAAATATGAAACAAACTTTTATCTAATTCCTTAATTAAATGTTTATAGTAAATTCTATCAATAATTATAGAATATGGTTCAAAAATGATATTTGAGAATATTTCACATATTTTTTGTTATTTTTATAAATTTTATAATATAATTTTCAGTGCCATAGTGTATCCTGGACCCGGGCAGATTTCAATTTACAAAGACCTTGCACACTGGCAAGTGTCTTCCAGAAGGGTGAATGTTTGCTAGACTAGCTCTGGTATTTTCAGCTACTTCAAGCTACCATTAGGCAAGGCTCATCAAACTAGGTAACTGTTAAGTTTTCCTTATTTCACGCATGGCCTCAATATCTTTTCTCACCAATAAGAATATCCATATTTGTAAATGCCAGGGAATTTTACATTTAACCAGGATGGTCTATCCCACCAAAGGATTAGTTTGGGGCACAAGAATCAGTTCACAATTAGTATATATACGAGGGTAGAGGAATGTCCACTTTTACTTCATACGGCACCGCAGGCGATGACACTGATGATACATGAAATGAAGATGGAGCACTGGTGGAATGAGATGGCGGGGGAAACCGGAGATCCCGGAGAAAACCCGCCCCAGCGCCGTGTTGTCCACCACAAATCTCACTTTGCGGTCACCTGGGATCGAACCCGGGGCGCCTTGGTGAGAGCCAAGTGGTCTAACCACTGAGCCACGGCGCGGCCACGAGGGTAGAGGAGATCTCAGGGCCACTGTTCATTAACATTTTCGTTTGTTCACTTGCTGCTTGTTACTTATTCTTCATACAGATGTTGCCTGCCATGTTCCACGACAAAGTAAATTCTGCATGCTCTTTGTTGTACATGGCAACAATTGGTTAAAATTATAATATCTGAAGGTTCCTGGGTTCCACATTGATTGTTAAATAAACCGAATAAAACACATTTTTAGAAATATGTGTTCTGCTGAGTTGTGCTGTCTCAACCCTACACAATGAGAACCAGAGAGTTCATGCAGAACATAAATCACAGCAGTCGAAGGCAATGAGAAAGCAGATGGTAGACCAGCTACAGTGGAGACCTAAGGAAGAGTCCTCACTTCCTAGGCCTGCAGATATGTACGCCACGTGAGGCTGATGATCGGCAGTGACAGCTGCAACACTTATGTCCTATCTAACAATAATTTGCAGCATAGCAGTAATACTTTAAAGTCAGTTTTTTAAATTGGAATTTTAGATGAAGACAAACATGAAATTAGAAACGCTTAAGTCACTACAGTGACCAGCAGCTAAGTGTCTGGGTCAGGCAGGATACACAGTCGCTGTTACTGATGTCAACCTTGTCCAGTGGCATTAAGTATGCTGTTCGCTCTCATACAGACAGATGTATTCACTCATTAGACATCAATAGTTTAAGTGATACTCAAATCTTAAGAGCTGGTTAACTATATGGTGGCTTTGAAATTCTATTATTTTTGTACGACTAAAAGAGAAACCTAATAATAAATTCCTGTAAGAGAAAGGTATATGTATTTGAAAATTCAAACCAATAAGGAAGTTGTCCTCCGTGATCTAGGGGTAACAGGCTAGTCTCCATTTCACGGGACGTGGGTTCAAACCTGATGGTGCATGATGAATTTTTTGGGGTAAAAGAATCCTTAACATGGCTTCTTTTGGAAGGGAGGTAAAGCCAGTGGTACCATGTAGATTTATGACATAAAAGACCATCAAGTCTAATAGAGGCCTCTGAGCAAAAGTAAGTAGAATATATAGAATGGGACACTGAGAACCACAGTCAACAAATAAAAACTCAATTCCAATAAGGTATATCTCAGAAATATCTACTTAATCCTTTGTCACAATTTTTTCATTAACTTCGTTCAGCTGCAATGTACCAAATAAGCCTACAATTTCAAATTATAGCAACTCTTTTTGGAACTGGAGAGGTTCCTTCGTATTTATCTTTTTTAAGGATGGGAACTTTACATTAATCACATACAGCATTTGCATGTTTATTGCAGATCAGCTTGGCACAATCCAGACATCTCAACACAGTAAGCCTCCTCAAATAAGTCTGTCATGCAGAGCATGCACCTACTGCTGTTGAAGGGTGGTTCATCCTTATAGTCACCATTATCAAAACTTATGTGGCTGAACTTCCGCAGGCGGATTTGGATGCTGGAGGAAATTCTGAGCAACTTCTGGCTCTTTCTCTGCAGCTCTGGGAGTGAAAGTTCATGGGCCAACTTCTTTATGAACATCCTCCTACTTAATGGTTTAGATTGTTGCCAAGATAGATGAGTGATGATAGATGATCCCAGCCAAGTTCATCATCGAATAAAAGATAAACGTTGGCACAACACTTGCTTTTGCATACATCATAAGTTGAACATATTTGACCTGCAGTATCTATGCCACCTTTTATGGAATTATAATATGTTACCATCTCTGATTTCCTGTGTTGTCCAGATGAAGGATCAATGACATCCTCATTATGAAGGGAAGAAACGAGGATCACATTATTTTGCCCTCTTGAAATGTACAAAACCAGCATTTTCCCACCACTGAACATCGTTGAACTGCTTCTTTCCTTTCACATTCACAAAGGATGGAGGCAACTGTCTTGTTTTTCCTTACCATAGCAACATAGGTGAGCTTATGCTTTTAGAGCTCATCAATAAGTGCAAAATCAGTAAGCCAGTTGTCAGCTGTGATATTTTGTCCACTTCCCAATATGGGCTGAACCATTCGTTTGTCAACACCGGGTGGTTTGTTGCTCACTCTGAAAGGACCTTCAGGCTGTGTGCCAGTATAAACTTCCATGTAGGTCATCTCTGCATCCAGGAGGGCAAACACTTCGATCCCATACCTGCTGGGTTTTGAGAGAAAGTACTAACAGAAAGGACATCCTCTCAAACCTGGCAGCATTTCGTTGATGGCAACGTTTTCTATAACAGAATAATTTTTTGACAATTTTTCACAAATAGTTCAAAGGTTTCATGTGTGTGACAGACCATAATTTCAAGCATAGTATCATTGAAAAATTGATTCCAACCCTCTACTGGGGTTTTGGCTAGTCTAGCTGCTCCTATCATACCTGGAAGGTGAATAATATTTTCAGGTCCTCTATGCTTACACCTATTCGGTGGCTATCTGGTACTTCCCTAAAGTGAATGGTACATCTTCTTGTTCTTCAATATTACAAGTACTTTCATCATTCAGAACTGTCACTATACTCTTGTTCAGTAGTCGTACCATCTATTTTTTCTTCAATCACATCTTCCTTCGCAATATCACTTTCTTCATCAAAATCTTCTGTTAGCACCGGATCCTCTTCAGCTGCTAAAACTGGTCTTACCTCCTCAACATTCTCCTCATTCAGTTCAAACATCCTCTTCACCATATTGTCCAAAAATCTGTAACAAAGAACAAGTGGAGTAAATTAGTTTCTCCATTACGAGTTCAGTCGCAATGGGCAAATTACACACATCTCATGAAAACACCATTGTTTTCTATAAATCCAACAAAATAACCTTATAAACCAGTGAAATACAACCAATAAAGATAAATACAAGGAACAGAATGTTGTAAATACCAACCTTGAAAAGTAGGAAGTCTTCGTCACAATGTGCAATTTGGCCACTTCCTCTTTATCCGCTTCCTGTGACGATGTAGCGGCAACTGCAATAACAGGTTGGAAAGACAACCAGATCCAGGAGGGTAGTGCAAAGAGTGGTGCCATCGTGGTGCCTTTAAGCATGAAAATTTGTAGCTGTGCTTTTTTTTGCACAAGTGCAACCAATGAAAGGTTAAAAACCTACATTATTTTTGTGTAGCAAGATTTTACCTACCTCTTATGATTTCCTGATACAAAAAAGTTATTTGGAATGAAAAGGACTACCTTTATCACATCCTAATCAAAATTAAGTCATTTTGAAGAAATTTTTTTTTCACATACAGGGTTCTTGGGAAATGCTAAAATTAAATACCAAGTCTCATCAACTTTTTGTTTTTAAGTCATGCTGTTTCTCTCTCCTCCAACATTCTGGAGACATAGATGATCAACCATCCTGGTAAAATTATAGCAGAACGAGGCAGTATTTGCCCGTGAATTACCTCGTTGAGGCCTCCCAGTGCTCAACATCTCATATGGTAGGGTATGTGACAGGTGAAGGCTACAGATGGGAGGTTTACAACAGGTCGAGGTTTTTCTCAGGGTAGGTTTGCATGGATTCTCTCTTTTGGGTTTCAGGGAGTGGGAGCGTCCTGACAGTGTAGGGGTACTATCACACAGAAGAAACCATGATCGTTGAATGGCAAGGTTATTTACACAATTCACCCTCTCCACTCGTCACTGTTGTGTTGGTGTACCTCGCACATTAGAAGCGACACTTAGGATTTGTCCGTTGCTGAATGCGTGACATGACGGCTAAGCTGAATCATAGTCGCGAGTGAATTTTTAAATTTCTAAGATGCGCAGAATGATGTATGAAGCTGTTTACATATTATCGTTTCCGGAAGTCACAAGCGCATTACTTCATGCACAAGAATTATTCCGAAGGAGTATACAAAAGCACAGTTTGATAGACTCTTGATAATGTGATGTGTGCTGTTTCTCCCAATTGCCAAAACAGAGTGTTTGATGATGGTGTAATACGTGTTTTTGCTTTTAACTCCCAGAGATAGGGTGTGGTTATACCTATTGCTCCTCTCACTCGCCAAAAGTGTTTTACTAGTGAATATCAAACATCGCCATTGCAAATATTTCCCCTTCCTTTCATGGAATTTTGGATATATGAGTGATCATGTGACATGTTATTCGTACCCTATAGATTGTGTCTTACTCCTACTCCTAAATTTCTCGCATTTCTGAGTTTCTGCGACATGTATTTTCCATGCGACTTTCTCTTCCCCACAGTCTAGGTAATTCATGCAGCATCACGTGTGTAAAAGGGTTGTTTCTTTATATCACATATTATGTGCAAACAAAAGACAGCCAGGCGGCAGGGTGTCGCCAGGGTCTAGTCTTGGGCGATTTTCAAATAATGCTCCTTTGTATGCTCAAAGCAAGGAACATTACTTAAAGTGTTCATTTTCCCAGCTCCCTTCACTCGTTGGATTCACATGCTTGCAATAATTTAGCAAATATAAGTACTGTTATTGTCTGTTTAATTTTCGAACCTGTATATTAGATTGATATCCCCTATATTTGTTACAATTTAGCATATTCATAGTGTGATGTCTATCCGCTCATAATTATGCATTTAATATGACTTAAGGTTATTGTGGATGGTTTCAAGAAGTTGTTTGAGCACTATGTAAAAGAAATAGCTGTGCCATTTTCACAAGTCTATGCAGAATCACATATGTTTGTATACTGAATTTAACATGTTCAATGAATCATAAAAACTATTTGTAGTCGGTTTATTGAAACTCGTCACTTTTTATATTATCGAGGGGCTAGTTTCAAAGGCCATTTGCCTCCATTTACAGCCTCTATCCAACTAGCATCTGTTGTCTGCTCTCCTCTCTCTGGCGGTGGAAATATGAAGTTCCTTGTCAAATTATCTACTGGTGGGATTTCGAAGTTCATTACGCGGTCCTTATTTTTCCATATGAATATGTTCTCCCAAGTTGTCAGTTTATTTTGGTTTATCACTTCTTTTAATAATTTTGGATTTGGATCAATGTCATGATTTCCGTTCCAAAAATGAAATGCTATTGCTGACTATCTCCTTGTTTCAATCTCATGTTTCTAAAATGCTCTTTGACTCTGGTTTTCAGATTTCTTTTAGTTTGACCTACCTAGCATTTTTCACAATGTTTACAACTTATTTGCATATTCCAGATCTGTTAACTGATGTTTTAGAATTTAACAACTTTAAAATTGAGTGTCCATTAGTAGGTGCCAAGATTATATTTTGTTCCTTAAAGATCTTTTTGAATTTCATAAACGCTTTTGGGTGATATGTGAATTAACTGAATATGCTGTTGCTTTCTGTTTCTTTTGTAAATGTGGTTGCTTCCTTAATGATTTTCTTTAGTTTAGCTTCTCTGATTTTCTTAAACACCAGACTTTTGTTGTATCCATTTTCTTCTGTAATGTGTAGTATGGCTTTTTGTTCTTTAAGTATTCTTCTTTATCCATGGGAATGTTGACTAGTCTGTGTGTAAGGCTGTTTATTATTGCATGCTTATCTATAACTGGGTTGTAGCTATTTTTATGTAATATTCTGAATGTGTTGGTTTCCTGTAAATTCCAAATTTTATTTTTCTGTTAATCCTGATGATATTTAGATCCTAGAAAGAGTTGTTCATTGATTTCCTTTTCTAATGAGAATTTAATAGTCCTTTCTTGCAGATTGAGTAATTTTAATGCATCATCTAAATGTTTATTTGGAACTATTGCAAAGATGTCATCAACATACCTATACCATGGGAAGGCCTTTTTAATTTGTGTTTCAAATGCACTCATAAATAAGTTTGCCAAAAAAGGTGAAAGAGGGTTGCCCATTGATAACCCTGATTTCTGCTTGTAGTATTTTCCATTAAAGCTGAAGATACAAGTTATCAATTTAAATAATGAGTATAAATTTGAACGCTTGCAGAAGATGGCCGTAAGGGAACATAATTGCAAGTTTCATATAAAACAACTTTTAGTTCAAGATTTTTTTTTTAAAAAAAGGATGCTTCACAAGTGATTCATTAATTATGTTACATGTTTTGTTCACTTTAAAAATGAATTAAAAATTAGAATATTTAAAACTGAATTGAATAGTTTATTTCATTTTGTTAAACCACCTGGGAAGGAAGAAACATATCTGTCTGAAACCATGCTTTGGCATAAGAGTCTACATGTTCAAGCTATGAAATCTTCTTTTAAAGTAACACAAAACCAAATCAATGAATAAAAAATAGAAAATTCACCAAACTTTTTCAGATTTGATAACTTGGCGATACACGAAATCCCACATAAGAATTTGTTCTTCAAACTTGTGAGAGGCATAAGCATACATTAGTCACATCACTTGATATCTGGTGATTCAATTGCAGAAGCAAGTGGGCAAGTAAAGAACTGTACTCAAGATTACACCATACATGATTATTAAACCTGGTAAACAATGATAGTTTGTTTCCGAAAATTCAACTCCCCCTTTTTGTAACCATTCAACAATTTCGTTTTATCTGCTGGCCAAATTTGGTAATTTATTTGCAATAACCGAATGATACAGCACATTATCCATTATAATGCTTCCCTCCTCTAAATAGTTTTAGAATCTTAAATAACCATTCTTTAAATGTATCAGCTTTCATCTCTTTGTGATAGTTTGAGGTATTTTTTGAGAGAAAAATCCATTTGCTTTCTGGCAGGAACCCTGACTCAGCAAATCCAGCATGACAAATTATGAGCCGACTGCCTTTTCCAACAGGTACCTTTAGGCCACCCTTTTTTGAGAAGTCCTGCCAGATTGACTTCAGAGTGTAGCTTTTATTTACCCATGTCTCATCTAAGTAAAAGATAGGTCTTGCATCACCAGAATGTGTAATTTCATGCATTTTGCGTAAGAATTTTAATCTTGCCACAACAATGTCACTCCTCTCCATTAAAAATTGATGCCCATCATTTGTCTTTCTGTACCTGAACCCTAATCTCCTCAAAATTCTGAACATCAATTTTGACCCAGTGTATGAAATTTTGGTTCTAAGAGCACAAGTTATTTTCTGTATAGTTGGAAATTTACCTTGGTCATAAAATTAGAACACAGTTCTATGTACAACGTCCTTGTCAAAGTCACTTAAATTTATAACCCTGTTCGGAGGACCAACATGTTTCCTGGGCGACAAATACCTGGGCACCACTGGGATCAAATTTTCTTGCCTCTCCACAAATGCGGTACACACTTGTTTTACCTACACCACACGCTTCACCAGTAAGCCATTGAGCATTTTTGAAATTGAGCTGATTTCTATATTCCTCATTGCCCAATTTTTTGAAGAACGTGTACAACTTAAAAATAATACTTCAAGCCTGACTTCGCAATACCTGCCTTTCTGACTTACCACTAAATTCACCGCAAGAAGCCATTGCACTATTTAACTCTTACTCTACTGTTCTGCAAAAAACAACTGAATGATATTGATCTGAATTCTCCAGAGTAAATAAACACTTCTTATCCAGCATTCATTCACAAACATAAGAATATAGCATTCCACAGGCTGACAGG
This sequence comes from Mantis religiosa, assembly GCA_030765055.1. Taxonomy (NCBI): domain Eukaryota; kingdom Metazoa; phylum Arthropoda; class Insecta; order Mantodea; family Mantidae; genus Mantis; species Mantis religiosa. The sequence continues at coordinate 97,772,972 of CM060947.1, read as the reverse complement.
AAATGAAGTGTTTTCTCTTTCTCAAATTTAGTACCTTGACTTATTTAGTAATTCTTTTATCATGTCATGTCAGTAGTTAAATTTCAGTTCTGAGTAATTAAAAGTATATGTACATACATACACACCCACCAACCACTTTGAACTCTCTAGAGTAAATAAAGATTAAGAACAAAGATATGTGATCAGACACATTCTGCCAGGGCAGCAGGAAATTTGTTTCCTCTCGCTCAAATTGGCTTATTCAAAGTAATTCTTTTATCATGTCAAAAATTATGTTTCAGTATTGAGTAATTACAAATATACGTACACGCATACATGCCTACCAATAATGATATTCATACAGTGCTTACGTCGCGATGTATTGTTATAATACAGGTAATAGTGGTTTATTTGTATTAGAAAAACTATTTGAGCTAAAAATATGGGGTTTTCATGGTTATGTTAGATACATTACTCTCTACCTTCCACATGGATCAGTTTTGGCAAAATCTGAATTTTGTCTTAACACGAATAGGATTTCATACAGATTGATTAGGTTGGCGTTCCTCACACACCGCTTAGCAGGAATGCAATATGACAACACCACAGTACTCCGATTGGTTGCTCACCTAGTAGCGCTCAAGGACAAATACCTTCCCATTTGAAACACATAATAGTTGAAAACACCAGCTTAGCTCACTTTTGGATCATGATCCTCAAACAGATGTCACAGGAAACACTTTCAGGTAACTTTTGATATGAAGTGAATGGAGCCTTGTTAGTAAGCAAAACCATCACTGTCTTTACAACCCAGTCCTCACATTCATGTAATTCTAATGTAATTACTAGTTCGAACATATCTGACTACAACTATAATAAACATATTTTACATAAAAGTTCAGGCTGAATACCACCTACTCACCCAAATATCACAGCGTTCCATATCATAATATTATTATCTGTTGGTGCTCCACTGACACCAGTGGGTGGGTCCTCTTGAAGTCTGTGAACATCATCAGTAATTAGCTTTTTTGTGATATGAAATAAATTATAAAAAAGAAAATTGATAATAAATGACATGCTTAAAAAATAATGGTACATTTACAAATGAGGTTTTGAACATAGACCAGGAATACAAATCATTAAACCATACTATTAATTCATCTGCTATGTACCCATACCACATCTTTAGCAGGAACTTATTTTACAATCAGATGTATTTTTAAGATATATGGAAAACGCTTTTTTCTAAAAAAATTATAAAAAGATTACAATGGCCCTTATTTTACTAAGCATGTAAAGTGTCTAAAGCTGCAGTAAAATGTTAACTTAAGTACTACTCGACAAAGCGCTGAGGTATATTGATCCTCAGAGACCAGCGCTGCATTCGGCATCTTGTCTGTTGATAAGAGTGAAATATTAGTAAATTGGAGTACAGTAAGGCACAAAGACAAATAGAGCACTTGAGAATTGCATGTCTGATATGTAAGGTTAGCCAACTATACACAACATGGGTGCATAATCATAAGAAATAACCATAATGATAATAGACGCATTAAGTATGTACCCATGTAATTATTTATTGTAATATTTTTAAAGTAATGAAAATGATGCTGAACAGCCCTGTTTTATGCAATTTTCATAACGGGAAAAAGAGAGAAAACCAACTAAATTAATTACTTGACTTTTGTTATTAAATGACTATATGAAGTGCACGATAATATAACTAATTTTCTAGTGTGATCAATCTGTACAACAGGAATAATTTCTAAAAAGTTGATTTACTCAAACTGACAAAGTAATGTTCATTAAATATCAGTAATGTTCTGTCATAGTGAAGGTTTATGGCAGTGGTACACACAATGGAAAACAGAAATCAAGGGAATTAGCAGCTCCTATGATATGATGTGAACAAGAAAATGTCACTGAAAGAGGTCTCATTGTCGCTATTATAATATACAAATCATCAACCTTGAGCTTCTTGTGTCAGTATTCCATTCCTTTTCCCAGTAATTATCAATTCTGTTAGTCTTATTGTTTAAAATAACCTATGTCGTAAAGGAAAAGCTTTTCGTATTAAATTTGTGTCCTTACAGTTAGTATATGGTAATACAACTAATTTTCTAAAGTGTGATTCAATCTGTACAAATAGGCGATTGGCATAATATAAACATGATTTAAATGCTTCACAATGTTAAGCTATACAAAATTATGTGTATATAATAATTTTGGATACTATTATTGCAGTTACTAATGAAATACAATCTCACGTTAGTTTAATAAAGATGAATCTGAATGAAAATATAAATAAAAATAACTACATATTCATATTTTTTGTTTACATCCCATTATATAAAATAAATCCCCTGCCAACATAGTTACTGAATGATATGAGCTATGCAAAACATGCCATGGAAATGAAAGATAAAAGCTCTACTGACTTTAATTCAATGTACCTGGAGGATTAAAGTGCTATTGGTTCAATCCGAGACAGTTCATCAGTTCTAGTATCTATTGAGAAATCACTAAGAGATTCCTCCATCTTTCTCCTTGTTACAATTTTGAATCACGTTAGATATGATTTCTTGTAGGACACGTTGTTGTGATTGTATCTGAAGAGAGTATACATACCCTGGACTCATCATGTACATGCAGTAACTTCACATAAATATCTCAGTGTTTGGAATTTTTCCCAATATGCCTCCTCGCTTTGCCATGTAGTAAGTACTATATACCGTCTAAATGTTAAAGGTTAATTTAATGTTTATACTACAAATTATGGATTAAAAAAATGGATTACAAGAACTGTTTTCTTATCTCCTCCTTAATGCAGCACACTGGAAAAAACAAAGCCCAAAGTTTTTATGTTGGCAAACATGCAATAACACATACAACTATAATAATTTGTAACATAAAACTTCACTTATCTTATAAGAAATGATGAAAGTTTTCTTATAAATTGATAGGATCGCCATTTCATGAAAATTTTATTCACATCCTCAGCCAGAGCCTTAAAACAACTTTCATCATTCCTTATAAGTGAAGTTTTATGTTACAAATTATAGTTATATATATTTGTTTGCTTCACTGTTAATAGCTTCATATTTTACGTATGCAATAACATGTTAACTTCTATCACTGCTGGTAAGAATGGATAAGCTATATATTCGGTACATTCATTCTTAACCATATCACTGCTATAAATGCACTTTGTACAGCCTGCATACGTAACCAACTTAAAAACTTGACATGTAAAACTAGACATTTCACTTTTACCAATTGACGGCTCAAGAGATACATCCAGAAGGGGTGAGGAGAGAGTGGGGATGTGTAGGCATGTACACAGATCAATGGCAGCTAAAGCGAAACAAAATTAATTTTGATTTGGATATACTTACATAAGTTGTGATGAAATACACTTTAGATCATAATTTTGTACTATAAGCAAATAATGTTTTATAATAACTTCAGCTGCTCTTTGCAAATTATTATTTGGCAACTGCCTCATTACATTTACAGTCATTTCAAAAATCACTGATATTGTTACAGGTGCTTGTTCAATTCTATTAAGAGCTAGCTCAGTTTTCTAAACAGTCTGTCCAGGTTTTTTCATCAGTAGTTGAATATTCATATTATACTCTGCACTCAGTTTTACTGCAGCTGGAAGTTTCTCTATATAATTATATCCTCTTTTGACAAGAGAGGTGCATATTCTTCTGTTAGTGAACGAGTTTCTTTCTAATCTAAACATTTCAGTATCACCTCCACTAAACTGCATAAGATGATTTGTAATTATGTATTCAGGTGAATAAAAATTTGGTCCTGGTTGGTATCTACATTCTATTTGATAGATCAGTGATGATCTTTTGTGACAAAAAGTATATTAATCTGTCGTATGTTCTGAATGTGTCAGTATCATGGTGAAACTTCCTTAAGCTACGAGTATACTGTACAACTAGAAGATAAACACGTAGTGAACAAGTATAGCAAAATATACTTAAGACTAAGCTGCAAAGCATGGCCAGGATATTGTGCACCGTAAGCTGCAAAGCAGAGCAGAGGGATGCTTTTATATAGAAGGGTATAGCAGTTGCAACCTCCCCAGTTATTCCTTAACTTATGAATATATATATATATATGTACATATATATACACAAAAATAAAACAACAGTCATATGGAGCATCCTATTCATCATACCAAACCAAAAAGCACCATTGTTCTTAATTTCATTCTTATCTATATCCCACGGTTAAACCCTGAAGAGGGTGGGCATGGAGAAAAAAAGTAGTTGAAGCTTAGCTGCCTGAAGCTTAATTATTATACAGGAAGAACAAACTGCCTAAGAACCAGCAGTATATAAAAGAAGTGAGCAGAGAGGTAGCAACATCATTCTCACTTTTGGAGTCAGGATATTTATGCAGAGAAACATTACTCTTGAATTCACTCCAGTGAAAACTTGCATATTTGATATGCTCTCATGAGCATACCTACCATCACTAACTGAAGAGACCAATGATCAATACACACCAATGCAACTTAAAAACTAGGTACTGCTAATACACATGTTCAAAACTCTTAAAATTCGAAACCTGCCAAAATTTATTTACATTTCTATTCACTCAGAATTCTTGACAATTTCACATATGTGGCTCCTATTATCCGTGCATTTCTCGCTGCACGAAAAACAAACTATCTACTGAAACTAAGTTTTGATAAGGCGAAAGCATCTTTTATAACTTGAAATTCCTTAACTTCTTAATAAAATGTAAATACCTAGCAGCTGAAATTTAATATAAATTGGCCGCAATTCAAGTATAATTTCATTTAAGTTACCAAGAATGATGCAACTTTGTGAAGATGGAAGTGATTTCTACATGATGGGCATTCAGATCTTAAGGCCTAGCATTATTCACCATATTTGAACTTTTTACCACTGGACCTACTGTCAAAAATATGTCCATTATAAGTATGAATCTGTCAACAAAGTAATACTCATTTCATAATAAATGCATATCCCTACAATCTCCAAATTTTTTAGCCCGAAACATACTGAAAGCCACATGTTTAATCCTCTTGACATAATTGAAAATATACAACCAATACAATATTGGTTACTACACAGCTGTGGGTCGAACTATATGGAAATTTCAGGGTCCAAGTCAAGGTAACCACACGTTAGCTGCTATTCCTAAGCAGATCAAGGAAACAGCAGATTTAAACGAATGACCGACGGTAAAATAAATCAATGAAATACTGGCTCAAGGGGATGCATGCCCACAAACCGAAAACAGCACTCCAAATACAAAATATAGATTTATAGATTAATAAATCGCTGGCTATAATTATGACCGTAATTGTCCTTTTTAACAAGACAATGTAAGCCTCTTTACTGCATATTTCAAATAAAATCCTATGACAATTTAAAACAGTTGTTATTTCGAAGCACTACAACTAATGAATAAGCAAAAGAATAGCTGGCAATGTTTCAAGTCTCTTTACCTTGCATTTACTTACCGTTTAAAATCGCGCATTAAACGTCTCCTCGCTGGAGTTGACATTATTAATAATTACGACACACTAGCTATTTCGTCAAACTATACAGTTGTAAGAGTAAATGAAAAAATTACGCCTATATTTACAAAAAGATCAAAATATCCAAATGTTTTATGTTATATTCGTCTACAAAACTAACTCCAGGATCTGACGTTACATGAGATGCAAGCTCAGAAACCATTTACACTCGCAACTGCTATACCACTTTCTTTGATCGCTTAACATAATAGTAGGAAGATGAAAGCGGTCGAGTCGATGCAAGCGCTCCTAGTACACATAAATTGAAACCCAGCCTGATTGTTCCATCCCTGTGGTGTTCTATGCTATGGACTATCAACGGACGTAAAGTTGCTTTGTATAGAAAACGAAAAATACTGTACTCATGAAACATACTCATGATCAGGGACGGACTGTCATTAAGGGCCAGAGGGGGCACCGATAATGTCACACAACTTATAGAGGTCTTTTAATTTGAAGAAACAAATAATGTTATATTTTACTCAGTTGTAATATTCATTATAAACAGTAATTTATTATACCACAGTGTTTAATTACCGAAACTTGCAACGAACGGTGTTGTAGACAACCGCGCCAGTCTCATTCGCGAAGCAGAATGTTCTTCCATATTACACGGGCCCACAGTTACCCGCCCTTCTACGCGCTTTACCAATCAGGTATAATTAACCTTTATTGCAGCCAAATGGCCATACACAAAGAGGTCAATTTCAAACAAATACAAATTATTCAAACTTGCGTTCTGGCACCTTGGTTCACATAGTCTTTAATTGATTTGGTTCTTTTCCTGCACAGTTCTATGTGGTAACGTTCACAGGTTTGTCCGCATAAGTTGCACTCACGTCTCTGCTGGCTCATGGTATGATGTGTTCTTGTAGATGAGATGATGAAAACCGTTTACCGCCATTTTAGTAAACACGTGCCTCATTTCAATGCCAATCGTATATTCACGCAACAAGAGGCAAAAGCAGAGGATTTTGTGTAACACTTTAGTACAAAATCGCGGCTAACTGCAAGAGAGGAGAAGCAGTCTTTTGCTGTTACTGTTTGTTATTTGGTGGTTAGGACGGTGGTATGTTGTAAAGATCTGAAATATTTGAGTGTACGAATTGCAAATAGTAATTTGTGTAGTCTTCATATTGTAAAAAAGCTATGGACTGATTGTAAATATTGTTTAATACTCCTTGCAGTTTCTGACATCCGTAATCCTGTATGAAGTCCATGGCTAATACATTGAATTCAATTGATTATATTGTGAATGGCGGAGACTTAAATTTAGAGACCAATCAACTTGTAGCAAAATTATGCGGAACTCGGCTTGGTTCTGTGGCTGAGCTGTTGCTGTTACTTGGAGTTGTGCTGTTATTTGGGGTGTCCATTTCTCTGCTGATTTATTATATAAGGACTGGTTATAAATATCATCTTTGTGTTTATGTAATATACATTTTATGTTATTAGTTCTAATTACAATACTGCATGTTAAACTCAGATAGATCTGTTTCATTTCATTTGTATCGTTCAGTGAATGTTGTACCTACTACTGCTATGGTGCTACTGTCTCTTTATATCAAAAGATAGCATATAAATCCCAGAAAAGTTTTCCAATGAATCTGCAGTCTCAATAAAATGCACACTCTAACTGTTGTCGTTCTCAGCATAACATTCTATATCGGGTGTGAAGGACCTATACTTACGCGAATCCTCTTTGTCAGACTTGAAGCTCTTTAATAGTATACACACATTGTACGGATGTGATTAAAGAATGCATTCCAGATTTAAACAAATGATACACCTGGAGCCTTATACTAAATTAGACTTGCAGAACGGAATTTCAAAATACAAAGAATCTGATTTTTGCAACAAAAAAAAATCCCTTTATCACGCTTTCTATGAATTCCATAATGTTGTTGCCCTGTACCTTAACATGGTCTCATCTACATTATTTACACGAGCGCTATTTTCACTGACGAAGACTTGTAAACCACACTACAGAAATTAACCATCAGACCATAACATAAAATGAATTCTTCGTTTGAGTGGAATCAGGACAGGTGTAACGTACGCAATACAGGCCCACCTGCAAAAATTAAAATCCGGGCCCCCTAAAATATAATGTATAACCGATCAGAAACTAACATAACTTCAATTACAACAGATAGGAAATTCAATGCAATGCATTGTATAAAACTTCGTAATATAAGCAAAGCTATTATTTGATCACTATTTTCCGAGTATTGAACAAAATTAATGCCGCTAAAATTAAGTACATTATAGGGTTTGATATTCTATATCAAAAAGGATAAATCTACACTTCTATTGTTTGATAATTAATGTACTTGTAGTTATAAAACCTCACTCTACTCACCTTGATCTCTACTGAGACTGGACCATGTGGCGCACTTTTTCTGATGCGATGGTATGGTTGATTTCACTGACATCAATGGTAATTGTCGCATCGTAAGTTGGTGATTGGCGTTTTGCCTCCACGTGCTATTCAGCTGCGAAAATAAGGAGAGGGGATAAACACGCCACTGACACGTCATTGCGGTCGCCTAGCAACCAACAATCCACCAATCAAAAGTAAACTGTTGCCATAGCAACCCGGCCCACTTATCCTACGTTGCGAACTCTATCGCACTACACCACGTGCTTTATGCACGATGCTAATCTATCGGCATGTTGAGGTTTGTAATAAGCAGACACTGCCACTATTGTTGCTTCGCTTATGAATCAGCGGTATCACAATACCGTCGTCGTTCGTTGCCCTTTAATATGAGAAGGTATGCGTTGTTGGAAGGGAACAGGTGTGGATTTAGTTTCAAGGAATATATTGTGAGGTTTTCTGGGTTAATGACCAACCTTTTCAGTTTAAAGACCAACCCTTCTTACCTGCCTTTGTCCGATCCAGTTCTAACATGAATAACCCTTACGGTACTTAGGGCAATTTCTCCCTGTCATCACTACCAAACTAAGAGTCTACTGCTTCAAGTAGTGAATGTTTCATAGGGTGCATACATCTTTAAATTTTCGCAACATAATTCGTGTGTTTCAGTGATCAACTTTAGTGTTTCAGTGATCAATTTCAGTGTTTCAGTGTAACGTTAATATTTAGCTAATCGTCGTTACTAATGGTTGCCACAAACACTTGTGCTACAGAAACAGACAGAAAGAAATTATCTGTGAAGATCACAAAAATGTTTTTGGGTACGGAATCCCAATTAAAGGACAAGTAAGAGAAATTATATGTGCGTGTTCAAGACCATTTAAAAAAGTACGAATTGCTTGAACTGGTAAAAGCAAACCGCAGTTCCCAAAATATATAATTAATGAAATTTCTGCAGAAAAAGGCCACAAAATTATTAAACTTCCTCCCTACCATTGCCATTTTAATGCAATAGAGTTGATTTGGGCCCAAATAAAGGGATATGTAGCGCGCAAAAATACAGATTTCACTATAACATCTGTTATAAAACTAACAGAAGAAGCAATAGCAAAAATAAGTGCTAAAAATTGGGAAGATGCTGTTTGTCACACAAAAAAAGTTATAGTGGCAGCATGGGAAAACGAAGGCGTTTTTGAAGTGGAAAAACTCGTAATTTCCGTGGGAGATTGCAGTAGCTTTGACGACGGCGGTGGCAACGACGACGACGATCAGAAAAGCAGTACCAATGACAGCAGGGACTCTGAGATAAGCGGCATATTTCCGTTGGAATAAAATGCATACCGACCCATATGAAAAAAAAAAAAAAAATTAGAATGCACAATTCTGTGCAGGTATGGCACTTTTGTTTCTCTAAATCTTAACTGTAGCTAACCATTTATTTTTTTGTTCATTCCGGAGATTTCGTATGCTGTAATTAGGTAACTGCTCACTTAAACGTGAAGACAGTCTTACGGCAGTCTTACGATTAACACTGCAGTACGCAAATTTCTAGAAATATGTGCGTGTGCATTACCGCAACCGAATTTCCTCCTCCCCTCTACGTTGCCTAGCACGTGGAGAGGAACGGTAAAGTGGCAACGGTGCTATCCCCTCTCCTTCAACTGTCAATCACCAACTTATAATGCACCCATTAGCTGTTTCACTTTCGATACTGAGGAGGCTGAGTTCACTTAGTCTATCCTGTGTCATAGAATTCTGCAGATAGTCATTTATAAGTTTGAGCTTCGAAAATGAGCATTCAGCCGAAGAAACAGTAACAGGAATAGTTAAAAACAGGTAAAATACTGTGCATAAATCTAGAACACTAGCAGCTACTATTGAATTCTCTATTACTAATAGTTTCATTAAATCAAGTACAAAGGTTTATACAGATATTTCTTTTTTCAGAGCGTTTTTGAAACCTATTACTTGGTCTGGAAATTCACTCGATAAATCCTTCCCGTATTCATTTTGAAGAATTACTGCTGCATTGTGAATCTTTTTATCAGAGGCAACATTTAGGAATTTTGGGGAAATAATTTTGAAGAAATGGTAAACATTGTGCATACCCTCACATCTGTCTTTTAACTGGGCTACAATAATGTCCAAACAGCCATTAAAAACAGTGGTTCTGAAATACATACTTTGATTCACTAGCCACTCATCCTGACACAATTTTTCAAAATGCTTTTTCACTTTTCGAATTCTTTTATTGTCATATACTTTCCAAAGATATGGCTGATGACATTGCTGCTTCAAAAATTGTTTTCGATAGCAAGATAAATTATTAGCTGCATTCTGAACAAGAGAACACACTTTATCATGATCTACATAATTTGAAATGTTAAGTTTGCACATTTTAGAATCTTTGATTGCAGCACTATCTGAAAAATGAATTCAAATTTCTCTAACTGGTTTCTCAAAATTACAGCTTCGTCTCTCTCTCTAGATATCAACATTATTTGTGACAGAGCCCTAAGTACATTGACATATGCATATAGAAGGGCTTTAACAGACTGGTTTCTCGAAGACCAACGAGTTGGCCAAATATTTTTAGGGTATAAGAAGATACCAAAAGTTCCCATCTTTTAATACTGTTAACTGAAGAAAAGATACAACATTTCTACTGTGTCATAAAAGGACCTGATTTCATGAACTCCACATGAAACATCGTTAAGTACTAGATTTAAATTATGTGTTGCACAATGCTCATATTTTGCGGTGCTTTGTCTTTGCTGAATTCTTGTTCTAACACCTTTGTATATGCCTGACATATTGCAACACCCATCATAACCCTGACCACGGCAGTTAGCTAACGAGAGTCCTTTTTCTTCTATTACACTTAGTATTCCTTTTTCTATTCCTAATGCACTTTGATCTTTTATTTCATGAAAACCTAAAAAGCTTTCATTTATCTTCACGTCACAAGTGAAACTGTAACGAATCTAAACATCTGAGTTAATTGATCTCTTTTTGTAATGTCCTGTGTTGTATCTGTGATAATAGAAAAGAATGGGGCAGATTTAATGCCATTAATAATTTCTTTTCCAACTGCACGGGATAAGATGTTTATTAACTCATTTTGAATTGCAGGGCTATAGGTATTTTTGCGTGTATTTTGGTTTACTTATTAAATCGTGCAATACTGGATAGTATGTTGCGAGAAGTTCAATAATTGCCAAAACGTTTCACTGTTTGATTTTCCAATTTTCTACCTATGCTCCCGAAAAGCTATATTATTGGATGTCCGAGTTAGTCACATTCACAATACGCTCAAGAACCTGTTTCCATACGTTCTCACTTTTCTTTGGTTCTGAATTCATACCTGCGCTAACCGTGTTTTCCTTATGCCACGAATTGAAAACGACGCATGCGTTCAAATGTGCATAGCTAGTTTCGTGTCACAATATACTTTTGGTTAGGCACCTTCAATCTCGAACTCCTTCCCACCAAGCTGATGACGATTTCTGTCCTCCAATTAGCCAGCACGGTTTACAGTAAATAGAGTCATTTTAGATGAATAACACAATCATTCTCTCCAAATTCTTTGTCTTGCCAATGTGAAATTTTCGTAATACTTAGTGGAGAAGCACCTGCTTTCCTGCTTAGCATCTTTGGGGAATGGGACTGCTGGCTGACAAGGATTTTGTCAAACAACGATCTTTTCAGTTTCATTATCTACATCTAATTGATAATCTGCACGATCATTTGAATAGTCTGTGATAGGCCTAATTATATTTATGGCGAGTTTGCTATCTTCGTTTTCACTTTCACGATTATTGTTGGCGTTCACTTCAGAAATGCACTCACATGTGACTCTGCAAACTTCTATAACTGTTGAGCTAGTACTACTACTAGGAACAGAAAAAAAGTCACTTACTTTCACTAATTTGTTTGTTTCTTTTTCTAATTCACGCTTCTGCTTTCTTTTTGTGTACCACTTAGATGTTCGTACTTTAAAAGGTTTCATTTTACTGAAAAAGTACAACAGTTAAATAGAAAAAGTTAAACATTTAACCAGTAAAATTTTGAAAATATCACACCACTTTTTACGATGCACCTGGTTCCTGCAAAGAAAGCTCGTCTGAAACTGAGTTGGCTGATGACTGACCTGCCAGCTATTCACATCTTAATGTATAATTGACATTGTTGTCGAATGTGAAGCGTGACAAAAGCTAAATGTTTAGAAAAAAATGTGCATATTACAACATCAGGAACTCTACACATCAATAAAGAATAACTGTCTGCCTAATGTGATATTTTGGTATTCATGTTCATTGTTGTAACTATGCGCCGCTCGTTTGTGATGACAGAGAAACATGAGGCAAAGCGGTGTTATCAGAGAATTCGCAGTGAAGGACAAGCATTGTTAACACTCACAGCTGTGCTAAACTCAACTAAACATTGACCGATTCTAGGAAATTGTTTGAAATGATCTGACCATTAACTTTCTATGCAGACTGACATTAAACTTTACTCTCTATCTTATACATAATTCAGAATTTATATCTATATATATATATATATATATATATATATATATATATATATATATATATATTCAAATTGTTACATTCATTAATAATAATCTTCTTTTACTTTTCTGCGGGCCCACTAAAATACCGGGCCCATCCGCATTGCAGGCCCTAACGTTACGCCCCTGTGCCCAATCTTGAAAAAACGAATGAAGAACAAAATAATTTTAAAATCTCGACGAAGTAGTATAGGCTCAAAATAAATTTATCTTCGATTAACTCAATATAACAAAATAAGAATCCCATTTTTAAAAGGGGCAAAGGAAAGATTCGTTTCAATATCCTCAAGAGGATTTCATCATATTTTATAAGACAAGTTGTAATGTGGAATCATATTTTGTAAAAGTTTCCCAGTGCTCCGTATATGTAATTTATTTCTGTGCACTATAATTTTGTTTCCTTCAATTCTTATGCCCTAATTAAATTCAAAGCAGTAATGATGAACAGGCTCCTTTGTCTATATACTGCTGTTATCACAAATTCTTTGTGATTTATAAAACGAGGACGTTTTGCTGAGATGTATGAGCTCCACTGTTCTACCCTGTGCTTCGTCAGTTGTGCTGAGTAAGCCAGAGCAGGCTCTACCGTTTCTTTTTTCCTTGTTTCTGGACTAGGCTTCCTTGAATTACAGTGCTATGTCATATGAGCAGGCAGAGCCGCCATTTTGAATCCCTAGCTCCACAGTGTATTGGACATAGATCTCTCGCGTGTATATGCACTAAGCTTCAACGCCTTAATTTATGTTATTTTTTGTTGCAGGGCTCCGAACTGCCGAAGTTAGTTCTGTTATTTTCCTGCAGACCAAGAATCTTTAGCGTCTGCACTTAGAGGTTTGGGGTTCGAGTCTCGCCTTAAGGGTAAAGGTACCCCATGAGAGGCCTTAGGTGGCTTATGTTGGGGTGACGGGTGGTTACGGCACCCATCCACTTACACATCGGTCTGTGAGATTGTCAGCTCCATGAGGCAGCCGCCTTTACCTCCAGGAATTGCCATGGCAGGTACTCATTTCTGTTAGAGGCCAAGTGAACCACAGGGCCAAAGTACGACCAGAAGGATTATACTAGGGAATAAATTCCGATGGTACCATCAGGAATCGAACCTGCGACCTCGAGTCCCGCTTTGGGCATGGATATTAATGTGTATCTTGTATATGTGTAAAACACACGGAAAATTAAACAGTAAACCGAAAGAATAAAAACGGTAAAAATAAAGAAAAAATACATCTACATATATATCACATATATTTGTATAAAAAAAAAAAAATAAAAAAAAAGGGAAGAAATAGCTTATACGAGTCAATTCCAGGAGCCAAGGTTGGAAACCGACAAAAGTTGATGTATTATCTATTGCTTATATTCAATAGCCATTAGTGTCAAAGTAGTATCGAAAGTCACAGCCAATAACCGCCGATACTTCCTCCCGAAAGTCGAATATTTTAGTTGCCGCATTAGTACTTCTGTAAAACTAGGGGAAGAACGCTATTGATCGTCTTCAATTCAGGTTCATTGCAGCTTTTTTCTCTATTTCATTCTTTCATTTCTAGTGTGAATAATTTGGAATTTGTTTTTCAAATTGCCATCTAAGTTTTTAACTTAATTATTAATGTATCTCACATCTAATAGAAAAATAAATTTAAAGTGTCTTCAGAAGCACTTCCTGGAGAAATTCAGTTAAGCTAAATCATGCTGATAGAAACAGAAACCCAAGCCTAAGATCATATCAACAGTTCTTAAATTGATTTTATAAATGTGTAGTTTGTCAGTAATTAGAGAAATTTTATTGCCACTTTTAACCTCTGATAAGTCCAAAACCTAAATTTTAAAATATTATTTGGTTCGTTTACGATGCTGTCATTATCAGTGCTGACAGTATGCCGGAATTTTGTCCCGAAGGTGTTCTCTTACATGCTAGTAAGTCTGCTGACACGGACTATCACTTTTAAGCACACTTAAAAACTATCGTTCTGGATGGGATTTGAACCTGCAAATTGCCCTACCAAATGTCACCCAGACTGACCTCTAAACAAAAGAGCACTGGTTATGTCCATACGTCATATTCATTTAAAAATGGTTGTTCTCTGGACGCTTATTACATTTTGCTATAGGTATTTTCTCTATTGTTTTATTTCGGAGTAACAGCACTGGTTTCAGAAATGCTTCCTACCACACAGATGACCTACGCATGTATTAAAAGGTCTGTAAGGTCACAGTAGCACTATGGATCATTTTATTTTATTTATTAATTTGTTTTACAAATATTAACACTTCCACCCTTGTGTTAACATGTTTTAATCTAAATTTTGAGCTGCACTTTTATTACAATTTTTAGGACTATAACAGCATGTATCTAAAAAATAAATTTGAAAGATCAATTTTTAATGTCATTCTTAGTTGATAAAAAAATATTTACAGATATTTAAATATATATTGTTCAAATCCTTTCATGGAAGTGTTGAAAACAGTGTTGTTGTATAAATTAAATTAATTGGGAGTCGATTAATAACACAAAACAACACTCACTTTTAAATTTTCCCGGAACCGGTCTCTGAGGCCTTCCGGGAAAATTTAAAAGTGAGTGTTGTTTTGTGTTATTAATCGACTCCCAATTAATTTAATTTAATATATTGTTCAGCTGACAAACTATCTCCGCATGATCTGAGTGGTAATGTAAAATGTTATTATTGAAACCAATGTGATTTGTACCTGAAGTGAACATCACAAAGTGTTTCCTCCCAAAGGGAAAATGTACAAGTGCTGGAAGGAAAGTGTAATGTGAGGTAACTCAGGAGTTTACTTTCTTAAGGGTAATTTGGGATATGATGAAAGAAGCTTAAGAAGTGACATGCAACTCTGGTATAAGGAACGTCACCAATAAAGCCACAAATCTACATAACAATCAGAGAAAGACAGCTGCTAGCGTCACTTGTTGAAGGTTGTGGGTGTCCCAAACTCCACCGTCGAAGATAGTGACTCTTACAACAGCCAAGTCTGCAGGTTCCTCTTAGCACGTGCGTGAGTGTTTTTCCAAATCCAAATTTTTGAGAGATTAAATATTAAAATATTAGCTGACAAACTAGCTAAGTGAAGTCTTTGACAGCACACTTAAGCAAGCTGACTCCAGTATACACGAGAAAACATGACTCTCAAGAATTTAAGATGTAACATGATCTTCCGGCAAATGACTTTACATACTGGTATGATTTCATATGTCTGGACTTTTCTTTCGAATATGTACATTTTATAAATTTAAACTTGTCATAATGAGCTTGTCACTGAGCTACCATTGCCCTTATCTGTGCAATATTGTTACCCAGTATTTGGCAGAAACACTGAATGTTGTTCCCATTCTCTATACTCTGTAAACTTGGATCTATGTGACTTGTATCTCCTTTATCTCCTTCCCTGTCTGAAGAAGGAACTATGAGGCCTACCTGGGAAGCTGTCATGAAGAAGGCTGAGGCGGTTATAAAGATGTCAAAAGAAGGTTTCCAGCATGTGCTCCAGGATTGGCAGAAGTGTTGGGCAATGTGCATTCAATTCAATGGAGAATACTTTGGAAGAAAAAAAAAAACCACACACACACACACAAATCTGGACCGAGACTAGTGTATTTTAACTGTACAAAAAATCTGTCTTTATTGATTCATATTCCACCAGAGTTATTACCCTTTTGCCGATATAGACGTCATATAACGTCCAAGTTAAAATGCCCCAAACCGTTATGGACGTGTATAGACGTCCTGCGCATACATGCATTTACTGCCAGTTATTTTAATCTTCCTATTTTACAATCAATTTAAATTAGTTCTATAAGGGATGTAAACGTACCCTTAAAGGTTTCTTTTTGAATTGCACACCTCCAAACCTGGATAAACATTCAAGGGCACATATGCAGATTCACACCAAATAATATTGGTTTCCTTGTGAATTTTTTCGCAATACACTAGACATTTTCAAAATGGTTACAACTTCTTTGGTTGTGGATAGTATACTTTTAGGAAAGTGTTTTCTCTCAAATATGAGGGGTGATGTCGTGGTGGATTTCTTACCCCCCACCCAGTATAAAGAGGCTTCTGAGTATTATAGTACTCAATTAGGTTACGAGGTCTTTATAGGCGCAAGTACAGGTAGATGACTGTCTTGCATGAATTTACAGCTCTGAAAATTACTAAACAATTGTGCATGGTTACATCCAGTGGGGATAGCTAGTAATAGCTGATCCACATCACCCATATTTGACCCCCCATTTCCCCCAAATAATGGAGTACTTAACATGTCATCTGTAGAACTGTACACGTCACTGCGACCTATATCCTAAACATCTCCTTCATAATCGCACAACAAATCCTCCATATTTTCTACAGTAATATCAGAAGCCTGTATACATCATATGCAAGCTAATTTATTTGTTATTGTCACTGTGTAGCTGTACATACATACATTCGTTCGTATACATACAAAACAAAATGATTCAAATATTAGGCGCGTTCGGCACAAAGAATGGGTTTTGCTACACTGAAACAAAGTAGTGAAATTTCAACGATTTATTAATGTAGTCTCTACTTTTTTTACTGTGGATGTATACTGCCTTTAATGGGTTTTAAACCAGTTTTTGTTTCGTTTAAATAACTTAATAAATACGGAAGATATGGAATTGTATTTATGATGCCTTTTTACAGCATTTAACAGTTTAAATGTCTTGTTCTGTTTATTGGGTATCCTTATCCAGCCCCTGAAGGGTTTAAATGGCCATCGGTGAAGCGGTTAAAAGAACATCTAGCAGTGACAGTGGAATTATTGTACCTCCTGTTTGAGATCTGGAACAGGGAGCAAACACCAAAAGAAGGAAGAGTGGCATTCTAGTTAAACTTCCAAACGGGGCAACCTTAGAAATTGTAATAATTGGACAGGAATCATGTTAAAGTCAATCTCTAGCAAGGTGCTGTCACAAATTATCCTAAGTAGAATAAAGGGACACCTTTAAATTTGCCTGAGGAAGGAGCAAGCTGACTTTTGTAGGAATCAATCACTTTACATATTATTCTACAACAAAGTATAGAATATATGGCTTGTTTATATTAAGTATTACCCGATAAAATTATCAGGGTGTACAGGAAATGTATAATGCCTACTTGTGCAAAGTTATGCACCAAGGAAAACTGACATCATCCATCAGTGAAATCAGATGTAAGACAGGGATGTATTCTCTCACATCTGTATTCCTAGTTGTGATCAATGAAGTGATGAAAGCAAATGAGGGAAAAAGAATAGGAGGATTGCAGACCAATTAGAGGATATAGACTTTGCTCATGATGTGTTTTGCTCACAACATTTTAAGCCATAAATGATAAACTAAGATCTACAGGAAGTGGTAGGAAGGATAGGATTAACTACAGTCATTGAAAAGACCAAATCACCATGACTAAATGCAGTAACTGACAGAAATTTCCAATTAAATGGAAGAGATATAGAGGATCTGGGTAATTTTACATATCTTGGAAGCATTATGAAAAAAACGGGTGAAGCTGATGAAGAAGTATGTAATAGGATTTAGGAAAGCACATGCAGCTTTCATTCAATTGCTTCCTATATGGTAAAGCAATGAGTTCTCCCAAAAACACAAAACTTTGAATATTTAATAGCAATGTAAAATCAGTATTGCTGTATGCTTGTGAAACCTGGAAGGTGACAAAATCTATCATCAAGAAAATACAAACTTTTATAAATCAATGCTTATGAAGAGTCCTCTGGGTGTTTCGGCCAAATGCTATCTTCAATGAAGAGTTATGGAAACATGCAAAACAAAAGCTTGTGGAAATAATACAATGAAGGAAGTGGAGGAGGACTGGACATAAGCTACGTAAAACTCAAAATGGGAGTAGAAAGGCAGGCCCTAAACTGAAATCTGATAAAGCAGAGGAAGTATTAATAATATTTCAGGAAAAAAAAAAAAAAAAAAAAACTAAATAGAGTAAGATCATAATTTCTGAGCTTAATACAATTGCTGAATCAGCAATTAAATAATACAATTAGCAATGACCAAAAAAGACATGACAGATAAAATTAGTAGTGAACAGAAGCCAATGTTTAAGAAACATGAAAGGATAATAGTATGAAAAAGGCTATATTTGAAGAAACAGTCAACAAAAGAAGGAATCAGTAGAACAAATGAACCAGAAAATATATTAATGCACAACAACCAGTTGGCTACTGAATCAAAATAAGATCAGTGTCAACAGCTGAATTAAATAGCAAAATTATGAAATTAGGGAAGAATAATTGAAATTTTAATGCAAAACTACAGTAGATATTAGAACTATGTTTAGGTTAGAACAGAGGAGGCCAAAGAAGATTGTAGTTTAATCAATGAGATTAAGTGTGAAAGTTTAAATGAAATAGTAGATAGGAAATAGTAGCTGTTAGTGAAAATGTAGAGGACATGTCAAATTGATCCACAATGCCACTGAACAGTTTCAAAATTCTTCTGCCAGTTTTTCGGTTTGGCAACAGCAAAGATCATGAACTATGAAAATGGTCATATTCTCTACTTGCAATCCCATTGTTATTGACACATTAAAAAGTTGTTCACCTTGCAGAAAGTGTCTGCAGGAAGAAATGTTGATATCTTTTTGGGGAAGATGGTCATTTAGAGTATGTATGACTAAAAAACTAGTGAAACAGAGCATCAAAGTTATATACCTGACAGATCTTGCACACATTTAGTGACAAAAACTCAGAAGAGAACTATCCAAAGGAAAGAAAGCCAATCCAATGTTATGAGTTTAAAGATCCATCCAGAATACAATTTGCAACAAAGCAGTAGGCAGCTTCACAGCTTAGAAAACGTATGACAAAAAATGAATGTTTACCTACCACAAGAAAAAGAAAAGGGAGTTCCTACCAGAATTTTAGCCATCACCAAAAAGGACAGTAAGTTCACGATTCAATGGATTTATAGGAGAAATCATGCCATCATCCGTATTCCAAAAAAGAATTGATCTGTCTTGTTGGTTTCTACTGTGCAGCATTCAAATGAAAATGGAAAGCCAAAAATGATTAACTATTTCAACACAACAAAATCTGCTGTGAATTCTTGAATATGAAATATGTCCATTACAAGTGAACTTGCACAAAGAACATGAAGTTAACCAATGGCTATGTTTTTACAATGGTCAACATAAGTGGTGTAAATGCTTATATTCTGTACTTATGCTACACAAAAATGAAGCAGACAAGATTGGAATTGATGAAGTACCAGCATTCAGCAACATCTGACCATAACTAATATGCCTTGCAATTGAAAGCAAGTACACAATAAGTATTAGGTGGAAAATATGAAGAGATGACCATAAAGTTGATAAACTTGAATGAGAAAGAAAGTGCAATTCTTTAGAGTATTTCCAATAACACATGAAAATTGTTTATAAACAAAAATGCACTATATACATATATTCTAGTGAGAAAAATTGTTTGTGTCCAGAATTTCATGATATATTGTAATTAAGCTAATACAATAAAACCTGTCTTCAACAGACCCCTGGTTAAGTGGAAATCTGCCTTACACGAATATATTTCATGGTCCCATGAATTTAGGAGTGGCCAACAGGCTAAATTCCCTTTATTAAATAGATACTATCTTACACAGACAATGGAAATCAAAGTATGCATTTTAATGGAAAATTTACAGTTCCAGAATGCAGAGCTTAGAAAATTTTCATCTACCCAGTAAAAATATGCAGTATCTGCTGTAAGTATGTGATGCTTCAGTTGAAACATAACCATATTGCTACTATCTGATCTATCTAGGAGCGGAGTGTGCTAATGATAGAACACTGAGAAACTGTCACTCACCATTAATTGCATAGTTCAACATAACAGACAGCATAACAGTACACCTCTAAACTTAACCAAGGTGGTGGTTTATTTCCTATAGTCACCATGACTTAGAAAACAAGAATTGTACTAAATCTTAACACTAGATTGAAAGTGATTTATGCTAGTATAAAGTAGATCATGAAGAAGCTCAATATAGGCAAAACTCAAGTTTACGAGATTTTAAAGAAAATGGAAATTCTCAAGCAGTGGGAAAATTGTGCTAATGAAAAAATAAAGAGAGAAATTAATGGGAGACTAAAAGCTTTATTTTGCCAATGTTAAATGTGCTAGATTAATGACCCCTTATCTCAAACTATTTAGCCTATCTTGACAAAATTTTTATAAGGCATAGATGCATATAAGTTTAATGAAGTAGGATTGTTCTATAATTTTTTTATTAAGGGAGATATACTTCTTTTTATTGATTGAAAAAGCTTTTGGAAATTGTTCAAAAATTGCTTTTTTTTTATAAAAAAAAAAATTAACTATCCATTTTATTAACATAATCCTTGTTCCATAGTAGCATCAATGTGTTGTTTTGATCACCTTAAAATTTCAATGGGCTAGATTATATAGTTTCTGTGAAAAAGGGTCACTTATACTGAAAAATGTTAATTAGAGGAAAAATAGTTTAAAGTGGAAATTTAGAAACAAGCTTACACACATTTTAAAAAAAAAAACATATAAAATTCTGCTAGAATTCACTGGATACGTAATCCTAGTGCTCCGCAACATCCTCCTGTTGAAGCCTGGCTCATTTCCTTGCTGATCTAGCCTTTTCAGTCATATTTTGCCTGGCCAAATATGCTTTTCTCATCCTCAGGTGGTTGAATTCTCTTAGTATGGTAGGTGTGTTTCTACCCACTTTCACTCTTAGTACAGTAATCTTGCACACATTGTCTTTGTTGTATGTTAACGCAGAATTATTCCAAAGTTTTTTTTCGTAAATGTGTTTTTTTTTTTTTTTTTTTTTTTTTGCACATGAAACTGTATTGATAGTGAAAGATGCATTTACATTGTGTCTTGCCATGCAAACACTTCATCACCAATTGTGAATGTGCTGGCTTTATGGTCAACATCACAGCTTTGTCTGTTGCATATTTGTGGTGATAGTAATAATGCCTTAAGCTTCAGCTTGTAGATACCTGCACCAATCAACCAACTATGTTGTATAGTTGTTTGGAGTCTGTTGAGATAGTGTAAAAATAGGTGATTCAGACTTTCTCATCATACTTTCTAAATTACCCACTTATTCTCTAATA
This sequence comes from Mantis religiosa, assembly GCA_030765055.1. Classification (NCBI taxonomy): domain Eukaryota; kingdom Metazoa; phylum Arthropoda; class Insecta; order Mantodea; family Mantidae; genus Mantis; species Mantis religiosa. Next base: position 97,751,331 of record CM060947.1, on the reverse strand, counting down.
GCTCTCTCATAATAGGTTTGGAGACTGTCAATGGTAATGTCTGTTAGCAGACTCCTTATAGCTTTTCCATCAGACAGGGAAGTTTTAGCTAACTGCTGTTTGATCTTCCTAAGCTGGGTTCCTATTCTTTTCTGAAAATGTCCAACATATTCCTGTTGGACATGTTCACATGTCCACTAGTATTATTCTGTAATTTTCCCTAAAAGATAAATTTAAATTTACTGCTGTACTCCAGAGAGAATAGCAGTTACAAATGTTTCTCTGAAGTGGTGCAGAACATAGAGTATAAAATGGCAGCTATAAGCTCATTCTGCTTGCCTGGGTAGCATAGATGGTAGCATGTCTGCCTCACGTTCAAGAGGTTCCAAGTTCGAATCTCGGTCAGGGTGAGTTACCTGGATAAGGTTTTCTTCTGGTGTTTCCCTTATCCTAAAAGAGGAATGTCAGGTAACTCTAAGCTCCATGGACCCTGGGCCCATTTGAGGATCACTTCCGATATGACTTAACGTTAAAGGACGTTACACACAAAAAAGCTCATTTTGCATTTTGAAAAATGTATTTAAAATACAAGGAATTAGTCTACAACTATGTATCCACACATCAAATTAAGAGGAAATTCCACTCATAGCAAAAAAGTTTGGCAAGTTTTACCATTTACTCTCCCCTTAAGAAAACTGAAAACTTGGACATTAATAAATTGGTGTAGGAGTGGTTCATTACTATTAGGGCAAACTATCCCTGCATAAAAGGGCCTATGTTACAGGAATATGCTAAAAAGGTAGCTGAAAGACGAAGCAAGACTGAATTCAAAGCATCTAATGCATGATAGAGTCAACATGAAAAATTCAATGTCAGGCCAGGATTTGAATCACGGATCTCCTGGTTTCTGTCCAGTCGCTCTAAGCCATTGAGCTACCATGGCCAACTTTCCATCACATGGTGACTATCTATAAAAAAACCTTACCTATATACGGCTAGTGAGAAGAAATGATTAATTTCCAACAATTAACTAAAATCTAATGCATGGTTGGAGAGTTTCCGAAGACATCAGATATATTTTAGCAAAATTTGAGGCAAATCAAATGATATTATCACTGAAACTATTGTTGATTGAATTGCTAAACTACCTTAAATAATAAACAAAGGGTAACAATCTGAAAACATAGCAAATGGTGATGAGACAGGATTATTCTTCCACGCATTACCAAGTAAGTCATTGTGTTTAAAAGGTAAGAAATGTTTGGGATGAAAATTGTCCAGGGAAAGATTGACTGTTTTCCTATGTGGTTTTAAGTCAGGTGAAATGGAAAACCCCCTTTATTAAATGGAAATCTGTCTTCAAAGTAAATTTTCGAGAGACCTGTTCGATTCCGCTGAAGACAATTTTTACTGTATTTTCTAGTCATTCTTATATTCTGATATATCTACAATCAGTTGCCAATAAAATTAATATATATCGTCTTATGATTGATGATTAAATTGCATTAACCACAACAACAAACAGGCAATAAATAAAAGGAATGGGCACTGTAATTAAAACAGTTTGTCCTATGATGGGTTTACATAGCTCATGAATAATAAGAAAACTAGCATGCTTGACCTTTATTTCTCACACAATGGTTTGGGAACATTAAGAGCTTACATCTAGGTGCAAAAATTCAATAGAGGCAGGACCTCAGAGTTAATTAGGGTTGTGCAATTGCAATAAGTCTTTTTTTTCTTTTTTTTTGTGTCCTAGCTTACACACTCTGAACTAGAGGACAGAAGAGGGGAAATTAGTTATCTACAATAAGATAAAACAACATTTCTGAGGATGAGAGAAATACAGTTAGTCATGAATGGTGCTGAAAGAATCCAGCAGTTTACAAAATTCACAGTTTATAATTTACTCAAGATCTTCGAAAACAATAACTTAGCATATATTTATACAGATGGCTCTCTCTTAAATGAACATGGAGTTGAAGCTGGTGGAACATGCAGATACTTCCCTTTCTACAAACATGCTGGAAGAAATACTACAAATTTTGATAGTGAAGTTTCAGCCGTTTATCTTTCACACCAACAATGCAACAATGCAAAAATATTATTTTGTCAGATTCTAAAGGCAACAATTCAGGTGGATCCACATCCTATCCAAAGATGGAAAAAATACTAGAAGTACAAAATATAATTCAGACCATTATAAAAACTTGGAAAACATATAGTTTTGCAACGGATTCCGGTCCATTGTGGAATTCAGGGGAATTAGCACCCAAAAAAAATATATATATATATAAAATTAAATAGAAAGAAAGAAAAGCCTTTTCATATGAATAAATTAAAATGATTATAAAGAAAAAAATTATAATTACAAATCTGGACTAACTGAAAAATTGATAACCAAAATATGAAAATACTTCTAGAAAATCCCTCTGTAATTCCGGAATTGCCATGTAAATCTCCTGTTGCCATGATGAGGCTTACTACAGGACATGATTGCATAATTCTGAATTCTGTTGTCACTACAGAACATTATTAGGAAAAACCAAGAGAAACTTAAGCACAAGACTAAAAGCACGTTTCAAAAAAAATTTCCATTTCCTTTTTACCCTCCTTGTATGGAGAACTAACCCCCAGCTCAAAGTGGGTGTGTGAGGTCAGCCATCTGTTGAAGAGCAGAGGAACTCTTGATCTGAGATAATATCCAGGATGGAGCAAGAGCCTGATACCTGATGAAGGTGATGAAGTAGATGAAAACAAAGGCAATTATGAAGCACTTAGTGGAATGAATGCTGAGGGAAACCAGAGAACCTGGACAAAACCCACCCAATTGCTGCTTCATCCACCACAAATTCCACATACAGTTCCCTGGGATTGTACCCAGGCTGCCAGGGTTACAAACGAGGAGTCTAACTACTCAGCCATGGCGCCACCTGCACTTCAGAAATAAGACACAAACTGATAAATCAGCGTAGCCAATTATTTCAGGAAGGAAAAAAAAATCAATATATTTGAACAAAATATAAAACTCAAACATGCACAACTAGACTGTATGAAAGAGCAAATATCAAACGTGTTGAACACTCAATTTCTGTACAGGATTGATTAATCTCAAAATTCACAATATGCGCCAGGTGACTTACTTACCTGTAAAGAAGTAGCTTGGGGAATCACCAGTTAGTTGACCAGCAACAAAAAATAGAGACAACAGTCCTTGAAACATGTCTTGCCAAAAATTTGATTAATGGAGCAACATAGTGTTTAAAGAACGAAAGAACATTTTCGTAACATTAAGTATTAAAAAAAAAAAAAAAAAAAAAAAAAAAAAAAAAAAACAGATAAATCAGCCATAGCAGATCATTTTTGGCCATTTAACCATGAAATAAATCCTGAAGTGAAATTATTAAAACAATTAAATGGTCCGATAGATTTAATAGTGTGGGAAAAAATATTTATTTTAAAAAATAAACATCTCGTAATGAATTTTGAAATACCAACAGTTGGTTCTATTTTTAGGTTTGTTTCGTTTTCAGATGTTAGTAATACTAAAAAAACATAAGAAAGGCATGGTAACCAGTATCCTTGACAACGGAGTTTATCTGTGGACTGAGGATGCAAACGATTTGTTTGCGAAATCAATTTCCATTTGAAAAGAACTATCAACACAACAATTTCTTATGATAAGTGAAGCCTAAGTGGCAAATATTTTTATTTGTGTAATCATGTTTAATTCATTTTAACATTCAATCATTTACTTCCCTATATGAAAGTTCTAATGATTTTAAATTTAAAAATAACTAGCACTGCTTTGGTGTTAAATGTTAATTTATTTCCAAAATACTCAGTGAAGCCATTTGCAACATGGGCTGAACAGAACAAAAACAATCTCACTTGAAGCAATGTATGCTGCTTCTGCATATTCTACAACTGGTTTAGTTGTTCATATATAAGGAACCAATCCAATATTTAAATGTCTGTTTATAAGGAAAACCTAACTATAGGCTCTTCCTGAATTTCAGTCAATCATAATAAAAAAAGCTGTTAGAAATATCATGTGATATATTTTATGTACTATGTAACTGCAAAAGATAGAACATTAGAACAAGCCAAGTGCATAAAATTTTGAATAAATCTTATCATACAAACATTAACATTAAAACACAGACACCAAAATATTCCTGTGAGATTTATACTGACAACGATAAAGGAATGTGAAGCACCACTTGCAACTAATATATAAACAATGTCTTAGAAATATGGTTTGATACAGGTGCACAGCGAATAACTGTGGCATATTTAAATAACCAAATATATATAAAATGTACAATAATTTAAATTATATTGCTAAACCAAACACAGACACAATGCAATACATAGTCTTGTTTTCCCAGCGAACTGTGCAGCTGCCATCTGTGCTATTGTCCCAGAAGCAGGAGCTTGCAGTGTGGAGACCAGCACCATTCTTCTGCATTATTGTGCATGTCACTGCAATCACATATTTATGTTTATTACTACAGATCCAAGAATGTGTTACAAATAATGCTATGTCAGTCACATTCAACTTTTAAAATTTGTAATGTCTTGTAAATGCTGCATTAACTTTTAATAGAAAAACACTAAGTAGCATTCCGGAGTTATGGAAATTTAATGTTAGTAAGAGGAAGGTGAATTATGAAAATGTCTATTGTATGAAAGGACTATTCAAAATTTATAAAATTGTATATTATAACAAAAAATTTAAGATATTCTGATCTTAATAAAATGTAACTTCTAATATAACTTCAACAAAACTTTACAAAGCCTGAAACAAAGTTTGATTCAGAAAACATCAGAAGCATTTGACGAAGCTGCATTCACAATATATGCTTTAGAAAGATAGAACCAGATTGAAAAATTCAATGTCATAGCTGGGATTTGAATACCGACTATGGCATTGTAGTTTTCAGTCTGACTCTACCTTTCCATACTTTGGCCTACACACAGCTAGTATGAAAGAACAATTAATTTTTCCAATATATGCTCTGATACCACACTGGCTGTATTTCAAAGTTATGTAATAGATAGGGAGATACTTTGCGGCTTAGCTGTATGCATGATAGTCAAGCAGTAAAATGCATATTATTTGAAAGTACAACTTCAAAAGCAGTGACACTAATCAGAATCATAGTTTTGTCCTAAGATGGCATTCATTACAACTGTAAACACTAAAGACAGTATTCTGGCCCAATGCTGTATCTTCCCCCAACTGTGTTGAAAACAGCCAAATAATGCAGAAAACTCGCCTTTCTTTTTTATATTAGATTCCTCTAAATATGCTGTGTTAATTGAACATTCTATCGATCAAACTGATAAAGCACTGTTAACAAAACTACATTCTTTGCAGGGTTTGCAAATTTTTCTATGCTATACTGCAAACATATATTCTGCCATTTTACATTTCCAATGTTTACTCCTTGAGCTCCGAATGAGCTACCAAATTTCAAAATTCACTAGACCACAGCGCATATAGCAGTAGCCATCAGTTGACATGGAAAGGGGCCCAATTAATTATATTCTTCAGATGGATTTATGGATGATCTGCTGGTCTTCAAATAGAAGAAAACCAGAGACTACTGTAACTCAGTTCCTGGAGATATTCAAGAAACTTTTGCAATTAACAAACTATCCAACAATTACAATGATGGAAAGGGCCCAATTAATTATATTCTTCAGATGGATTTATGGATGATCTGCTGGTCTTCAAATAGAAGAAAACCAGAGACTACTGTAACTCAGTTCCTGGAGATATTCAAGAAAATTTTGCAATAAACAAACTATCCAACAATTATAATGATGGACAGCATGTAATATACTTGGTGAAATGTCAAGGCCCACCTCTGCATTGTGGGGAAGAACGTCTGCCTCACATTTATGAGTTCTTGAGTTTGAATCACAGAAAGATGAAATGTCGGGTAACAACTCTATGGACCCTGGGCTTATATGAGCATCATTTCATACATTTGTCTGATATGGTATGTCAGAGAATGTAAAAAATAACTTGGTGAAACTGTAAAGGCTTCTAACTCCAATAGAGAAGAAATTACTGTACAGTATGCACGGGGTGTTACTTCAAACAACAGCATGATCAAGGTGCTCCTTTATTTCCCAATGATAAAGAAAACAAGCCTGTCACACTAAAATATGTTGTAAATACAGCAGTGAACATGGCTATGAACTATTAGGTTACCGCCTTATCACTGACACTTCAACCCTACTGAATTATTGTAAAGTGATAGTAAACTTGTGTGAGGGGGATCAATAGTACAGTTAGCATTAGTCAGGTGGAAATTCTTTTGCAAGAAGATATGGCAAAAGAGGCCATGGCTTCATGGAATAAGAAAGTACATCATATTAATAAACTAGTAGAAAAAGCACAAGAAATAGAATTATCAATGAGAGTGAACCATTAAAGATATACCTGGGTGATGAGAATGATCATGATGCTTCAACAATGATAATGTACAAGGATTGGATGGAATTGAGCCATTACAATTAGAAATCAGTGAGTAAAATGTACTTTGTTATACCACACTTATATCTGTGATAGAACATAAATATGGTGTAACAAACTCAATGTGATCACTCTCAAAGCCTGCAACCCACTCATCCTCCCTGTTAATCTAGGTGACACAGTTGGTTAGGGACTGGCCTAAGCTATTGATCCTGAAGTTGTGCGTTCAAACCTGGTCCACACCAAAAGCTTTTAAGTGTACTTAAAAGTGATAGCTGCACGTCAGTAGATGTACTGGTCTGTAGGTAGAACTCCTGAGAGATGAAATAACGGCGCACTGGTGGTGATGATATGATCCTGGCAGTTACCAGTATGGTTCACAAACAAAATATTTTAAAATGCTTTAATTTATGGGAGAATAGTGAAATGGCAACAAAAAAGACCATCATCCCACTACTGCACATGTGCAACAGAACTGCCAACCTATGGGATAAAGCAAAAGCAAAATCTGGTATGTCGCAGATTTTAATTTGTTTGTTCTCTTTCTTCAGTTACAGCAATTTGTGACATTATAATACCCATATTTGAAATCATTTATCCGTGTTCCTAAATCACACCATGCTTCATGGATCCTATGACTGTGTGCACTTCTCTTCTTATAAAAAATATGACTATGGAAAAGTTTCCATTCTTACACTATTTAAAACTGATATAAGATTCTAAGCTGCAGTGCATAAAGGAGAGTTTAGGATTCTAAACTGCAAAGCAAAATTGATGGATGTTTTTATAAGTAGAGGAGTGAAGCAGTTGAAGTCAAGCAGCAACAGCATAGCCATAAGATCTGTGAAGCTAAATCCCAATAATCCAGGATCGGAAGAAAAAACTTGGTTTCAAATAATGGGCAATATATACATTGGTAACTAGGCTCCTTCGGTTATAGGATTTGTAATTGATTAAATTTACTTTCCAATTGTATAATATCAGCATTTTCCTTTAAATCACCTTTTTTCTGCATTTACACCGGAAGGATATATGAAGATGTTGTGATGCATTAAATGTGTATATAAAGCAATTGCTTGGAAACTGGAAACACCTTCACAAAATCTTTTCAGAAAATCATTTACTTTTACTGAACCAATGTTTCTGTTGAATACAGTTAAGAAAATACTACATGAGGCATAATTTTGTTATAGAGTGTTTGCCAAAATAAGATTTGTGGATCAGTGGGTGTTTACACAAATTCTGCTGCTTGACTACTTGCAATAGCTGTAAATACCTCTGTATCTTGAATATGTTAAAAAAAAACTCAACCAAAGGTTAGGTTAATAAAGTATATTAATAAATTCTATGCTGAAAATACCATCTTGGTGGCACAGAAGCAATTTTCTTTTGCACAAAGAGAGTTATAATTCATTCTTTTCGGTGATCTAGAAAAGAATGGAGCAATGCTTTGAATGTCTTGAAAAAATACTTTACTCTGGGTGAGACTGATGTGGCTTGTTGTAGGATTAAATTTCCTTAGTGGGAATGGCAATGGATGTAGTGGGCATTAGGATAATTTTCTTGAATCAGGCACTGTATACCTCCTTTCTGTCCTTCATTATAGAAGCACCATCAATGTTTGACAGATAAATTTCAGAGGGAATTTATCCAAGCTAACTTTTCTCTAAACTGATTTAAAATATGCCCAACCAAATCCAAAACACTTGTCATTTATCTAAAAAAAAAGTTCCGAAATATTTCTAAAACCTCCCCATTAGTTTCATATCTCAAAATCAATGTCACACTCAATGAATGAGGGAACCCAGAACAACCACGGAAAAGATGGACCGAACAAGGCTATGGAGCCTGCATAGGTTTAAAATGGCCTAAACTGTGAAGAAGAAAATCAATGTCATCTGTATTTTGCATGAGTTATCTGCTGTTTTGTCAGCTCAAAATGACAGTAATCTATCGTACCATACCGTTAATATCCCATCTAGCAAGTCATTTTGGATACTTTTTGAGATGCCAGTGGTACAAGTTTAAATTCACCACAGAATTTAACAGCATCCAATAAGTGTCTCAAATGAGTCTCTGCAATGTATTTAAATGTTCCTTGATGGTGATACATTTTCAGAAAGTGTAAAACAGAAGTTTTATGAACGTTTTCCACATTCAGTATGTCCCCATTTCGATACTGTAAGAGACTTAATTATTAAGTTCCATTAAACCAAATCTGTACTTGAAAAGTGGTAGTCCTAAACTTTTAACAGAGGCTAACTAGATAAAATTTCAAACGTAATGTTAAACAGCCCTACTAAATCAATGCGGAAATTAGCACAGGAAACAAATGTTTCAGTACAGTTCTTGAGCTGTCACAGATCCTGTCAGCAAGGATTGAAATTGCATCCCTGTAAGTTTACAGTTGTCCACAAATTATAACAGTTCATGAGAAGAGAGTGTGATTGTGTTAGTGGTTTCAATCATTCATCAAGCGACATGGACTTGAATTTCTAAATAGAACCTTCTTCTTTTTTTTTTTTTTTTATATAGTGAAGAAGCGTAGTTTAGCCCTTCTGTATTTATTAACAGTAAAAATTCATGCATTTCCTGTACAATAGAAGAGAAGCCACTACATGCGCAAAAATTTGGATTCTCATTTCCAAAGGGGGAATCAGAGGACCATTTTTTTTTAACACAACAATCACTTCAGAAGTCTATTGTTCAGATATTATTTATCCACTTTATGAATGCAGATGGAATTGAAAGATTTTTTCTCCAACAAGACAACGTGACCCCCACACATCCAATCAAGCATTAAGGCTATTAAATGAAATATTTGGTGAACAGATAATCAGTAAAGGACTATGGCCTCCTCACTCGCCCCCCAATTATTTCTTCTGGGGTGCCGCAAAAACCTTTGGTAAATAAAAATAACCCCAAAACAATTGATGAACTGAAGGTAGAGATCACAAACTACATATGCTGCACTACACAGAAAACCCTAAATAAAGTGTTCAAAAACAAGTGCAAAAGAGTTGAACTCTGTCTACAGGAATAAGAACAGCATTTCTAATATCTTCTGTGACATAGGCAAGTAAGGAATCTCAATTTCAGTTTAGTTCATCTTCATTCCCAGTGATAATTAGTGGGATACAATGCCAACTCAACTGACAGGAGCAAGCATGTTAGTAAATTCATCTCACTGTGAAGAATCACTTGAGATGCCCAATATAATGTGTAATAGAATTACATGCCTTTGTTCACCTGCTCATAGTGCTTACAAACGGACATTTTGTATCCCTCATCAAGCTGTTGGAAGATACTAACGCAGTCTAATGATGCTAAGCTCATTTTGTTGTTTAAATGGTTCTTGTTTAATTTTTTAATTTTGGTAGCTAAATGATTTAAATTCATAATGCCAGTCTTTGTCCACAGTAAATTAAAGTCAAGCAAAATAAGTATATTACACCATTCATTGTGAGGCTTTCACAGAACGGAATTGAAGAAGAAAAAATTCACACACACAAATTTCTATTAAAAAGTGCTTTCCCTACAGCTGAATCTCATAAAACAACACTCAATGATAGAACCATGGGGAAACAGAAAATCACAGCACTTGTTCAAAATGGCCTCCATTAGTTCTAATGCATCCATCAACCTGCCATTGAATGGATTCCTTAATGCGCAGAGTTAAGCCTGGAGAATTTTGTATTGTCTGGCAGCCTTCCACAATACGAGCACGAAGAGTCTCTACATCTGGAACTGGAGTTGCATAAAAAGATATTTCAAATGTCCCCAGAAATAAAATCTAGTGCGTTTAAGTCAGGCGAGCATGGAAGCCAAGGAATAGGTCCACCTCTTCCATTACATCTAGCAGGAAACCTGCTATTCAGAAACTGACAGACAGAAAGCCTGAAATGATGAGGTCTTACGAGACATGAAGTACATGCCTCATTGTATTACTAATGGAGTATCTTGCAACAAGACAGGTCAATCATTCTGTACCTTGGTCCATTAAGACAATGTGGTCCCACTAAACACTCACTAACAATCCCAGCCCAAACATTAATAGAGAATCGATGTTCCTTTATCTAAAACACACAATAATGGCAGAAACCTAATGTGTACATTCAACGAGAATCTGCCAAAGCCAAATGTAAATGTTATTGCCCCCGAAACTTAAAGAACAGATACTCTGTGCTCGGCACTATAAGTAATGAACTGAGTAGAAGTGCCTAACAGACGGACTACATACTGTACTGTAGCACAATGACAAGAACGGTGAAATGCATCGTCTCCACCTAATTTAACTAGATATAAAAGCGAATGTTTACTACTATACAATTAAACCACGGTACTCTTGTGGAGTTATGGCCACAGGACAGCTACATATTATACATCTCACCATGTAAGCAGAGCTGTAGAAAAGCAGCTCTATCATGGAAATAAATAATTTCCAGACCTATGTTCATAAAACATTTTTTTTTGTCTTCTATGTGCAAGAAGTGTTTTCCCAAAGTTTTGACATATCTTAGTTAATTGATGGAAATAAATCATTTCTTCACACTAGCCACATACAGGCTAAGGTCTTTGATAGATAGAATCAACATGAAAAATTCAATGCCATGACCGGGATTTGAACCACGGATCTACTGGTTTCTGTCCAGTCGCTCTAACCCATTGAGCTACATGGCCAACGCGCTGTTCTGACATTAAATTCTCCATTTGACTCATATATTTCCCCGGTAGACCACTAGGAGTTCTCGCATTCGAGATACACCATTTGTGGCGACTTACTATCGTAAGTACTTGAGTCCCAGGCTTCATCATTTGACTCTTATCCCGGCCGTGGCATTTTATTTTTCATGTTGACTATCTATCAAAGACCTTAGCCTATATATGGCTAGTGTGAAAAAATGATTTATTTCCATCAATTAACTAAAATAATAAGAGTTAAATGATGAAGCCTGGGACTCAAGTACTTATGATAGTAAGTCGCCACAAATGGTGTATCTCGAATGCGAGAACTCCTAGTGGTCTACCGGGGAAATATATGAGTCAAATGGAGAATTTAATGTCACGACGGCACTTTGGCCATGGTAGCTCAATGGGTTAGAGCGACTGGATGGAAACCATTAGATCCGTGGTTCAAATCCCGGCCGTGGCATTGAATTTTTCATGTTCTCTGCACTTAACTAACTGTTGACTCTATCTATTTGACATATCTTTTTGTTACACTCTGTATATTGATCTTTAGATCATGGAACAATTGTGCCCGAGACATATTCTATCAAGTTAGAGCAAAATTCCATTATTACAAGTGCTCTACTGTCACTGTATATGGTATGCAAAGAGCTTTTAGCATCAAATGACAAATTCTATGCATATATTAAGTGGAAAATCAACTGTTGTTGATAATGTATAATTTGGGAGAGCATGTGCCTCTGTGCCCTAATATATGAAAACTGCCTATGGTACACAAAAAGTGGGAGTAAAAGTTAGGTTTTTAGACAAAAATGTAAGACATATTCTAACAGCAGAGATGAAACTTTTTAGAACATTTAAGGTAGTAACAAGATAGGACAGATTAATGAAGAAATAAGAGAAGATTTAAAGATTATGTTATAGGAGATATCATAGAGAATAAACAGAAATGGAAAGACCACCTCAGTGGAATGGATTCAAGCAGACTGCTAAAAAGGGTGCTAGAATTCAAGCCTAAAGGTAGAAGATCAATAGGAAGACCAATTATTAATTTTTAGATGAGTCGTATTTATTACACATCTGCTTCACTTTCGTCCCTAAGTGAAGCAGATGTGTAATAAATATGACTCATCTAAAAATTAATAATTATTTCGCTTCACTGTGGTGTTCCAATACAGTTAAATCTCGATATAGGAAGAACCAATGTTAATGTGGAAGTGAGACTGGAACAGGACAATGGTCTAATCCATGAAAGGAGGAAGATTTTGACTGCTTCCAATCTATGTTATGCAAATGTGAAGATTCATTATACACATATGTTTTCTTATGTGGCTACAAAATTCCACTATTCTTTTAATAAAGTGTAGATTTTAAACATTCTTTCTTTAAATGTGCACTATTCAATTAAGTATTTTTCAGGAAAATTTCATTTCTCTTGAACATGTTTTACAGTCTCACAATAATCTGAATGATTGAATGTGTTATCTATTTGTTACAAAACCATATTAGGATATAAAAAGGACAGATATCAGAATGTAATATGTCTTATTCAGACTATCAGAGTTGAACAACTGACTAGTATAAGAGGAACAAAGGACTCTAAGAGCATATGTGGCCCCTCAGTTCATTATCCTAGCGAAAATAGAATGGAAATTCAACTACATGAAAATAACCTAAATAAATAACAGGCAGTAAATGGTAGTCTTAATGATATGTGAGCAAATAATATTATTTATATATTTTAAAATGTATAGTTTTTGTTTGCAACTCCAAGAGCAGTTATGAAATGACTCCTAGTTCAATAATGGATAGCATGATAGCCTATAAAACCAAGGGCTCCCAGTTCGAATCTAGGTCAAGTGTGAAGTAAAGAGTGAGGATGTATAGTGATTAAGCTAGCATATAAAGTAATAACAAAATGAAAGGGAAATGAGAGAACAGAAAGAGGTGTAGATGGGTAATAGGAAAAAGAAAGAAATGAATATTTTTATCAAGCACCTCACCACCCTTAACCCCTTAAACTCACAGTCCTATTAGTGCAAAACTGTTCTAAATGAAGAGAGATTGAGAGGTACAGAGTTAGTGGCCCAACTTTTGCATAATAATTACCAAAGTCTTTTATGTTTGAAAAGAATATGTATCAAGGCTGACTTGCATCATTAGTAAACATCCCCATCCAGAAGGCATTTTTGTGCAAACATAAGGAAGCAATCATTTTATGAAGACATTACAAATATGTTTACTGCTCACAAACCAAGGATTTACTTGATATATTAAAAAGTTGATGACTCTTGCAGATAAATTCTTGCATACCTATAATAAGGTGGTTTATAAAACCGCTTGTCTTTACTACAACCAGCAGCCCTTCCACCTAGTTTTTAAAGCCTGTTCCTCACAGGCTTTTATTTCTCATCACAATGAGAAATAAAATGTATATTTTGATTTCAAAAAGAAATCTTAATATACACAAAGTATACCTCAGTAAAATCACAATTCATCTTGTTTGTTCATAGCATAAACCATTTTTGGAAAATACCATGGTTTCAGGTGAGAGCTTGTGATGAGTCACTTAATGAACATAATTTGCAATTCTTCCTCTTTTCTTTCCATCACATGATCTGATTATTGCAAATGTTTTGAGTGTTTTTTCTGAAAGTTGAAACCTTGCTTTATTTGAAATATTCTTAGCTAAAATTGCATACATCATGAGAAATGGAGCAAGATTAGAAAAATCACTTGTTATATTAATAATAAAATATACATTAATACAGATAAATTTGTTATTGATAGAAAAAGTTGTGTGAACACATCACATTTTTAAAATCTACTTCTAGATCATAATCATCTTGGGCTAAAATAGTATACTTCACTCTTCGAACAAATGAGTGAAGAAAGTGAAATAGTATTTAAATATTTAAAACCCAATCACCTCCCTGCTGTTCTGGGTGTCAATTGGTTAAGACACTGGCCTATGGATCCCAAGATTGTAAGTTCAAATCCAGCCCAGACCGACAGCTTTTATGTATAAATAGAAGCAACAGCATCATGTGAAAGAGCTTCCATGAGACAAAATTCCAGCACTCTGGTGGTGGTGATATGATTCTGGCAATTGCCAGTATGATTAACAAGTAAAACACTTATTTTAACCTCCTTGTTTAGAATGCTTTAATTTGTAGGAGAATAATGGTAAAATGACAAACAGGATAATCTTCCCAAAAAGTACATGCACAATAGGGAATGCCAATCCAAAGCCTAAGCAAAATTGCTACCTCACAGAATTTTAATGTTTTTTTTTTCTTTTATCAAATTGCCCATCATTTCCTTGCAACTGTTGCACTACTCTTAGGGCCCTAAATGAGTCATTACTCACATAAGGAAGGCAGTGTTTGTTAGTGTAATAAAGGTAGCTGTCCAGTCGGGACAACACTGCTTGTTAGTCTGAAGTTTGCAGTTGTGTTGGAATTCCACAAGCAATGTTGTATAAACAAGATGATAGCCGACGGAGGAAAAACTTCATTTTCAAATGCTTGCTACAGAAGCTTGTTGGAAAATTTATTGCTGCACAATATTTATTTGCAGACAACAAAATTTAGAATTTAAACAAAGAATATTTCATGTACAAGTCTTATTATAGAAACCAACAATATGTGAAATGATAGCAGCATTTGCTAAATAGGAAAAGCTGTCGTGGCTGCATCAAATTTTGTTCTATGTCTCTAATCGCAGAGGAACATATTGTGTAAGATATGACACCTAGTTCCACCAGAACTACTGAAAATATCAATCAACTGAAGGAAATGGTAATAAATATTAGGTGTATTACTATAAGAGAAGTTGCTGACCAATTAGAACTCTCCTTTGGAAATGTTCAAAGCATTTTTAAAGATGATTTTGACATGAGAAGAATTGCTGTATCACAATGTACCTGTACCACACAAAGCCTTTCTGTCCACCAATTTTTGGGTAAAATTAGAGTGAATACTGTTTTCCATCACATCTACTTCCAGATTTGACTCTAGCAGATTTCTTTATCTTTTCTCGCAACTTAAAATGTGGATGAGGACAGTTTTCAGGACATTCACGTCCATCGCGAATCACTGAAATCCATGAAAGGGGTTAAAGAGGACTTCCAAAGATGCTTCCAATGGTGGGAAAATGCTGGAAAATGTTCATCAACTCCCAAGGTGACTGTTTTGAGGATAATGTACAGAACAGACATGTCAAAGTTTTGTGTTGTGTTTATGGCCTCAACCCAGAAACTTTTTGATCACACATCATGTAAATGAGGTAACAGGGACTGAGTTATCAAAATTTAGCACGTGTTAGACTATGACCATTAGGTTAATGTGTGAATATGATAATGTTTAAGCAAAATATAGTCTGTGTTATCTTATGACCTAAGTTAGTGCATATATATGAACAGGTTCCTCAGTTACTGAAATTTAGCCTGAGTTAACTTAGGACGCCTAGGTTTGAGATGATTGAGTTGATGAATGAAATGACTGTTGTCATCATTAACCAAGCATTTATAACACCATCTTAATTCCTTCTCCACTTCTACAAATTGATGTATGTATATTAACTATTTAGTGACTGACACACACTCCTATGAGTTTGCCAGTCAGGATTTCAGTTTTATATTATCCTGGTTCTAAAGCTTGAGAAAGATTTACATTTGCTATGGTAGAGTAGATGCATATTAATCATGAGTTAATATGGAGTAATTGGGGTTTAGCTACACTTTCCTGCCGGCATTGGCCACAACTGCTATACTCTTCTGCTTCTCACCAACTCCCAATCTGCAATGCGTGAAAATAATACTTGGTCGAAGAGGAGGTTGATAAGTGAGGTTAAGTGTGACAGAACCCGTACTGTTCACTACTTAACATTTAACTTTTAGGTCACTTTACATTTCGAACACTGCATGGAAAAACTCAGATGGCAAGATTAATTTTAATTCGACTTGATCTGCTGTACAAAAAATGTGATCTTACCTATATATTTAAACGGTTTTTGTAATTTTGTTAAAGCTCCTAAACAGCTTTCCACTACAGATGTTGTCCACTGGTTAACCTTTGTGTGTTGATATGCATTTCCTCCAATAGAATTTTCAATCGCATCTTTAATAATTGCGCTCACTTCGTCCACCACAAATTGGGTCTGTAAACAAAATTAACATAATTTATATCAAATTCATCAAAAAACCAACCTATTATGTAAAAATATGCACAATTCTCACCTCCTCACCAGCTAGATCATCCATTCTTCTCCACTTTCTTGTAAACAGTCACAGAGTCACAGAACCACAGAACCAATCACAGGAACAGATGTACATACAATTGTGTATAATGAGCACCTGTGAGTCACAGGCGATCACAGGTTCCTACCAGATCATCAATTATGTAGTGGTTATGGTTAATGACAAATAGGGCGCTTACTCTCAAATTTTGAGTGTGACTTATTGAAACTAACGATTCCGTCGGTAATGCAGTGAGCTTTAATTTCGATCAAGCTGAGGGGTGGACAGTGGCCGGCAACAAACAGTGATCTAATCAGATCTAATCAAGCACTACCAAAAACAATTTTTAAAATTCATAAACAAAATAGACTTTGAAAAAATGTAAAAGCATAACAAAAAAAGAAGTATCATATAATGAGAATTTGTAACACTTGTAAAAATTGTAATTACTACAACTCGTAATAAGTTTAAGGAATGCATGTAGTGTTACGATGTAACGGAGAATACAGTGTTAATTTAAAAAAAAAAAAAAAGCTTTGGTACATCCAATAGATGTGCGGTACATCCGTTACCTCCTCCCACCACCCCCTGACGTTTCCGGCCACAGAAACATATGATTAACTTCTATCGAAGTTATATTTCACATACCCATTAATAGTAAACAATTTCAATTAATTACATATGAGCGTAGTATGCGTTGTATACGATGAGGAAATGTGCGGCAAACTATTTATGACAGCACGAGAAGTGGCTTCGAAAGAAGTTGGCCAACTAATTTCTGGGGGGGGGGGGGCTAGTTCTAAACGTTACTTTTTTCCTGATATTATATATATATATATATATATATATATATATATATTCACCTAAAAATTACAGATTTAATATTCCTGCTTAGTGAGCAATTAGAAGTTTAATAAACAGATGAGAAAATAACATCACACAAAATGCTGTTGAGGTTATGCAAGTTGGAATTCCAACTGTAATTACTACAGTAAATGTAATTTCACAATTCTGTAGGTAGAGGAAAACAGGGAAGGATATCACAAGGTTATGTGTAACTCAATTTCTTTGTAAACAGAAAATTAGTAGAAATGTTTAGAAATTGTCTGGAATAAAGGTGTAGTAAAAAAAGTTAAAAGACCATTGAAGAGATGTACATATGAATAAATTTTAAATGAAGATACCAACAACTCTGTAGAAAATAGACATTTAAAAGGAGAACAAAGAAGCTCTGTTATTTGTTATATTCAATAAGAATTTGGTAATTTACTATAGTAAATTATCTTCAGCACAAATTTATGTAAAGGATATTCAGAGGAAGTTCTGAAATTTGTGATTGATTCATACGACATTAATAATGTAGTAAAACCTAACAAATTAGTAAATGAAACACTGTCAGCAACTAGTCACATCAATTTAATAAATGATACTATTTTATATGCATTATCATTTACAGGTGCCGAATAAATTATTAAGATTATAACAAATGCAGTTCAATCAGTAGCGCTCGTGCCATAAAATAACAGCGTGTTGCGGGAAAAAGACCATGCAACTCACCTAGTTTCAAAAAATGAAGACAATGTGCCGATGTTTCTTCATGGTATAAACAGAATTTCTAGTTCCTTTCGCGTTTTGCTCAATTTTTAAATCGGGTAGTGATTGCCCTAACATTTTAACTAACCCTTTCTTCTCATTATTTATTGGTTAAAGTTTTCGTAATATTAAATTACTCATACACTGCATAAAGCGAATTTATAACACCTTTCACACTCACACACAAAACAAAGAAACTGATAAACCCACTAAATAACGTTACACAAAGAAATACTTGGATACAATGCAAGCATGCGAACCACATGCACTTGTTGTGAGGGATTCCGTTATGGTCACGGGAATGGAGAATCGTGCCAACATGATAGGTGCATCATAAACAATCTGCCCTGCGATTTTATAATCATTCGGTATTGGATCTGTTTACGTAAGAAGAATGGAATTAGTCTCTAGAACTAAAATATAAAGCAATGATAGATTGTTAAATGACTTTCAATGCATATTCTTGTTCTACAGCTCTAACTGTGAGTGTTGGCGGCCCTGTTTCACCGTGCAGCGAATGGTCACCGCGCAACACCCAGATGCAGCACGCATTTGTGCGAAAATCTGGTGAACACAGGTATCGGGGAGGCAAGAGGGGAAGGTTGTACGCATGCGCAACAACTGGTTGCCGGGGTTCTCAGCACTTTGACGCCACGGGTGCGCTCCATTAGTTACGCAGGTGTTTTCAATGCACCAGGAGTTCATTATTGGTCGTACTCGATTTCCTATACTTATAATAATGCATTGCTACTTACATGGTCTTTTAACATTTATACTATGTGATTATAAAACAGAAAAGAGCGTGCTGCAGCACGTAAGGATGAGCCGCGCCTGAGTTTAATGACTAAAAATATTAAGTATATGAAAACTGTCATTAATTAAAAATTGACATACGCTTAATTTTGTCTTTGCAACGCAATAATATTGTCCTGTGCCATGTGTAGTGGGCTAGATGTGTGCTTTGGCTCCCTGTGTCCGGAATGCGGCCGGGAACGACCCCACCCTTTGGGGATATGAATTTTAAGTCCCTGGTATAAGACCGGTGTTCACTCAGCATCGCGAGGAAATTGAGGAGCGACAAGTCAGCAAATAGCAATTTTATAGGAAAGCCGAAAATGTAATAACTACTAAACTATACAACACTTTTGAAATGTAGTTATGCATTCGTGCTTTAAAATCATAATGAATAACATGATGCTGAGTGTCAAAAGTCAGAGGCTTAACCTAAAGCTGTAATCGCGGGTTAAAATATGAAAAAGTACGGACTTATCTTGTTTTGCACCGAATAAATGGACACAATGCCTTTTGAACCATTCTTCCATATAAACAATGCTAACTTCAGTAAATCGTTTTATTGTACATTTTAAGGTATGTTTAGCTGTTACATGTCAATGTAATTAATAGTTACACATTTTGCTGATCTGAAATTTTTGTTTAGAACCATGTAACTATTTTTCGAAAAATACAAATTTGAAACCAACTTAATGTTATAATTATGAAAATTAGACATAGACATGGTAAGTCCTTACTAGTGGTCCTGTAACATTGCTATGGTTGTGTAAACCTGAATTATGCACTGAGTGCATTTAGAACTTCTAACAATTGTGACTGATAGGTATCAAGGTGAACGCAAACTACTGTAATGATAAGCAATGGTACAACTCTAAAAAGTTTAAACCATGTTCTTCTTCCAAACAATCACAGTCTTCACTCTCAATTTCCTCCTCTATATGTTGTGCTTCGTCTTCGTGCTGAATTAGCTTTGCATAGAACTGCAGCTCACTGTTACCATAACAGTTTTCGCCAAAACGTTTTTTAAAAGCCTCTTCAAATCATTCTTGTTTGTTCTAATTTGATGGGATTTTCCAAAGGCAGAACGGGAGAATCTGCTATTTGTTCCATTACTATTCCTCGTTAAGCAAGCAGAAATTTCTTGGATTCATCATTTAGTCTATGACATTTCCTTTTTTAGAGAAACATAACATTCATTCCCCTTCAGTTTCTTTTTTTAATATGACCCTTTACATTTCCCTTATAGCATCTGGCTTTTTTAAGTACCTAATTGTAAAGACCTTGAAGTCCTGCACATACCCACACATACCAAACCTTGCCCATTTGGCAAACATTACCAGCGTTAGAATATGTTGCAACTACTTCTCTGGAGTTAATATCTCAGACTGTTTTCTAAGAAACTTTTCCAGAACTCCAAACATACAGTCTGCAGGTAAGAAGGAATGACCTATCACGGGAAATATACATATTTCCTTCAGATTGTCTGGCAACTTTTTCAAAAGCTACCAATACTTTGCGTGGACCACGTGGGCATTTCTGTTTTGACCGGCACAGCTATCAGAGAAGAGCCGTCTTCAAATCACTGTTTGCTTAGAAAATTTGTTAACGCAGAAACCACTTCAGTAGCTCCACGACCTGCTTGGTTTTCCGTCCAGCAATTAAATTGGGGTGATTTATTCTTTATATCAATGATATATAGAGCATAGAATGATAATTGGCGATCGTAATAAGCTTCTCCAATTGCAAGCTTAGGCCGACGAATGTCGACGGGTAAAAGTAAGCTCTATGGACCCTGGGCTCATTTGAGCATCATTTCACCCATTCCATTCATCGTCCGATATGACTTGACGTTGGAGAACGTAAATTACAAAAAAAAAAAAAAAAAAAAGCTTAGGCAAAGGCTGCACCTGCTGCAAGTCGAAGCATAAGGGCATGGTGGATGATGCTTCCTCTCTCATCATTTTTTGGAATGTCTTTGCTTTCAGTTTATGTGCAGTGAGTTCCACTTGTAAGTTGTAACTCATTCTTTCTGTGCAAATTTTCAGTGACTTGCAGTTCATGGTTTGTCTTGCTGTAGTAACTACAAACATCTACAACTGGTTTACCATAACCCAAGATGTCTATTAGAACAAATTCTCTGGAAAACCCACTTCTTTACATTTAGAGTTTCAGTCACACCACCATTTTACATTTTAAATAACTTGTTTATGTTTAACTCTGATGGAAGATAGAGTCGCTTGCTCTTTTTTCTTGAATAATGACTTTCTCTAGCTTGTAGCCTTGATAAGAAGCTAATTACAGTTTCCTTCTTTTGGGCATACTGTTTGACTTTTCTGTCACCACCCTTCTCTTCATTATTGGTTTACCTATCATTAGAAACGCTATTTACTCTTGTGCTAATACCAAAAGAAGTTCAAAAGAACTTAGAACACTGCAGAATAGTTTCGTTGTTTACTCTGACTTTATACTTAATAACCAGTGAGTTAATCTTATCTTATTTTCTCGGCCTGCGCCCTTTTGGAGATGATCCAGACATTGTTGATGCCAAAATCCTATCTTGCTGCGATTTGTTGCTGTAGTTATACACTAATTTTCCTGTTCTGGTAAGGTGATACGCATAGTTATACACTAATTTTCCTGTTCTGGTAAGGTGATACGCAGAAATGGTGCAGTTAAATCTACCTTCTCTGTGTGAACATGGAAACTCGAACTCCAGCATTCTAGGATCTTTATCAGAATAACTGAAACATATCAACGAATGTTGCGATAACTGTACGATAATATCCGCAAAGTAGCTCTGAGTATGTTCCAGTTACCGTGTTCTTGTTGAAATAATACCAATTAACTATTCTTATTATAAAGTCTAAATGGAACTCACCTTTCTTGTTCTCTTTTCGTTTTTGTCGTACTCTCTTGCCTCTTACTGGAACCAGAAGAACGTTCACCTACAACCACACTTTCTTCGATATTCACGAAACCAACCGCACGAACAGCTTACAATGCTCACAGTAATACCAAAGCAACTGTTGTCAATGTAGTCTTGTCAAACAATTAGCTACAGTGAAGCACTTGTTTCTGTATTGCAGCGATAGAAGAGGCGGGAATTCCTCTGCACGAGCCCGAAAATGTTCGTAAGAAAGTGGACACTTCGCGGTTTGATCCAGTCGTGCCACAGGACATGTCGCAGTTAGCACCAAACCTGCAATTTCGCTCTCGATTTTAACGGGTTTCAAACGTGATTTGAAGCAAATAGAGACTTGAACACGATGCAGGGCATGCTAAGGAGTTCAGATTCGCTTCAAACTACTTTTCGATAGAGAGTGGGCTTATCGCATTTTGAAACGATGCGCTTCAAATATATTTTTCATACTTGCTCAGCTGTCAGCCTCAACCAATTATAGGTAGCGCATTGCTACTGATGCAAAAAAAGTTATGTGAGCTTCAGTAATTGTGACTGCAGACGAGTCATTCAGATCCTGTGAAAGCAATTTTAATAGGTCATGTGCATTCCACGATTAATAAAACTGAGGTAACTTAACTTTTTACGTCATAAGTAGCAACGCGGTATTAGAACACACAGTCGGCTAAGCACCTGAATAACTGCTAGCCTTCAATTAAAAAAATCACTTTCACAATAATAGTCCATGCATGCAATCAACTTGAAATCGAGTTCCCTCACACAGATAAGGTTTTGCTTTCTAAGTTGACAATGTCCATACACAGAATAATGCTAACTCAAGATATTATTGAACTCTGAAGTTATTGAATTTGCCATTCCTATGGCAATTCAATAACTGCTCATTGGTTCACATAATCTTTCGCGACCCACTTTTCATTACCATATTAAGTAAGTTACATAATCTTTTGTTTAAATTATATTTAAACAATGCAACAGTCAAATAATACTTGTTATAATTTTAGACTACTATTATTGTCATTAAACACATTAAAATTATTCTTTTTCCTCTGTTTCTACCTATACAATCACAAGTTTACTTTCAATTATTTTTTAATCTCGTCCACTTTCCACTAAAGTTTTAATAATTTCCAATTAATTCTTTCCTCAATAAATTTAAAATAACAAAATTGAACTATAAACACTATTTAGGGGTTTAGAATAAAAAATAGCGGTCACATAGTGTAACCACACAAATGAAATAATAAAACTGAATTGATGAAACATTTTGTTCACAAGCAATCTATCATGCTCTCCATAGCAGTGCACTGGAAAATACTTAAGAGCATTTGATCTTTTCCAATTTATTTAATTTAACTGAATAGCAGGTTAAATAATGTTTGGAGGAAATTAGTAATAATGACATCCAAATTAATTACTAAGCTTTGGGAATCAGTTTTTCACATTGTCACTCACTTCCTAATCTTTAAGGGGCTAGTTTAGGCAGCAGTTATTTCCATTTTCAACCTCAAAGGTATGGCTACAACAGCAACAGTTGGACCTTTGAAGATGAAAATGTAAGCAACTGCTCCCAAAAATAATCCTCAAAAATTAAAAAGCAAGTTATGTAGTGCGAAAAGCTAACTATCAGAGTTTATTAATAAATAGCAGATTAAGAAACTAATGTCATATGCCATAAACACATTAAAAAAAGTGGGAGAGGTTGTGAGTTATGTTCATTGTAAAAACACAAATTCTTTAAAAAATAACTTCTTTTATTCAAGTTAGGTACAGAACACATTTTTTGGTACAATAATAAATGTATGATGCTTTATCTTACAGAAAGAATTTTAACTTCAGCAAAATGAATATAATTGACAACCTGTTTAAAGAACAAATAGGAAATATGGTGTATTAAAATTTGAGTAATTTAACACATGGAAAGTAGGGGAATTTTTAGAAATTTAGTGCAAATATATCTGTTATAAGAACAATATAACGTTATAGAGATTACTTTGTAAACATTAATGACTTAAAAATTGATGTATTGATACATAGTTTTTATGATATATTAGGATTTTCAGAAAATAACTACTTACAAAGCCTTATTGTGATGATGTATTGCTTTAAACACTTATATAAAAATGTTTAAAAGGAGGTCATAGACTTCAAACACGGTTAAATGAGGAACACATTTAAGTTTGCTTTTCAAATAACTAGTTAAATTTACTTTACTATGCACAAGATAGGTAATAATAAATAACAGAAGTCCTAGCTTCTTCTCAGAATACTTATACATTAGCAACAGATTAACTTTTATAGAAAATGTCAATTAAAAGCTACAAAGACTTAACAAATTACTTCATTTACTAAAGAAGTAAATCTTTCTACAGCAGGTATATTAAACATACTTTTGATTCTCAAGTTATACATTTTTAGCACATAATTACTGATAATAGATATAAGCAGTGCTAATTTTCTGGTATTGCACTCTGGAACATTATGATCTTTTATAATGCTGAGAGCAAAAGTGGAAAATACCAAAGGCATATTCTCCTTGCAGGCTATGTATGCATTATGTGCTGAGAATTTTATTCTAAGTTTTAGAAGCTAGTGTATAATAGTAATAATATTTATGTTTTTAATTGTAAGGAAATGGTGTAGAACAGATGGACTTCAGTGACACAGATTGAGTCCTGCTTGTAACTGTAACAATCTCAGTGCATTCATTGTGTGCTGTGACCATCCTGTCATTTGTGTCTATGCTTATATTAAGACAAGCAAACAGTTATTTCTCTTCCCAATTTAGTTCAATGGAATAAATTTGAGATGCATATGGAGACTTACAACTGCTTGGTGTATGAAACATGATTATTGACAGTACTCTTGAACATTTTGCAGCTTTGTTAAAACATTTCAGCGTGTTGCTTGATTCAGTATTGTGTTTCATACCACTTTACATACATTTATTGTTATAGTTTGATTTATGTTTTCTTTGTATTAATGTTTTTGACATTTAATGCAAGGTCATTGTGTGTTCTGAAATATTCAGCCCACAAACGTTGGCAGAAAATGACAATGAAAGCATTATTGGACCTGATTAGGAAACATTCAGCTTTCGAACATTCTCAGGAAAACAATAAATAAATACTAAAAACTGAAGCACTATTATCATTGAGGTACTTTTCATACTGGAGTATTAAACAGTCACTCTTATTTTCACTCACCTTCACTTTTAAATGTTAGAACACAACTGAAATGTTTTCGAGAGCATTTGTCCTCATCATCAGCTACAGGTGATGATGATAAAGGCAAATGCCCTCGAAAACTTTTCAATTAGGTTCTTAACGTTTAAAAGTGAAGGTAGTGTTAATAAGTGTGATTAACTACTCCAATACTCTAACAACAAAAAGAAAAATAGTTGGGAAAATGGTCAACCTTGCCCTTCTTTGACTAGCTTATAAAAAAAAAAGACTATGTAAGGCATTTTTACACTTCAGAATATGATAATACCAGCTGCTTAGTGTGTTTCAAAGTTAAACAGAAGCTATTTCGTAGACCCTTTTAAGTGTTCTACATTGAAAGCAAAATTATCGACAAAACATGGTTTAAGTCATTTGAATGTATTATCAATTTCTATTAAAGGGATGTAAAATCTCTTGTCCATGTAAAAACACATTACATCCATCAACTCTAGACAAACATAATACACCTGAAATCAAATCAGCAAACAAAAACACTTGTTAAATTAAATTTTAAAAGGACTGATAAATTTCACGTACTTTTTGGGCAAACAAGGGTGATACCAAAGTTAAGGGATGCAAGGAATAAAGAATCGTAATGGATTTCAAAGGAACATTGTATATTTTTCCAAATGCATGCAGGTGCAGTTGTTTAAAAAAACAGATGGGAGAAAGAGGGTTCTTAGCATGGATTCTAAGTGAATAATATTTGACTCCGTTTGAAAAGGCATTGTTCGGACCCTTTATAATGGCATGACTGAGACTAATAATCACAATGGACAAAAGGGTCCCTAAAGGAAATTTGGTTTGAATAACGACAGGCTTCTAGAGAGGAAAGACACACACAGCTGTAGTGAGGAAGACACTACGGGGATGGCAGTCCATGAAGGAGGACATCTGGTTCTGTCTTGGGCAAAGCCAGACCAGAAGCGATGAGAAAAGGTATCTGTCAGTTCCTAGGTGAATAACGAATTAAGTGTTATCGTGTAATAAGCATTCTACATACGGTCACTCTGAACAGTGATATATTGGTAAGCCTTGGTCGGCAACTTCGAGTTTGATATGATGATATAAAGAAACAGTCATTAAAACAGTCTGAAACTTGCATTCCATTGTCATTAGAACCATCCTTACTCCCATATATATCCACGCATACCCTTTGATGGAGCTCTTTGCTCTACCCTGAGAATAGGCCACAATGCTTCAAAATTTACAAGGTTAAAATAAGGTGCATCAATATTGACAACCCTTAGTCGGCAGCATGCATCAAAGTGGCATATAAGTAATTGATGTAAGTGAAAAGAATTTGCATCAAGGGCTACCATTTAGGTTTAACAATGGGTCATCAAATTTGGAGAAATTACATAAAACTGTTAAACCTTTAAGGTGAATTGTTGTGCTCAAAAACCACCTAAAGGAAGGTAAATCTTGGGACATCACTTGCACTTCTAAGGGTCTAATAAACTGTATCTAATGACTGTGGGTGCTATCTAATAGATAATAATTGAATCTGAAATCATTTAAGTTTTCTATACACATATTCAGTTACAAGTGATACAAAATGGAAGAAGAAATTGCGACTAAAGGGGTGAAAAGTGCGACTAAAAAGTGAACTGTTCTTGGTCATCTGCACCACTCTCCTTATCCACAGCTTCTATCCACCTCTACTTCCATTTTGTATCCTTGTAGCCTGAATTTATGTATAGATGAGATGCTAGATTCTACTAGTAAGTCACAATTGTTTATATATTTAAGACACATGAAAAATAAAAGTGTACTTTAAGAAATAGTTATTTGTTTTTCTGATGTAAGTGTGCAGAGCATTGTGCTATGGTGTTTAATTATGAGTAGACCTAAATGGTGCTGCAGTTATGCCAGGACAAATAATTTACTAAAAATTCAGGTACAGTGGATATATCCTTCAACTATATTTAATACAATTTAATTTTAAAAGTAATCTTACTTCTTAAATGATTACAGTATGCCAATTTGGAATCTACAGTGAATAATTTAATTAGCAAGATTAATCTTAGTTTTTAAGATAGAGCATGTCAATTGGGCATTTACTTTGAAAAACTTAATTATATGGCAAGATTAATCTAGCTTTAAGATACAGCATGCCAAATGGGAATAAACTCTGAATAACTTAATGATCTGATAAGATTAATCTTAGTTCTTATAATACAGTAGGTAGGTGCATAATATGTTATAATTTACTTTTGTACTTTCATAATTTGTCTTTGTAATAACAATGTTAAAAACTGCACATATTATGACTGCCTTTGTAGACCATGCCTCTGTCCTCTACCCAAAGCATCCCTGTTGGACAAGGAATGAGTGTAACACTAACATATCTAATATGTTTTCATGTTAATATTC
Source organism: Mantis religiosa (assembly GCA_030765055.1). Lineage (NCBI taxonomy): Eukaryota > Metazoa > Arthropoda > Insecta > Mantodea > Mantidae > Mantis > Mantis religiosa. The sequence continues at coordinate 97,724,032 of CM060947.1, read as the reverse complement.
TTACACATTTTTAATATTTGTTATAGATACATAAAAGAAATTCCTTATTTTTCTTTTTACAGAAAATCAGCACTGTATATATCATATGCAGCTTTTCTTCATTTCAACCAATACCAGTTTCACACTCTAACTCACAGAATATAGGTTCTCACAAGTACATATACTTTTTCTAGTGATTTTGTTTTATGATGCTGTTCCCTTGTGAATATAGTTTTCTGGTAAATATTGTCCTAAATATACCTCTCATTATGGTGTTTTTTAATAACATCTGTATCACAATTATTTCAACAAAATAAAGAGTATATAAATATGATATATTATTTCTAAGTATTACATAATGCTTTCATAAAAAACTGTTAAAATACATAACTATGTACACAATACAAGTAATTTTTCTATACACAGAATTTACAGAATCTTACATGTAAGTGAGTGGGTTTACTTTACAGCAGCGCAAGAAGTGTATGTGGTTCTGTGGATATCTTGTCACCTGTGCACAAAGCTTTTCCTTGAAAATCACTTGCAGTAAAACAATATGTTTTACAGCAGCAAATAACAATGCATAGATATGGTACCATTGAATGCAAATTTAGAGTACCTAGCTATTCCTTTCTCTGTCACTTCATTATTAATTCTCTTTATCTGTTTGTTTACCATATATAGCAAAGCAAACTCAAACAGATAATAATGCATTAAAAAAATATATATACCAAGTGATATGAAATTGTCCTTTTAACGTTTCTGGTTCATAGAAGTAACAATTACACAACAAATGAATAAGTGAGTATGCTAATTAATGTGATCATGAGAAATGTTGATGTCCCAATGTTGCTTGTGCTGTTACATAGATCAAAATCACAAGTATATGCTTCCTCTTCATTTAGTTTAGTTCTCTTCTTTTCATGGACATATGTTATTTCTTTGTCTGTAGCACAGTTTCTATAAAACATCTCCAATTCTCCTGTAACAATACAAAAATCTACATTAAAATTTGCATTACAAATAAGTGGTACTATTTTAGATAGATAGAGTCAATCAGAAAAATTAAATGCCATGGCCGGGATTTGATTCACGGATCTCCTGGTTTCCGTCCAGTCGCTCTTAACCATTGAGCTACCATGGCCAATGTGCCAATTAATCAATTTATTAATTTGCATCAATTAACTTAAATAATACGAGTTTAATGATGAAACCTGGGATTTTACTTAGAATAGTAAGTTGCCACAAACATTGTATCTCGAATACGAGAGCCCCTAGTGTTTTACCAGGAAAAATATTAGTCGATTGGAGAATTTGATGTCAGGACGGCATGTTGGCCATGGTAGCTCAATGGTTAAAAGCAACTGGACAGAAACCAGGAGATCCGTGGTTCAAATCCTGGCCTTGGCATTGAACTTTTCAGATTGACTCTATCTATCTAAAATCTTAGCCTATATACGGCTAGTGAGAAGAAATGATTAATTTCCATCAATTAATTTGAATGGTACTATTGTTTAAGAATAGTTTAATCTGTTACATTAACCTATACAGTTTATCATGTTAACTTGTGAAACAATTTTTATACCTATTACCTATCTACTAAAATGGGACCATGATGTGTTGATATCCAAATAATGTTGATACTCAGTGATATCAAAATATGTTTAATATTGGTACAGTCTGAACTTTGGTACTTCAAATTTTTAATTTTATTATTATTCCAGACACCATTGCTGGCAAATGCATTCTGCTTTACATTAAAAAGAGATGAAAGAACACTATGTGAAATACTGTTCGCCACAGCAAAGAAAGTCCAATGGGAATGAGGCACAGGGAGGGTTAGACATTGCCCTTAAACTCTGCCTGGTAATATTATGACACTGCGGTCAGTTTAGTTGCAGCCCATTCAAAAACATTCTGATGTCTTCTACTTTTGTGAATAAACCTTCTCTTTTTTAGCATACCTAGTGAATGGGGAACATGTTTTTTAACGGTTCCACTCCTTGTGTAGCATGCATTCTCTGTCACACATATTTGCTGTCCTTGTCGCACTGTGTAGGAGTAGCACATTCCTGTCAGGGACTTTCTTTGCACTGGCAAACACTACCTACTGCTAAATTTATCATTCTTAGCTAACCTCCTTAAATGCATATGTTGTACGTGAATCAATACCACATTCCAGGAACATGATAACTGCAAAACAGTGGGGATAGTAAGAGATACTCATGTAGCCTACAACTACTCTGAGATCTGAAGAGGGAGGAAGGATAGTAAGAATCTGTGTGACCTTGAACTGCAGTGAAGTTAAGCAGTAGCAACTTATCTCCCATAGTACAAGATTCATTTAGAGCAATTGCATTTTGGCGAGAATGTCTCAAGATATAATTCACTACATTCACTACATTCCAGCATTGTTAAATGGAGTGTAAACCATAAATATTCTTTCTTTAAATTTGCATTTTTCAATATGCATTTTTCATATAAAATCCTGTTATTAGTTTTTAAGTAGTTGCTCTCTTGAAAGATGTTTCACGCTCCCATGCTAGTCTGTACTTACTATTATTTTATTTAGAATATGTCCTTAATTGATTGCTTATGAAACATTTACCATAATATGAGTAGTCAAACCTTTTAACTGTTGGATTACATGTTTTGGTACCCTTTATGTATTATTTTGAATTCACAGAAGCTAACAGATATGCTATACTCACAATATACTTAAGTACTAGTAAACATTCACTAGGTACTAACCTAATGTGAAGAGATTTACAATGAACTAAGTCTATACTTATAGGTCAATGCATGCTTTCACCCATGTGGGAAGAAGAAAGTAATAAGACCAATAAATTAATGAATGAATTGATTATTTAATAATAAAATGATCAATTTCTTAGTTCTAAACTAAAACAATAGGCTTTTATTTATAGATAGAGTCAACATGAAAAATTCAAGCCACGGCTAGGATTTGAACCACAGATTTCCTGGTTTCCATCCAGTCGCTTTAACCCATTGAGCTACCATGACCAATTTGCCAGCATGACATTAAATTCTCCATTTGACTCATATATTTCCCCGGTAACCCACTAGGGGCTTTCGTATTCGAGATGCACCGTTTGTGGTGTCTTACTGTCATAAGTACTTGAGTCCCAGGCTTCATCATTTAACTCTTATTAAATGGAGAATTTAATGTCATAACAGCAAGTTGGCCATGGTAGCTCAATGGGTTAGAGCAACTGGACAGAAACCAGGAGATCTGTGGTTCAAATCCCAGCCATCGCATAGAATTTTCATGATTACTCTATCAATAAAATAAAATAAAAAAAAACCTTAGCCCTTCATACAGCTAGTATGAAGATATGATTAATTTCCATCAATTAACTAAAATAAAGCAATAGGCTTTTATAGCTGATATGTTTTGTTGTGCTTAGTAGCCACTAATTTATTTTACATAAAAAATGAAATTCGGAGCTTAAAAAGTAATATCATTTTGAAACTTCCTAAGGCATGTTATCAATAGTAGCTTATTGGGCCTGAGAGCAAAATATTAGTTTCAATACAAAGGTTAACATCCCATTAGTAAATAATTTAATATACAACCACAAATAACAAAATTACTGTAGGCTAAAACCACAACAAAAGCTCTCATTACAAAAAAAAAAAAAAAATATATATATATATATATATATATAATAGTCTCAAACTCTAAAAAGGCATACAGTATGCATACAGCCTATTAAAGGTAGGTACTATAAAAATTGTGTACTTCACCCAGTATGCATGAAGCATACTTATATATATAAAGTTATGCTTTTATACAAAGGAACAAAAAGACCAAATCTGTATTTATCATCATAAAACAGGTAAAATAATTCACAGTGAAAGGTAGAAAATTTCAGCAAATATAGATAGAGTCAACATGAAAAATTCTATGCCATGGCCAGGATTTGAACCATGGATGTCCTGGTTTCCGTCCAGTCACTCTAACCCATTGAGCTACCATGGCCAACATGCCGTCCTGCCATTAAATTCTCCATTTGACTCGTATATTTCCCCGGTAGACCACTAGGGGCTCTCGCATTCGAGATACACCATTTGTGGCACCTTACTATCGTAAATACTTGAGTCCCAGGCTTCATCATTTAACTCCTATTATTTTAGTTAATTGATAGAAATTAATCATTTCTTCACACTAGCCATATATAGGCTAAGGTTGTTGATAGAGTCAACATGAAAAATTCTATGCCATGGCCGGGTTAGAGCGACTGGACGGAAACCAGGAGATCCGTGGTTATATATATATATATATATACGGCTAGTGTGAAGAAATGATTAATTTCCATCAATTAACTAAAATTCAGCAAATATTATTGAAATATTTTGTAGATAATGATGAAGAAGAAAGGAAAACTAAGAAATCTATATATTCGAGTGATACTACTTATACAGTAGTTTCTGCTTCATAGTTACAACTCTTAAGTATCAAGCAAAATAAAAAAGACAAGTAGCATCCTCCTCCGATTATCTTTAGATGACTTTGACTTACAGGGGAACTATCACTGTACTCACACTACTAAGCACCTGAAAATTTGATGGTATAATGCCTGCTCTATATAAACCATGTGCACCATTAATCTGTTGCCAAGTAGAACCGCAATACCCAAAACAGTAGCCTGGAAAGTACTGCATGCAACCACTTTGTAGTAGTTGCTGGGCATCAGTCTTCAGCTCTGTGCTTGTGCTGCTTATGTATGCCATGTGTAGTCCATCGCCCATCAGGTATAAGTAATCCCTCCAGTACAATGCTGTGTTATTATGCATGTATGTTCCTACATATTCCGGACTCACCTTCCAGATATACTCTGCATCCGATTTTTGGCACACATACCCCACATATAGGAGAGATGTTGCCAGCAAACTCTCAAGTGTATACAGTTATGAGCATAATGAATAGTTCCATTATTAGTTTTTAATATATAGAAAAATATACGGCAGTTATATATTGTAAAGAAAATAGTGTCAATATGCCAAAAGTGTTAGTGACAGTAACAGAAAAACTTGTTTTTGTTCTATCTGATTGAACTTAACATAAACTCCCATTTAAACTCAATTTTTTATGCAGAAGTTAAAAAGTAAACATAAGCTCTTTGGAAGGATAAATAGTATTCTGGTATTCACAGAAGAAAAATCAAGGAAGTTTATTTCAATGAAACATGATTGGAAACTTGCTTTCAAAAAGGTTGGCAAAGCATGACATCATAATGTGACACAAAATTCCAGCAGCAGATAAACAATAGTTTGCAAAGGATTGTGAATAGAAACAATTTTTTGAGACACAGTATTCATTTACAAACCAGTTTTTGTCTTATGGAATTATTATAGGCAAATGAGCATTGACAGTTCCGAAAAATGGAATATATATGAAATGATTAAGTTTTCGCTGCAATATGCTGTTGATGTATTACACAACACTGCATATTATAATGCATAAGTATGCGGTTTCATGCTTATTGCAAAAAAGGCATTCCTTGAAGAATTAAAATGTGAAAGAAAGAACTGTATGAATTGAAATGTTCAGATATGCCTAGATAAAAGCATTTTTAGTTAAATGAAATTTTTAACCTTTCATTAGTCACATAAGTTTCTGTTAGATAAATGGCTAATTTTTCCTCAATACCCTTGCAAAAAATAAAGCTACGGACTTATCACCCTTATATATCTTACATCCTACTTTTAGTTTTGATACACAAAAGTATCAATTTGATCACTATACTAATCCTTCATAATAGAGGCAGATGTCAGCATATGTATTATGTTGTGCCTGAAAGATATGCTGCACTAACTCACATAACACTATGCTTCTGCTATGTAATCAATAGGGAATTGTTGTGGTATCTCACTTGGGTTGTATTTTATGTCACGGTGAATGTACCTAATCATATCTTCCTTTATGTCTTGAGATCTTAACATAGAAAATTATCATAGAGGTATATATAAATAGGAAAAACAACTAAAGGATTTACCTCAATGTGTGTGGACAAACACAATAAAGTTCTGCTTGTTGAAAAACATTATGTAGCAATATTATTGAAGAGTTGATAGCAAAAACCAGACAAGTCCAAAAATGCACATTTAAATATAAGTGCCATTTTTTGTTTACCTGATCTAGAGCCATCTATTGACACAATAAGTTGCCACAAAAACGGGCAACAACCCATTGATGTTAGAGTGTGCGCATACACAGTTTCTGCCAAAAGCAGTTTAGTTCAATGACTTTCCACCAAAAACAGAACAAGTTCAGGTTAGAAAACATCATGTAGTTGGCAATAATGTTACTTTCTTTGTCTAATGCAACAAAGGTGCATTGTATAGACCATCCTTGGACTAAATCCCTTGGTGTATTAATTAACATTTAATACAGCATGTTAAGCTTGAATGATGCCAAAATAAACTCAACCTAAAATGCAAAGGCCAAAGAAGAGGAATAGGAAAGAAAAGAAGGAAGACATAGTAAGACATTAAATTTAAAGGGAGTTGATAAATGATATAAGAAATATCCACATGCGAACAAATCTTCATTTGAAAAAAAATAGGAATAAGGTATGTAATTTCGACATCCCCCAGAAAAATTTGTTCAGCAAGTTCCTCGAACCACCACCAGAGGAGATCTATGACAAAATATCGCCACCTACACCACTGAGAACCAGTCGATATCTGGTTGACAATGGAGGCAAATAGCCTCTGAAACATGTTCTGGGAAATTTAAAAGTAAGTGTTGTTTAGTGTCATTAATTGACTCCATTTAAATTTAATTTATTACAACAGCACTGTTTTCAACAATTCCATGAAAGAAATTATAGTAAGACATGCCACATTTAAAAAGCATGTGACGAACATTCTGGTAAACTGATTCCAGGACATGTTACTCTGATGACTATAGGTATTTCTGTCTTAAAATATATTTATGTTCATTAATGTAATAATAATTTATATCATTCAGTGCTTAAAGAGCACTTTAGGAACATCAGGAATAAAGAAATAGATAAATCGGCGGTAGCGTACCATTTTTGGAAGGAAAATCATGACATAGAACGAGAAATTCACTTACTAAAAAGTGTCCAAGGTCCAGCTGCATTAACCACATGGGAAAAAATCTTTATAAAGAAATATGAAAGTAAATTGTTTAATTTCGATATTACCTTTGAAGAAAACACAAATTTCAAGTTCATCAAGATATAGACAGAGATGCACCTATCACCTCCGAGGAGTTCACTGAACCGGGATCCATTAGTCGACAACAGCTGATGATGTTAGGAAGATCCTAACGAAACGCGTTCTAGGCAAATACTAGCAATAAATGGAGCATTGAGTATTAGTTCGACTCAAAATTGTATTAAGGGTCCAAGAATTTAACTCGCTAAAGAAAAAGACCTCCATTGCCTTTTGCCAACCTTGCATCAGACCAAGGATTCTATTAAAAAATATTTGACAGAAATTAAGAACTCGAAGAAGTAAATAAACTATTAATAACATAAAGACAATTGTTCTGTACATAATTTAGATATGTGCTGAGTTTAATAAAAAATATATTTTTATGTTTTTCTATCAGTAAAGCTTAGAAATAAAAAATTCTGAAGCATTTTAAACCACTTCAAATAAGTCCATGCAATAACTTTGTGCAAAAAGTGGGGATGTCCAACAGAGTTTTTATGTTTCCCAATAACATTTGAAAACTGAACTTCAAAATTGTTTTGGTAAAGTTTATATATATATAAGAGCTATCTAAATAATTTATTTCAGTTTATTACGTTTTAACATTAATGTGAGGGACAGTTATGTCTATCTTCTGAAAAATCACTATTTTGGACTTGACCAACTTTAGCTATCAATTTTCAATAATGATTATGCAGAAATAATTTCAATAGAACGTGTAGTACAAAAAAACAGTAATAAAGAAAAAGGCATTAAAATTAAGGCATGAAATTACCAATATGACACAGCATGATGATGATGATGATGATGATGATACAAATAAAGAGCATTGATAATAGTATAAGTCAGTAAACCCATAATCTATTCCTTCCTATTAGGATAATAGAACCTTATGCAGATGATACAACA
>CM060947.1:97505935-97705935 GCA_030765055.1 Mantis religiosa | reverse complement strand
AATTTTACTCTATGTGCCCATATCGACGCTCCATACGCAGTTATACCCACCATGAAACTCATATTATATGTATGAATTTTACTAGGAGAAAGCTTAACTATTCTCGTAGCTATTTTAGATAGTTTCATTAATACTCCTATAGCTTTCATTGCTACAGATTTAATATGGGTATCAAAGTGTTGCTTCTCATCAATATACATACCAAGATATTTAACATTTGCTCTTTTGATGTTGATCTTATTAAGTTTGATTATGAGATCTCTTTTTAGACTTCCTTTGAAGAACATAAAAGAAGACGTCTGCGGAGAAATTTCTAATTTGGCTTGGTTACACCAACTATCAAGAATTCCAAGAGATGTATTAGATTTAGCTTCCAGTTCAATCCGACTATTAGCTGCTACCAATATTAATAAGTCATCTGCATAGGCTATAACTTCTAGTAATTCAGGCGATGGTTGCAAACTATATACTATTGGTTCCGTTAAAATATCCCAAAAAGAGGGGTCCTAGAACCAATCCCTGAGGGCATCCTTTAGTGATTTCTTTAGTTATGATAGTACTTTCTCCTCTGATGTGTACTCTTCTATTCATGTAGTAATCCTTTAATGAATTGTACAAGCATCTAGGGTTCTTTTTATCTCTTAGTGTTTGAAATAATTGAGGCCACCATAAGTTGTCGAAAGCGCCAGCAATGTCTACAAATATTGCCAATACATATTTTTATCACAATGATTTACTGTTGTAAGAGCTAAGTTTATGGCATCCTCTGTAGAGCATCCCTTACAAAACCCATACTGCCTATCTGTTATACCTATCATTATTCTATATTCATTAATTCTTTTATATAACAATTTTTCTTGGATTTTGCCCAAGTTGTTCAAAAGATATTTGGGTCGGTATGATTTAGGTTTACCAGGATCCATATCTTTTCATTTTTTCAGAATTACCATATTAGCCTCCTTCCAACAATATGGTTGGTACTTTACCTTCCACAAGGCATTGATTATAAAGTTCGCATAGGTACGATGCGATCTCATTTTTAATATTCTGAATAACTACTGTTGATATATTATCTGGCCCAGGAGCCCTTCGTGGCTTTAGCTGTTGTATAGCCTGTAAAACTTCAGTTATATCGAAAGGATATATAACATTATAATTGATATACTGTTGTAGAAATTCGGCCCTTTTCTGTCGATGTTGATCGTCTTCGTTGTATTCTAAATGCGATGGTAACATCTTAGTCATAAGTTCTTTTATTGATTCTCTCCATGTGGTGGTGTACGTTCCGTCATCTTTTTATACGATAGCAATAATTTCTGGTGCTGATATCTTTTCCATTGTTATTTTATATGGAACTCCCCATGGATCTTCCTGCATATTTTCTTCTATGAATCGTTGTCAAGATTCTCTACGTCTTTTTTCCCATTCAGCCTTACATTACATGTTGTACATTCTAAAACTATCTAAATTAATTTCCTTTTCTTGTGCTGTCAAGGTATTTTTATAATTTCTACGTGTTGTCCTAACTATTCTTCTTAATTTTTGCAGTTTGTCTGTCCACACTTTATATTCTCTATTTATGTAAGTACACTTCTTAAGTGAAGCTTCCATGGCCTTCTGTATACTAGTCGTGAGTTGTTTTGCTTTTGCATTTATATCCTCTCGTATACTAAATTGATCTGGGATTTGTAGATTATTTCGTAGTATATTCCAATCTACATTTTTGAGCTGATATGTAGTCTCCCTAAATCTCCTTCAGATCTCAAAACTTCAAAGTGGAAATAAATTAAGTTATGATCACTCGTGGTTAACTGCTGTGCTACCTTCCAGTTTTAAATACGATCTGCAACAAAACCTCTGGCTAATCTTACATCCATATTCTCAGTAGCATCCATCCGGTTCTCAAAGGTATATGGTTTCAAGGGCTGATTCATAACTAATAAATTATAATTAGCAATAGTTTCTTCCTGTTTTTCTCCACAGTTGTCCGGATTCTTACTCCACCATAGTAAAGATTTTGCATTTGAACCCATGGTATAGATTAGAGGTTTACTATCATAGGCACTCAGTATTTCTTCCATTTTGTTGGTCGCGCCGTGGCTCAGTGGTTAGACCGCTTGGCTCTCACCAAGGCGGCCCGGGTTCGTTCCCAGGCGACCGCAGTGAGATTTGTGGTGGACAACACGGCGCTGGGGCGGGTTTTCTCCGGGACCTCTGGTTTCCCCCGCCATCTCATTCCACCGGTGCTCCATCTTCATCTCATGTATCACCAGTGTCATCGCCTGCGGTGCCGTATGTAGTAAAAGCGGGCGTTAAACACTACACATTTCACATTTCCATTTTGTTAATATGTATTTCTATGTCATCCATATACTGGAAGTAGTGATTGCACAAAAGGAAAGTCATAGCATTTATGAACACCTCGATGCTATTTATATGTTCAGTGCAGAATTGTGAAATTTTTAGCACCTGTATATCTTTGTTTATTATAATTATTGTTGTTTTTGGATTCTTTCCATCTACAATGACAGGAGCCGTGGCTGGTGCATATATGGGTCTAAAATTGATAACGTACGGTTCTTGTATACAAATTATATCAAAATCTATGTCATCTATAAGTATCCTAATTTCTTGCATCGCTGTCCTAGATCTTTGCGCATTTATCTGTCCTATTCTGATAAGTTTTAAAGCCATTTGTCTAATATAACATTTTCAATATTCTCATATTCATTTTTTTTATCTACTGGATGGCGATGAAGCTCCATTTCGTTGTACCCTCTCTTCATCTAATATTGAAATGAGATATCCATATAGATGTATCTTATTTATTATAGCTAGCATTACATTACACATAGTCATTTGTTTTGTTGTTCCTTATTTATTTGTGCCCCATACACATGTTTTCTTACTCTGTTGAGATTTCTCTTCAAGCTAAAACTCTTACTATACTTAGTCTGAATATCTTTATCCATAATTTCTACGGTTGACTAATTGTTCCCAGGACATGTTATGTGCAAGGCATGACTTTTTATCTTTACAACTAAATATCCTCCCTTCCTTTTTATTTCTTTGTCTGAAACTACATGGAACGCAGATAGCTGGTTGATCTTTCTTTCTTTGTGTGGTCCTGTTCTCCACAATGAGCACAAACTTCCTTCTTACTTTTACAGTATTTGGCCACATGACCATAAGGTTGGCATTTCATACATTTTGCCACAACAACGTAGTCTTTAACGTGTACGGCCCATAGGGAATCCTTTTTTTTTCGCACACTCCCTGTGCGAAAAATTAAGCCCCATAATTGAGTCTCAGTTACCAAACGCGCAGTGATAGCCGAGCAGTTATGATCAAGTATGTTGGTTATCAACTAGACCTACAAAGGTTCGAATGCCGAACTTCATTTTTTTTTTGTAAGTTGTTCCACTGACTGCAATGGTCACATCGGCGGCCGTTCGCCTTTGGAACATATCGGAGGTGTTAACTATTATTCGTTGGGTTTTAATCATTAGATCATGCACACATTCGTACTTGCAGACTGGGGAAGATGAGGAATAATCTCGGTCGGAGAAAAACCCCCACCCCCACCGCCAGGAATCGAACCCGGGACCCCTAGCAAGGCAGGCAGGTGCTCTACCGACTGAACTAAGGTGCCAGCTATTTTTGTTGTAGAAATACGAAATGTGTATTACGCACATTGTAGTACAACTTCCAATTGCTTAGGTGTACTTGATTTTATGCAAATGCTGAGGCACTCTATTCTGTTTTTAAACTAACTGAAATAAATGATTTATTCCTATATGTAAATTCAAATAAAAATGGAAATTAACTTAGCTTCGGGTATGTAAACCCGCTGCCTCTATTACTCCCCTCAGCCTGCGGGGCATGGATGAGACTTTATGCCTAGTGAAATTTTCACTAGAGGATACTTCGCATTATACGCCAGTACCATTCATAACAGATGAGTGAGCCAGAGTGTTTACACAACCAATATTAAGGCAATTTTAATAACATTGTATCTGCTTTGAAAACAACAAGCCTGCCTCGGTAGCGTGGATGGTAGCGTGTCTGACTCACATTCAAGAGATACCGAGTTCGAATCTTGGTCAGGGTGAGTTATCTGGTTAAGATTTTTTTCCCCGAGGTTCTCCCTTATTCTGAAAGACGAATGTCAGGTAACTTTAAACTACACAGACCCCGGACTCATTTGAGCATCATTTCACCATTTTCATTCATCGTCCGATATGACTTAAGGTTGGAGGACGTAAATTACAAAAAAAAAAAAAAAAGAAGTTTTTTACGATTTTATAAATGGATGTGTTTAAATTTATTATTATTATTATTATTATTATTATTATTATTATTATTATTATTATTATTATTATTATTATTATTATTATTATTATTATTATTATTATTATTATTATTATTATTATTATTATTATTATTATTATTATTATTATTATTATTATTATTATTATTATTATTATTATTATTATTATTATTATTATTATTATTATTATTATTATTATTATTATTATTATTATTATTATTATTATTATTATTATTATTATTATTATTATTACTACTACTACTTCTACTACTATTGCTACTACTACTACAAACAAGCATATAGGTATACCTTGAGAAGATTAGGGATAGTAGTATGCTGAAAAGGTTTCGCGGTCTTTTGTAGAGTTTTAAAATAATCCTCCTAAAACTGAAGTTTGCTGATAATGCAATTATTTAAACTGTTACTAGAAAAGAAACACGTTTCTATGAAATGTGCATGTAAACTCTCACATCAAATGTGCACTTTACTTGTCAATATTTCATCGTCATATTCAGTTTCTTTTCCGCGGGAAACACTGATCATAATGAGAATTTTAATATTTCAAGGAGAGTGTAGGTTTTGGTGTGTGTCCGGATATTGACCCAGCAAGCCTCATGATGTCGCTTCATGAAGTATTAAACAAGAAATGCGTGGGTGAAAAGAATCTTCCCAAGTCCAGTCCTCCAGGACACATTTTCAAATCTATTAGGCTCAAGGAAAAAAGCTATTTGACTGTGAAGTAAAGCGGCCCTAAGATGCTCAGTGATACATCCCCAGGACGCATGGGTTATGTTCAAATTGTCTGGAAGAGGACAGTTCTGACAGGCAAAAACAAGTTGTCTTAGCAATATTTTATTTTTGTCCTGATATAATTTTTCACAATATTTATTCAAAACATCCTTTTGCTTTTCTGCTTATCATTACTGCTGATAAGGATTAGTATTACAATTAAAAAAAAACCATTCCGTCCCTCTTAATATGAAACATAATACCTTCGTTAGAAAATGTCCAATGTTTGACACGTGTGGATCTGGGTGACTGGCCTACTAATCACAAGGTTCAAACCCAGTCCAGACTTGTAGTTTTTAAGCAGCCAAATATTAGACTTTATGGCATGTAACAGAAGGACTGCGGCACAATAGAAAATTCCACACACCAGGGGCGCTAATATGATTTACAGTTGACAGCATCGTTAACATACATATTTTTGGTCGACGCTAGTGTGCCATCTATTGCCGAAGGATGCTAGCTGTGATAATATCCTAAAAGGACATGTAGCCCCCTTTTCGTGCTGACAATAATGCTATATCGTTAGTACAATTTATAATTTTATCACTTTAGCTAATAAATCTAAACATTGCCCTTTTTAGGAAAATTTCAACATGAATCACCATTAAGTTTGTACCAATCTCATAACAAATTTTAATTTCATTAACAAATTTTCCACAAGCTCTTACTGCTTAAAATGTCAACTCTTTATCTGCGACGGTTCGCCTAGAAATCTTACAGTTTTAGGAACTTCTGCGTATAAACTACCATTAATTTTTTCCGATTTTAAACAAATATTAAATAACTTTACAAATGCTCTTCAGACATATAAAAAATGTGGAACAGTTCATACAAAATTTTGAATTTTTAAAGATATCTGTATAAAATATCCGCAATTTGATATCTATTTCAATGAAATGTGGAAGTTTATGTGCATTCTCTTCAAACTCGTATAGAGAATATTAAAAAGCATACAGTGTTTTAGGTGATGAATCAAAATAAGGCAAAAATGGTAGTCTATTCAAGGGATAAGAAATCACACATTTTTTGAAGTCGATCAGCCTATTCTTAGATGTGCTGCAAAGCATTGAAAAATCGATCCTGTAGTATCGCTAATTAGAGGACGTTTGATAAATTCCCTCCTGTGTCTCCATAACCAAGATACATCGGATTCAGAAAAATAGCAAACCAAAGTATGTGGCTCTCCAATCAATCCAGCGGCCCCAGTTTCGTGCTCGGGTGCTCCATCGTGTATGAACCACATCAGTAGTCTTTGCTCATATAGCACATTTTCTCCACTAGACGGGTAATATATTCATAGGAAAGTCCTGATAATCAGTTCCAACTAATCTCTGTAATAGTACCACCGGTATGACCCAGAACGCTGGTACATGCGTTGACTAAAATTCGGTAAGTTGCCTTCGTTGTTCAATTGCATGGAGATTTTCAACTGTCCACATGCACTGATAAGGCAAATTCACAGCGTCGTACAAACAACACGATACACTGTTGTAAACTTCGCCTTACCAGTAAACAAATATTCGATGTGGACAATGAATCTGCACCATACGTTTGCAAGAGCCGGATGAGCTTATGGCCTAAGTGCCTGGATGCGCTCAAATTGATATGGGTGCAACGTCCACGCAAGAGAATAACATCTTCAGTTGCTATTATTCTTCTCACGCTGGTTCCAATAATTTTCCTTTTAAACCTAAGCTTACGCTATTCCATATCAGGACTGGGACCTTCAACTGTCTCTTTTGTTGATTTATTTTTTTTACTAACTACTAAAGAATAGAAGGTGAGAAAGTAAGGAAGGTATTTTGGGTGGCTTTGTGGGATCCCGCTAAAAGCACTCCCGTTAGTAAAGGTAAAGGTGCAGAGCTGGCCGTAAATAACGGTGAGCGGGAGAAGAATGCTTGCCAGGCGTCGAACATG
This sequence comes from Mantis religiosa, assembly GCA_030765055.1. Lineage (NCBI taxonomy): Eukaryota > Metazoa > Arthropoda > Insecta > Mantodea > Mantidae > Mantis > Mantis religiosa. The sequence continues at coordinate 97,698,899 of CM060947.1, read as the reverse complement.
ACCAAAAGGCCCTGAACGAGGCGCGTGAAGAGTAAAGGTGAAAATGCAGGAAGGTATTCAGGGTGAGGAGTAGAAATTGAAGTATTTATTGTAAATATATATAGCTTTCATTGGAGGACATAATTTCCGGCAGTTATTGCCGGGGGGGGGGGGGAGAGTTGTTGAGGCGTCATCAGGTGTGCGGTGGTGGGCGAGGTGGTCTCCAGCTATTAGAGAAGTGAGCCTAGATCCTCCTGGTGGTTTGTGTGTTATGGTCGGCGATGATTTGTTCTGCAGATTTCAGATCATTCAGTCGTGTGTGGAGGCTGGTGTCCATTTCTGTGAGTTGTGAGTGGAGCTGGTCAAGTCTGCTGTTGAGGGTGGAAGAGTCCGTCGGCTGGCAGGAAAGTGTGTCGTTGAGGTGAGTCTCCACTCGGTACATCTTGCGTTGTAGTGAGGCAAGTGTGTCTTTCTGTTCGATGGCTAACTGTTCTGTGCGTTGAAGTTGGGAGTTGATGGTCTTTGTTGTCAGCTGTAGTAGGGTTACTGAAGAGGAGAGTTTATCCAGTGGAGTAAGTCCGTTCGTTAGTAGTCTGTGTGTAGTTGTCAGTGTGTCTTGGAGGTCGATGAGGGCGGCGTGGTTAGACTTCTGTTGTTGGGCAGCGGCGGTGACGGATCCTCCAGGTTGCCCAGGCGCTGGTTGAGGTTAAGGACCTCTTCCGCTGGAGTCCGGTGGTTGGCGGCGGTGACTGTTGCGAGGAGCTCTTCAAAGAACTGGAGTCTGCTGTTGACTTGTTGCAGGTCCTCCCGGAGGTAACCAAGTGCTTGCTGCCATGCCGCAGGTTCGCTGGTGGCAGTGTTCCGGGGTATCCGTCTCGTTGGGTTTTCGCGAGGGTATGCAGGGCACTGCATCTGCCCTGTGAAATGGCCGAGGCCGTCACAAGTAGTGCAGTACCGGCGGCGTCGGCGGAGATCGTGGGCCCTGCATGCTGCAGTTGGAGCGGGAGAGGCACAGTAATGGCACCGTGGCGGCGCGGTGCATGTGTCTGCGCGGTGCCCATAGGCGCAGCAGTTCCGGCACGGGATGGGTCGCTGCAGTCTGCTGGCCTCCACCTTCAGGAGCTGTTCCAATATGGGCAGACCTGAGGTCAAGGCGGCGTCGCGGTCCCGAGGATCTGCAAACTGCAGGCGCACGCAGGTCGTTGGGCCTCGTCGCGACCAGATCCGTGTGGCGCTTATGGCTATGGCCACTTCTGCGTAGCAGCGGTGAGGATATACCTCTCAGAGAGGTCCAGCCGTGCTCCGATAACTACAGCAGTGTGAGTGTTGTTGATTCCTGTCGACGGTTGAATGGTGGTCGCAGCAGTTGGGGATCGGCTAGCCTGTGGTGTCGGCGAAGTTGATTGTGTGGCTGCTAGGTAAAGCAATGGTATTTCCGGCGGTGCTGTTGTGAAGGCTGGCCGTGTTGAGCTGGGAGACCCAGCGGCCATTTGCAACGACGGCTGACTGGTCTCCAGGCGGGCGTCCGGCTTGGTGGGAGAAGCAGACCGAGTGGCCCAAAACTTCCCTGTCAGCTCCGCGTGGGGCTCCCTCTCGTCTGCCGGTGCCGGCAGCGAGGTAGGAGACGGCGCCCGAGAGCTGCCTGGCGAGAGCCGCGGTGATGGTGGCTTCGCTGTCTGGCTCTGCTTGCGTATTGCGGCGTTTCTCTTCTTCCCCATGTTGCTGTCGAGTCTTTGGCGTAGTAGAGTCCTCCTGTCAGAGTCCTCTAGGATAAGGACCCTTTTCCTAAACGTTTTTGGAAAAGCCGGCTAAACACTTTAACAGAAATGGTATCCTGCCTGCTGTGTACAAGCTGCAAGTTACTTCCATTTGTTAAACCTTAGCAAAAATCATATCCACCATTTTTCTTGTAGAATTACTTTTTAACTTTTTTATGATATATTTATTGTGCATATTCCAAAATTTTACAATTTACAACTTTTGGCTGCATTTATTTGTCGTTACCTTGTTGCTACCTTGGCTTGCATGACACCCTGGTCTTTTGTTCTGCCAGGTAGCTCTTAACCTCCATACCTCCTGGATTGCTTAATTAGTCCCTTTCTTGCCCCTCCTCTTCCTTTCTTACATTTTTTACATTTCTTGCCCATTTTTCTTTTACTTTCTGCAAGAACTCACCAATACTTGTTACCTTCTTTTCCTCCCTGCCCGTTAACATTTTTATAGCTACTATCCTCTTCTCTACTTTCTCCTATTTTTCTTCCAAAACCTATTTTCTTCATATTGCAACCTCCTCGCATTCTGTTACATAGTGTTCTATGCTTTCTTTCCCCCCACACAATTCACAAATTCCCTTTTCCCTACCTTTTATCCTTCTTAGAAATATTATTCCTGTTCTCATACATGCTAACTCTTCTCTCTCTTGCCTATTGCAGTAATCTACATATGCTTCTCGTCCCCAATTTCTTTTTATTTGCTTGAAAAATTGTAATGATTTCATATTTTCTAGACTTCCCCATATTTCCTGTCTTTCTATATTTTCTATTCTGCATTTTACTAATTTACCCACATCGCTTGTATTCCTTTCCCTCTAATCTCCATATATCTCACATTCCTACTTTTTCCATAATTCCTCCTGTCTCTGTCCACCAACTAATTGAGTTCTCTAATCTTTTTTGCTGTCTCGCTCATAATTTCATAATTTCCCCTTCTTCTTTAACCAAACACCTATATCAAAATTATATGATTCTTTCCATTATTATTCCATGTCTTGTCTTTCCTATTTCTACTAAAGCTACTTCCCTGGGTGCTGACCTTGGTAAGCCTAGTAGCTCTTTACAAAACCTTCTGTAGTTTTGGTCCACCATTTTGTTTACCTCTGTGACCCCCCCCCCCCCCGCAGATCTCCACTGTATACAACATTTTGGATTCAACTAGTGCTTCGTACATTGTTTCTATCCATTTGTTTGTCATTTGTTGTTTATATTTGCATATTTTTGTTCTATTCATTGCCGCCCTTCCTTTTGCTTCAATTTTTCTCCTGTGTGCTCCCCACTTTCCATTGTTATTCAACCTTACTCCTAAGTATTTAAATTCATTGACTACTTCTACGCTTTTGCCATTTAGTACCCACTTTTCATCTTTTTTTAGTTTAACTCCCTTCTTGAAGACCATAACTTTCAACTTATTTATGTTTATTTTTATTCCCCACTCTTCACAAAATTTCTGGATTTCATTTATTTCCTTCTGCAATCCTACTATCGTTATAGATCCTACCATTAAGTCATCCGCATATAGTAGTCGAGGAATTTCTTTGTTTGCTATTACCGGACAGTGCTGATTTCCTTCTTTAGCCTTGTCTATTATCTCATCTATAAATAAGTTAAATAAAACTGGACTCATTTTGCATCCTTATCTTAGGCCTATTTTTGGTTCTGTCATCTCTGTAATTACATTTTTTCCACCTTATGCAAAACTTCACCCCTTCATAGATTTTCTCTACTTCTTTTATAAATTTTCTACTTACCCCTTTCATCCTCAATTTCCAAACTAAGGTTTTTCTGTTTATCGTATCAAAAGCTTTCTCAAAATCTGCAAAGAACACACACACACACACACACACACACACACACACACACACACACACACACACACACACACACACACACACACACACACACATATATATATATATATATATATATATATATATATATATATATATATATTGTGGAATTACAGACGCACATTACTAAGCTTTAAATCTGCAATAATTAAACACAAAATTCAGTCCTATCTTCAGTAACCACATTTCACACACTAACACGACTGGAACCACACAATGAATATTAACATCCAGATCAGCATTTACTTTAACACAGAAAGAACTCAAAGTATGTAAACTAAAATGTTGACCTTATAATAACTAACGAGGCGACAATTCAACCACTATACTTATACATCCATAACCTAACGTTTGTTTTAGTGGAATACATTAACATGACGCATACATTCGGCTCTTCTTCTGAAAAGTATTCAAACGTCCAAAAGTATGTTTCAGGTCTAATTTTTACTAGTCCTTTTTATTTAAGTTTTGATGCACAGTAAAACCTCCTGAAATATTAGATTTCTTTACACCTTGTGTATAACAGTTTAATTACTTATATGCGCATACAGACGAATGGGAGAATGCATCCACGAGCAAATAGTGTTTGTTATTAGAGAGTAAAGCTGCGACGAAAGCGATAATTTAATAACAGAGAGACTAAACTGGCAACGAAGGAGAACGTACGTGTGGTAGTTACTTCTGCGGAAATGCGGAAGAGGATCTCAGTGACATGTCAGGCCGGAGAAGTTTAGCAATGAAATTTAAACAAGAATTTAGGTACTGGGATAAAAAGAGTTAGATATTAAAACTAAAGAGCTGGAGAAGATAAAACGAAGATGGAAAAGAAACGGAAAGAAGAATGGAAGGTATGAATGACTTCATGAGAGGATAAAACCTCAGAGAGTAGAGGAGCGAAAATGAATCGAAGTATTTCAGGAAATACGGGAATTATTGCTAAAGAAATTAGGGATGAATATAAGAGGCTTCTAACTGGGGGAAGCATTTAAAACTGGGAATTGGAAGGCAAGAAAAATATATTGGTAAATTTCAGCAACATGGAGTTGGTAACAGAAGTATAAAACAAGCAAAGAAGTTAAGAGGAACATCTGTCTATATCAATAGGCATTTATCTAATGAGCAAAAGAACAACGGAGGAGGCTAACTAAAGAAAAGTAGCGAGGAAACAAGGACACATTTAAACGAAACGGCAAAGTGTGGATTGTTCGGCAAGTGGCTGAGCAAGAGATGCGCCAGGACGTTCATGCAGCAGAGTCAAACAAACTGACTTCGATATCCGATGTGAATGTCCAGAAAACACGTGGGATAAATGCAGTGTTCATTGACGGGGAGGAAGTGATGAACAGTGTAAATAGAAGAAAAGAGGGAGAAAGCTCAGAAATCATCATATCGGACGGTGAATGAAATAGGTGAAATGATGCTCAAATAAACCCAGGGTCCATAGAACTTACAGTTACCACACAAGGGAGAAAACCCGGAACGAAAAGCCTTATCCAGATAACTCACCCTCACCGAGAATCGAACTCGGGATATCTTAAACGTAAAGCAGACACCTTCCATTTTTTTTTAATTTCACGTCCTCCAACGTTAAGTCATATCAGACGGTGAATGAATGGGTGAAATGATGCTCAAATAAGTCCAGGGCCCATGGAGCTTAAGAGCTACCTGACATTCGTCTTTAAGGATAAGGGAAAACCCCGGAAAAAGGCTTATCCGGGTAACTCACCCTGACCGAGATTCGAACTCGGGAGCGAGATACGAGCATGGTGGTTGGTGGAGTGAAGAAAAAAAACAAGGAAAAAGGCAATTGTCTTACGGGGAGTACAGAATGAAATAAATGTGGGGAAGCAGGGGATTAGAAAAGGAGTGAGAATTAGGCGGAGGATATCGAGGTGTAAGGGCACATTAGCAAGGCAAAAGTATGGCCATTATGGCTAAATTGCATAAAGGAAAGAACGAATGGGTTCGTGAGAGGTAGAGGAATATATAGGAACATGTGATGCGGCTGTATAAATTGCAGAAACAGAAGAGAAACTATTATGGAATTGTAAGAAGCTGAGGAGAGGATTGAAGGAAAGTACAAGTAATATCTCATATGCAAGAAGGATTAAAAAACGGTTAGTGAAGTTAAATAATTTGTAATTGGGACAGGGGATGCAAAAATGGGGTGATGTGTAAGTGAGAAATGTTGAAAAGTGAGGTTAAGTGAATACAGAGCCAGTGAAACAATATCAATATGAAGTTGAAACAAGTGATAATAATTTACAGGAATAGACAACATTTTGGCAAATAGCGAAAACTCGCGCAGGATAGAAAAATATAAGGAAAGCAATGATTATTAAAAAGGACAAACACGTGTAAAGTATGCAATGTATGTATATATTGAAGGGCTGCCCTGTTAGCAGAGAGGCCAAGGCCCAAGATGTATTTGTTTTAGTAGTTAATATATATCATAACTAAATAATAACAACAATAATATGAGAAATATAATATAATGATATAATTGTATTATTATTTATTGGCAATGGGTCTGTTCACAATTTCCTAACATTGCAAAAACTGCAGTTTTAGAATGAGAAAGAAACACAGAATAATATGTGCAGAATAATAACATGAATTATTTATAAGTCCATAACCATTTTTAGAGAATATTTTTTATTTTAACTTTAATTGCAATTGTTTGATATAATACGGCGGTTTACTGTAAAAAATTACACTTTAAAAACATGAAACCATATTATACAGATACGAAAAACAAATTACAGTAATTCACTCGTTTAGAGAGATCATTTTGATTCAAAATTTACAGTTGAGTATAGCGATAGGTCTCACATGTAGCATTTCTCGCAGAAGATACAGATACACTGTCTCTTCAGCTAAATTGTTTAGTGAATTTCTAGGCGGTCGCTCTAAAGGGCACCAATTTCATCCAGTTTAGTTTCTGTTAAAATTGATTTACTAGATTCTATGACTTAGAAGATTTCTTCTCCAACACCGAAGCTTTACATTTATTCACTATTTTTTCCAGGTCATACAAAGTTTGTAAATATTTTATCATACTACATTTGCACACGATGAACAGATTCGTGTTTACAATAAAATTTACAAAGAAACACTTCTTCCACAAATAAATGATAGCACCATGTTTTCTATATCGAGAGAGGCACTTAACTGACTGCACCTGTAAAGCAGAGCCAATGTAGCATAGGTGACAGCGTGTCTGTCTCACGTTCAAGAATCTCGAAGGTGAGTAAATAAGGTGCTTTCCTGATAGATGAATGTCGGGAAACTTTAAACTCTATGGCTCTGGGCTCATTTGAGCATCATTTTACCCATTCCATTCATCGTTCGATATTACTTAACATTGGAGGATGTTTAATAGAAATAATAATAATAATAATAATAATAATAATAATAATAATAATAATAATAATAATAATAATAATAATAATAATAATAATAATAATAATAATAATAATAATAATAATAATAATAATAATAATAATAATAATAATAATAATAATAATAATAATAATAATAATAATAATAATAATAATAATAATAATAATAATAATAATAATAATAATAATAATAATAATAATAATAATAATAATAATAATAATAATAATAATAATAATAATAATAATAATAATAATAATAATAATAATAATAATAATAATAATAATAATAATAATAATAATAATAATAATAATAATAATAATAATAATAATAATAATAATAATAATAATAATAATAATAATAATAATAATAATAATAATAATAATAATAATAATAATAATAATAATAATAATAATAATAATAATAATAATAATAATAATAATAATAATAATAATAATAATAATAATAATAATAATAATAATAATAATAATAATAATAATAATAATAATAATAATAATAATAATAATAATAATAATAATAATAATAAATATATCTTGGAGCGGGAACTGCTAGTCCGAAGTCCCACTAGGTGGCAAGGACGCGTACAGAAGGGAAATGCCGCGACTGGATTATGTTATATAATAATGACGCTATAGTACTATAATATTGTGACTGCGAGGGTTACGTAGATTCGGAAATCTGGTTTGCAAAAATTTAGAACAACTTTTGCTGACAATCAGCTGTCTTCAAGACTGACTCGGTGTTTTGCTGCACGAAAACAAATGAAAGAAATCACTGCGGTATACTTCAAACGTCGACTGTCGCAATAAACAACAAACAAGTGCAGCTCCTGACACCTTGTGGGTATTTATACCTCCCCAGCCATTGTTTCTACAAAGGTGCAGACCTTTCGAGAACTTTAGCGGCAGCAGCAATGGGCAGAACGTTCTGGAGCGTCTCCCGTCAGGCGCTCGGCTCCGGCCTGTGGCAGCAGCACAATAATGTCACATGGTGACAGTATATATTTGCACTTATATTTTGCACTGTAAGTATACTCGCCTTGTGCTCATACAGTGATTATAATGTCAGTATAATATTATCGAACAATACATATTCAAATGAGGTATCACTGGGTGTTAAGTGCACTTACATTATCGTCATACATTTCTTTTGCATTATAAAGAGTTGTTTTGCATAAGTTTTGCAAGAAATATCCCTTAATTCGATGCATAAATTGGATGCTGATGACTACTTCATTATCAATTGTTTTCAGTAAACTCCAGTTATTGAAGGATTTGAAGTATCGCAATACATATGTAGATTTACTAATCTTGTTACACAAATGATCTATATGGTTTATCCATGTTTAACTTGCTGTTTATAATTATTATACCCGTAAATGTTCGAGAGTTTGTATTTTTGTAATCTCATGTGTGAAAGTCTCTATTTTCCGTGAATAACTAATTTACTGCTGCAGTATTTTCCATATTGTATTTTAAATCAAGACATTCAAAATACATTTAGAGTTCTTATAGTAATTCCTATATTTTTATGTAACACGTATTGTTTAGCTCAGAGCATAATGCTTTAGAATCATCTCAATGATACTTATTACAGTACTTGATGACACCACTGATTGCTTGTCCGTTTGGGTGGGTTAGTTGGTTAGTCGCTAGCTAACTGATTCCCAGGGCGCGGGTTCAAACCAGGCCCAGACCAAAAGATTTTAGGTGTGTTTAGAAGCAATAGATACACTGATATGTGAAAGAACCACTGAAGAATGAAATTCTGGTCCATTGGCGGTGCTGCTATGATCCTCGGAAATAACAGTGCAGTTAACAAAATATATTCTTTTGTTACACTGTTTATATTGTGTATGTACGTACGTAAGTATGTATGTATGTTGTTAAAGGTTTCTAAATCACTGAACCGATTTCAACTAAGCTAGGCACAGATATTTTTTGACACAAGGCAGAAATTATCTACCTTAGAATTCGAAATTCAACTGCATTTTACATAACTTAATAAATACTTATAATTTGTTTAATTATATGTAATGCCTACAAAATCTCGCCAAGACCACCTATATCTTTCGAGGATAATTGAAGTGGCTCAAACATGGTCAACTAATTACATTTCCATCACTGGCGCCTCCTGACGTGCCGTAATATGGAAAATAGTCGACCCAGACTGGCCGATTAACTCAAAGTCTATTTGTGTCAAATTATACGGCAAAATATTAAATAAAACTCTTATATATTTAAGTAAATATACATAATTCTGGAGTATTAATTATCATACCTCATTTTTCAAACTGCTGACCAATTCTTCGAATTTTCCTAATAAATATTTGCATCAATCACTTCCTCTTGAGATTGAAGAGTTCTTTTGCGGTCATTCAATTTTCATTAATACAAACGGCGAAAGTCTTTCCTGATCTTTAATGTTACAAAAGTAACTTTTAATTCTACCTCTTCCCTCTCCTCCCACTCTCTCCCTCCCTTTTCCTCTTCATTCGTGCAATTGTTTAAACTTTCATACATGCCAATTAAAGCTAAGGAACATATATTTACATTATATCAACTGTTCAAAAACACCCTATCCGTCAGCTGCTTTATCGGTGAGTACAATTTACGCGGTTCATCCAACATTCTGTATCACAGTATAGGTAATGTGAGACATGATTAATGAGTAGAAGTATGAAAGGAGACAATCAACATCCATCCTAAGACATGATAGTTTGGCTCTTGCTGCTGTAAAGAAAATCTGAATTTGAGGATTGAGGTGTCGTCAGCAGGTAGTGTAGTTAGTCCATTGTCGTCACTCCAATACAGAGTTTCTCCAAAAAAAGAGCATTTGAGGGTTGAGGTGTCATCAGCAGGTAGTGTAGTTAGTCCATTGTCGTCACTCCAATACAGAGTTTCTCCCAAGAAGAGCATTTAAGGGTTGAGGTGTCATCAGCAGGTAGTGTAGTTAGTCCATTGTCGTCATTCCAATACAGAGTTTCTCCAAAAAAGAGCATTTGAGGGTTGAGGTGTCATCAGCTGGTATTATAGTTAGTCCATTGTCAACACTTCAATACAGAGTATCTCCAAAGAAGAGTATTTGAGGATTGAGGTGTCATCAGCAGGTAGTGTAGATAGTCCATTGTCGTCACTCCAATACAGAGTTTCGCTCAAGAAGAGCATTTGAGGGTTGAGGTGTCATCAACAGGTAGTGTAGATAGTACATTGTCGTCACTGCAATACAGAGTTTCGCTCAAGAAGAGTATTTGAGGGTTAAGGTGTCATCAGCAGGAAGTGTAGATAGTCCATTGTCGTCACTCCAATACAGAGTTTCTCCAAAGAAGAGCATTTGAGGGTTGAGGTGTCGTCAGCAGGAAGTATACATAGTCCATTGTCGTCACTCCAATACAGAGTTTCTCCAAAGAAGAGCATTTGAGGATTGAGGTGTCGTCAGCAGGAAGTATACATAGTCCATTGTCGTCACTCCAATACAGAGTTTCCCCCAAGAAGAGTATTTGAGGATTGAGGTGTCATCAGCAGGTAGTGTAGATAGTACATTGTCGTCACTCCAATACAGAGTTTCTCCCAAGAAGAGTATTTGAGGATTGAGGTGTCATCAGCAGGTAGTGTAGTTAGTCCATTGTCGTCACTCCAATACAGAGTTTCTCCCAAGAAGAGCATTTGAGGACTGAGGAGTCATCAGCGGGTAGTGTAGTTAGTCCATTGTCGTCACTCCAATACAGAGTTTCTCCAAAGAAAGGCATATGAGGGTTGAGGTGTCATCAGCAGGTAGTGTAATTAGTCCATTGTCGTCACTGCAATACAGAGTTTCTCCCAAGAAGAGCATTTGAGGGTTGAGGTGTCATCAGCAGATAGTGTAATTAGTCCATCGTCGTCACTTCAATACAGAGTTTCTCCCAAGAAGAGCATTTGAGGGTTGAGGTGTCATCAGCAGATAGTGTAATTAGTCCATTGTCGTCACTGCAATACAGAGTTTCTCCCAAGAAGAGCATTTGAGGGTTGAGGTGTCATCAGCAGATAGTGTAATTAGTCCATCGTCGTCACTTCAATACAGAGTTTCTCCCAAGAAGAGCATTTGAGGGTTGAGGTGTCATCGCAGGTAGTGTAGTTAGTCCATTGTCGTCACTCCAATACAGAGATTCTCCAAAGAAGAGCATTTGAGGGTTGAGGTGTCATCGCAGGTAGTGTAGTTAGTCCATTGTCGTCACTCCAATACAGTTTCTCCAAAAAAGAGCATTTGAGAGTTGAGGTGTCGTCAGCAGGTAGTGTAGATAGTCCATTGTCGTCACTTCAATACAGAGTTTATCCAAAGAAGAGCATTTGAGAGTTGAGGTGTCGTCAGCAGGTAGTGTAGTTAGTCCATTGTCGTTACTCCAATACAGAGTTTCTCCCAAGAAGAGCAGCAGCGTTGTGATAGATACTGCGAAATGTTAGTGACATCCACTGGCATACTTCACGCTGAGAGGCTCGGACGATTTCGTCTGTGGCCCACCTGACCTATGGGGCGCCAGGCGAACGCTAGATACGTTAATTACATCCCTAAATTTCCTATCCCTACACTTCATCTTCATTATCGTTTCATATTATCTCCCATCTGGTTGTGTACTTCAGGATAGAGAGTACCGGAGTGAGTCTCGGCGCTGAATGGCAGGATGATATAGTCTTGGTGGGCCGTTTCCGAGCCACGGCGGTGGGATACCGGATGTATTGATCTGCCGGGAGAATTTCCAACTTTTCAACTTTAGGGACTCTGCCCTCAGCGCTGTCGTGACTCTGTAGGTCGGCCGCACTCTGACTCCTCTCGTCTTATCCTTTGTCTTGGGGATGCCCCACTTGGTGCATGGGCATATATATATATATATATATATATATATATATATATATATATATATTGCAATTTACGTCCTTCCAACTTTAAGTCATATCGGGCATGAATGAAATTGGTGAAATGATGCTGAAATGACTCCAGGATCCATGGAGCTTAGAGCTACCCCACATTCGTCTTTTAGGATAAGGGAAAACCCTGGAAAAATCCTTATCCAGGTAACTCACCCTGACCGAGATTCGAACTCGGGACCTCTTGAACGTGAGGCAGACATGCTACCACCACGCTACCGAGGCGGGCACATGGGCATAATAGATCTAATCTGGTCGCAGTACTGAATCCCCTCCGTAGCATAATTCAATCTAATAACAGGATTCGGGACACCTATTGTGCCTGAGATAGCAGAGCCACTTTCAGAAACGTGTTTTTTTTCATTGATGGGTAGCGGCAATAAGGCCGAGTCCTCATTTGGCAGGAGCTGTCCTTAATTGTTTCGGTACAACTGTAGAAGCATATCTCTCCAAAGACATTACGTGATACCCAATTCAAACAGGTGATTGTCCTCAGATAATGGTGGTATTTGTGCTATATACCATCTTTCAACAGGATGATAGAGTAACATTCTAACCATCTGCAGGAGATTGAGATCCCTTGTGAAGTTTTTGGACATGTGTCGAACCAATTGAGAAAGTCCAGCTGGACTACATCGAAATGGAAGTGTAGACGGAGAATTTTCGTAGTGTAGACGATGGGTACATCTTCCAGCGTAGCATCTAAAGGCCCGTTTCCAAGCACTAGCCATTTCGGTTTGTTAAAATTAATATGAGCCGAAGAAGCTATAACGTTGGAGTACCTGCTCCACGCTGCAAATATTTCGAGCTATTACCCGGAACAAATAGCTTGAGATTTGTTTATGTGCGACGATATCACGAACTAAGCGTGTTGTTATGGCTGGCTGTAGGCTGCGTAGTAAGTTGCTAATCTAGTTGTTAACTGTGGAGTACCCCAGTACAGTGTAGAGTCGTATCACAAGTAAGTGTCTCTAATAATAATTTCCAAACATGGAAACCTAAAAAAAGTAACTTGGAATGTTGTAAACTTCCAAAGCAGAAGGATTATTCAGAGTGATTCACAATGTTTTCTAGTTCTGCACGGAGACAAAGCGCTGTTGAAGTTTCTTTGGAGAAGGTTTCACTGCGTCTTCACATTACAGTTAAATAAGTCAGTTTTTCGTTGCCCCTTAGCGTAGATCATTTTCTGCCTTCAATGATGTACATGTTTTTGTGGCATGCTGTTTACTTCTCCTTCCCTCTTTTTATTTTTGGTTGAATTTTTATTTCAGTTACTCAGCACAGTTGGTACTATACAAATTGTGGAGCTATATCCATAATATACATAATAAAATTAAAGTATACAGGGATAGAGGATACTCATATTAGAGTCCTCAAGCAAACTGGTCAGATTAGTGTGAGTATAAGTTAAATAACTTCTTCATTACACAATAAATAAACATTATAGAAATAAAATGTCCTGTGGCAAACGTGCCTTCAATCTTGGTGCAGCATCAAGGTGACGTCCCAGTTGGAAGAATAAAGCACCTGATACATAAGGAAGGTGAACAAAGAATCTGCTTGTCGTTGTAGATATGTACTCATTAATGCTGACTATGTCCAATTCTCTATGCAGCTGTGCATTCCGGATGTACCACGGGGCGTTCATAGACAATCGTAATATTCTGTTTTGAAACACCTGGAGCTGGTGAATATGAGTAAGTGAAGCACATCCCCCATACAGGACTGGCATATAGGAGAAGCAGTCGTAGAGTACTCTTGTATAGTAGCAGCGTACATTCGACTCGTAAAGAGGATTTGCGTTTGAGGATGGGACACAACTTGTGAAGACGAGCATAGGCTTGATTTAGTTTGCTTTTGATATGTGTACTCCATGTCAGTCGACGATCAAGATGGACGCCAAGATATTTGACTGCACAATCAGAAGTTAACCAGGGGACAGTGTTATAGAGTCATTTATTTGCCGCAGCAGCAGGCCTGCGCAAAGTGAAAAGCTTAAGAAGACATTTGTTTTCCCTCTGATAGCCAGCTGTGTGGTACAAACAGATAACAGCGCCTTCACTGCCTAGTATAAGTATGTTTCTAAATGTCCCGGGCAATACGAAGCAGCACCACCATGTCTTAGGCATATGCTAATATGATAAATAACGCATCTGGGGGAGTATACAGGCTGTCATTGTTTTAAAGCATGCGAATCAGCGGTTCAGTACGAATTGTATACACCAACAATGAGAGCAAACAACCTTGTCCCTCTCAAATGTCACTTCTCAATGGCAATGGAATGGTAATGTGATGTGAGACCTGGAATGTGCCTCAGCACTTAGAAATGAAATAACGTGTAATAGTTGCTATGGAAGGCGCTTTTCCTCCTGCATTGCCACATTAATATTGTGAAATCTCTGATGAAAATCTAGGAATAGAAGACTAGCAGGCTTATGGGGATGAGAATCGAAATATAAAACTTTTATTGCAAGTGAATTCTAGGTTTTCAGGGTTTCAGTAATCAAATGATCAAGATACCGGAGAATACCATACCCATTTTCTTAACTTTTTAATTTATGTGCCCGTCATGGTAGCGTAGATGGTAGTGTCTCTGCCTCACGTTCAAGAGGTCCCGAGTTCGAATCTCGGTTATGGTGAATTATCTCGATAAGGTTTTTCTCCGGCGGTTTCCCTTATCCTGATAGATGAATGTCTTAACTCTAAGCTCCATGGGCGCCGGACTCATTTGAGCATCAGTTCACCCATTTCATTCATCGTCCGATATGACTTTCCGTTGGAGGACGTAAATTAAAAAAAAACTAATAATAAATATGTGTGAACAATTACAAAAGAAATGTTTCTAATATACTTTTTATTTAAACAATCTGATACGGTCATAGTTCATGAGCTTATAGCTTTACTAGCATTATTCGTCTGTCATTACAGTTTCCATTTAATGACTACAATTCTGGTTTTGTTATGGCAATTTATTGGTTTCATTTACAAAACTACAGGCTCCACTGCATAAAACGTAGAAATTGCGAGTTTCTGAAACGTTGAACACATAACTAGTAATAATAATTTATTTCCTTTTACATCAACAAATGGAAATACATAATCAAGATTACAATTATAAAATCCATACTGAAATATGCCATATATATTCCTAAATCCTGAAAATCCTATCATGTTATCATGTTGCCCACCATTGAATAGTAATTCAGTCCCCATACACCTAACCCTAGGTTTTTGTGTATTGGAGGCCCTCTGCTCCTTTTTACACTTTCTGCCATTTCACCTATCTCACTCTACATTTTTCTCTTAATTGTTCTTAGCCATCTCTCTTTAACTTTCCCTAAATAATTCCCTATATTTCTCCTTTTACTGACAACATTTTTATAATTACTACTTCACATAACTAACGTGTTGCTTGCATTTTTGTTTTAACATATTAAAAAATAAGGTTAATTAATTATAGAATTATAGCATATACCATGAAAAAAAATGCAAATATAATGCAGTGTACAATGTAGAAAGACGGAGAGAGAAGAGAGGGACGAACTGAACCTCCATAGTTAACGCAATACCGCGAGGTCCAGCAGCTTTTATAAGTTCCCCACTTCGACATCATTAAAAAACTAAAAGTCTCTCATTTAAATGCCATACACCGCAATGGTTCAAGCCTGTAACTCATATTGGCAACTATTTTTAGTGAACTTGAATTTCTTATTCCGTTCTATACATTCTTGCCGACTTCTTGACCTGGCAATAAGGCAAATTAATGAACACGGTAGAACAGCGAGCAAAAGAATTCTCTCTTGTAGCAGCGAATCCGGACTAATCAGTAGAACACAGATAAAAAGAAAGAAGAGAAGCAAAAGAAAAAAAAAGAAACAAAGGAAAAGGCCAGAATTCTAGATTATAATGAATAGTATATTACAATACAAACTCGGGAAGTTGAAAGTTAAATGAGAAAAGGCTCCTTAGAAGAAGCAAACCGAGATCCTTTTACTCCTAGATCGTCTTGAGCACTTCACAAATATGTACTGTACAGTATGTTTTGCAATATAGTGTGTTTTGAAGTACAAAATAAGTAACTTGGCTAAATGGGGGCTGTTCGACTGTAAAAATGTTGCTATCAACAACGTAACAAGGTTCACATTGTGGATGGATGCCATTCCAAGGGCGTTGACAATCTGCGTATACACAAATCAGCAAACTTGCTTGCAAGAAAATACAAAATAAGGAGTTGTTTCGTTAATAACTTAGGAATTTTTTACATTTTATAAAATATCTTCCATTTTGCGTATATCCAAAACTACATGTTATACTTATTCTTCTAACCATTTTATATTTATGATACATGTTACATTAAAAAGCATGCCAATTAAACGATAAAGCATGCTGAAGCAACATTCAAATTTTGTCAAGGGCATAACAAAATAATTTCAAAAGTCCATTAGTGTATCACTCAAGCCAATGGAAATCCAAGATATCAATGCAAACAGTTTAAATGAGAAATTGCAGTTCAAGCATTCGTCGGTTCTTAAACTTAAACTTCAGAAGTTTTCAAGTTTACAGAGAAGTTCTGATTTGGAATGTATCACTGTATTATCTGTTTAGCAAATCCTTAAAACTGTGTTTGTTATAGATAGTTGTAATTTTGTGTCAAAATTAATAAAGTATTGCATTTTATTTTTTGGAACTAGTTATTACGGAACATCAATTAAGGTCTTTTCGTTTTTATTTCTTTTTCTTTTTCAGTGCGTCATGTGCGTAGTGTTCAACGCCCGCTTTTACTACATGCGGCACTGCAGACGGTGACACTGATGATACATGAGATGAAGTTGGAGCACCGGTGGAATGAAATGGCGGGGGAAACCGGAGATCCCGGAGAAAGTCCGCCCGGTGTTGTCCACCAGAAATCACACATTGCGATCACCTAGACCACCTTGGTGAGAGTCGAGCGGTCTAACCACTCAGCCATGGCGCGGCTATTATTGTACGTCAGTCCTCAGAAGGAAGGATGAAGTAAAAGTGTCCTACAGGCAGCACTACAATCGCGGTGGGTGCCTAATAATATCCGTACGTACGAAAAATCTCGCCTGCCGCTACAAGTACAAAATTCAGATGTTAGCATTTTGAAGGACATTTATTGACACATTTTAAATTTGAGATCTTTACAAAATTAAGAGTAATTTAAATGGAGAGGCTCTTGAGCTTTTCATTTATAAGTGAACAATTGAATAACTCGTGACAAATGCTTTAGTTACGAATATTATTTCTCTTACATAGGGATTCGTTAAAACTAACACGTCACGAATCATAACGGCTTACTTTGCCCGCATTAAGTATTCGAAACAGGAGTGATATTAAGTGCAAGTGATAACTAAACTCTCATTTAATATTGAAATTGTGGTTCAGGTTATTAATGAGCGTTATTTTTATTTGACATTAATAGCTCCAAAATTGCAAGCAAAATACTGGTTTCAGTCATATCTAAATTATCGTTGAGTGTTTAGATTAGAAAAGAAGAAACTTAGATGCACAAATCGCACAGAGGAAAAAGTAAATTGATACATGTAGAAGAATCTGTATAACACAAAAAGACTAAAACATGGAAAAAGTGATGTTACAGCCTACATGTTTAATATAGTTCTATTACAGATACTATTGTACATGACGAAGGTAAAATCTTCAAAGAACCAAACAATAATTTAAATCTTTCTGTTAAGAGGGGAAGAATTCAAAGTAAGAAAGCGTATGGTAGCCGTGATGATGATGATGATGATGATGATGATGATGATGATGATGATGATGATGATGATGATGATGATGATGATGATGATGATGATGATGATGATGATGATGATGATGATTTGTATATAAGGGCGCTCAACTGCTTGGTCATCAGCGCCCTTACAAAAACTAATTCTTGGCAATAACCAGATATAAATTACTAAAAATTTTAAAAACAGATAAAAACTCACAATAAAACAAATAAGCCCAAATGGGTAAAAAAGCTATAATTACCAATAAAATACCAAAAGGCATAAAAAGGTCTACTTTCAATATCAACTTTGCATGACAAAAGCTACCTGTCCAGTGGTGGTCGAATCAATTTGTTCCTTTTCTTTGGGGCAGCACTAGCACTTTCAGCAGGCTTTTCCTGTTATTCCTCACTGTGGTTTGGGCAGTGAGGATAGGATCTACCCGCTCTACTTCCTCAATGGAGGAGGACCGCTTCCGTACTGGTAACTTCGAATTGAGTCTCTCGAAACGATCGTAAACTGCTACCGGCGAAGATGAAAGTCGCCGATTGGCGCGCTCACTGTTGTTCGTGCTGGTGTTTGTTGCTTTGGCTGTGATCTTAGTGTAACTAATCTTTCGGATATTTATTTATTTATTGTTATCTGAAAAGGTTCCCAGAGCCATAGCTCATGCTAGGGAACAGTACAAAAATATATAAAATGATGGCAAACAGCCCTTAACAATACTTATATTACATTTTCATAGTAGGAATGAATTAGCGTACAAGAATAACATATATGAAACATACAAAGATACAGACATTCACTATAACTCAAGAAATAATAGTAACAAAGAACTTAACAGAAAAATAGAAGCTACATATTCTATGGGACATTAATCCATATTAATTTTTAAACAGTTCAGCTTTCAAACCAGCTATAAATGTGTAACACTTTATCAGCTATCAATATATGCCTTCAGTAAATTTTCAGCAACTTTCCTTTTAAAACCTTTTATGTTCCTGCAGCCTTTCGAACGTGAGGAGCTTTCAAATGTTAGATTGGACTTTAGAAGATTATTTTTTATTTTGTGGAGATATATTATCAAGGACAACTCTATGTTTAGTTGTAATGGTAAAATGTTAGTTACATGGTAGAGTGTTTTTGTGTTTGTTCTAAAGGGTAGATTGCAGATTATTTTCAAGGCACGATTTTGAAGTACTTCGAGGTCATGAATTAAATATTTAACAGAGTTACCCCTTAAGATGTTTAAGTAATCCAAATGAGATTGAATTAAAGCATGGTAGATACTTCGTAAATGATTTACACTGAATCCTTTGAATTTCAGCCTGTGAATTACAGCTAACACAGGAAGAATCTTATTTTTTACATGCATGATATGGTCCTTCCATGTGAGCGTACTGTCTAGAATCAAACCTAGATATGTGATTTTTGTTACTCTTTCAATCACTGCGTTTTCAACATGTATCTTGTTATTTACTACTGGTACGTATGTTCTTTTATGAAATAACATATATTTTGTTTTACAGACATTTAATGTTAATTTATTGCCCTTAAACCAGCTATTCAATGCATTCAGGTCTTGCTGTATGTCATATATCAGCTGGTGCTCAGAGTTATCTATATATAACAAACATATATCATCAGCAAACATAGTCAATTTACCTTTTAGTCTTTTACCTTTTAGTCTATTACTGCCCCGTTTATGTTGCTGGTTTGTGTTGCGATTTCACGTCTAGGTACCGGCTTAGCTGCAACTGCACTATAAGTAACGGTCCTAGGGACAGAAGGCTGACGAATACGCAAGAGTTTCCAGGCTTCCAACAAGGGCACTCACTTAACCGGATCTTTTGGATCGCATTTTCCTCCATAAAACGTGGGCATTCTCTGGATTAGATGAATGATTAGCACTGCAGTTAACACATGTTGCAGGTGAAGTACAAGTATTATCATGTTTGACTTCCCCGCAGTCAACGCAAGTAGCAACTCCATTACTAGAATCACACGTGTGGCCAAAGCGCTGGCATTTATAACACCTCAATGGATTGGGTATATACTGCCTCACTTCAATAGCTTCATACCCTGCCTTAATCCTTTGCGGGAGATCTACCCGATCAAAGGTAAGAAACAGGATACGAGTGGGCACTAGATCACCTCGTTCTTTGCGGTGAACTCGATATGCACTTGTCACACCTTGTTCCGCCAAGTTTTCCTGAATCTCCTCATTGGACATACCGTCCAATGCGCTGGTATTTACAACACCACGCGAGGAGTTCAGGGTCCTATGCAATTCAACGTGCACCGGATAGCTCGCAAGCATATTGGCTTTCAAGATTTTTGCAGCCTGCGTCGGAGAAACTGCTTCGACCAGGAACATGCCATTGCGAGATCGAGTACATGATTTTACAGGACCAGCAATATTATCTAAATCCTTCTGAATAATGGACGGGTTCACGGTAGAAAATTTTTGACCTTCCTCAGTTCTACAAATAACTAAATAGCGAGGACCACGCCCGCCTCGGTAGCGTAGATGGTAGCATGTCTGCCTCACGTTCGAGAGGTCCCGAGTTCGAATCTCGGTCAGGGTGAGTTATCTAGATAAGTTTTTTTCCGGGGTTTTCCCTTATCCTGAACGACGAATGTCAGGTAACTCTAAGTTCCATGGACCCCGGACTCATTTGAGCATTTCATTCATCGTCCGATATGACGTAAGGTTGGAGGACGTAAATTACAAAAAAAAAAAAAAAAAAAAAAAAAAAAAAAAAAATCGAGGACCACAAGACTCAGATATTTCCTTTCCACGTTCTTTATTAAGGTGCGCCACAAGAAATGGAATGAGCTTCATCCCCCAGAGTTCCCCACCTACCACGGAGCCCAACAAGGGATGACAGGGCTACATAGGGGATATAGCGGGCTCGCCGTCCCACTCACCCTGGAGTTCGGTACAGTACCTAGAGCTGGCCGATTGATTAGGGGCGGGTTGGTCCCTAACCTCCCGTTTAGGCGAAGCAGAAACCAAAGTAGTGTATCGGAAATGCGCACCCTCCCCGAATTCAGAAGAACACTGGAACGAGCTCAGATGCGCATCGCTCATCCACTAGGACAAACCTTTCCACCGACACGGGTCTCCACGCACGGCCTACACGTGGGTGGGTGTTTTGTCTGACCCCTCACCACTAAGAGGAACCCATATCGAGGGTGTCAGGTGGCTCGTGACCCCGGGATCGCCAACTCTCGTACCTACCGCATTAGGCCTCTGGGGGTATGTAGCTTTGGAGGTAAAAGATTCGAACGTTTAGAGAATAACATAACAAGACATAAAACAAAATGCACGCACCGATCACTGAGCAAATGTTAGCTTGCCGAAGAAAAACCACATTAAGGGAATATTGCATCTCACAAGGAGTAAGAATTTATCACCAGAACCATGAAGCATTGATGGACTCCTAGTTTCTTATTTTTTTTTTTTTAATTTACGTCCTCCAACGTTAAGTCATATCGGGCGGTGAATGAAATGGGTGAAATGATGTTCAAATGGGTCCGAGGTACATGGAGCTTAAGAGTTACCCGTCATTCGTCTTTCAGGATAAGGAAAACCTCGGGAAAAAATCTTATCCAGGTAACTCACCCTGACCGAGATTCGAACTCGGGACCTCTTGAACGTGAGGCAGACACGCTATCATCTACGCTACCGAGGCGGGAAACTCCTAGAAAGGTACACTAGAACCCTTTAAGGCGATAATTGACTGCTTAATTTTAATCACAGGATGAAGATAAATTAATTACACTTGCAACCGATGGACATCACTGCATTGTACATCACTGTACGTACCCGAACTGCGCACAGTTACAATAAGATACTTATATTTTACAACAATGATTTCCAGTGATGTTATTGGTACTACCCGTCTGTCCGCCCAGCTCAAGAAGGCAAGGCAGAGGAATGTGTAACGTAATCAGCTTTGTAGTGTTTATGCTCGCCTTCCGGATGCGATATGGATGCCAGATTCACAATGTTGTCATATAACTCACCCAGACATAGTACTTATGACTGCAGTTACTGAAACGAACATTAAAGCTTAACAAAGCAGATAAACAGTTCAAGCTCCTTTCCCCTTCATTCCCCGCTAGCCTTCTTGTGGTGGATAGGCTACCCTTAGACTCACACTGTGAACATTTTCACAAAATTTAAAACCACGGTTTGTCTCTGATCTTTTCCGTCCATTTCTTATGATTTCTCAGTTAAATGAAATATACTGAAAGGCTATATGTATATAGAAAATTCAAAATATTATTGTATTTGTTAATGCCACGTCTTAAATGTAAAATTAAACTAAATCGAATAGGGCCGTTTAAAGCGTTGTTGCAACGAGGTTATGGCAAAACCTGACATCCTTAACCAATATAAGACCCCAGTATGAAATCTGAAACACATGCTCCTTTATTTTTTAATTATTTTTCTATTCAAGGGACTACACAATGGACACTTTAGGAATGGCGCAACAACTTACATATTGATAACTAGGTGTACTTAGTGTAAGCGTGTGGTAGATAAAGCACCCACCACAAAAAAGACTAAAATAATATTAAAAAAAAATAATAACGTGGAGAAATTGTTTAACTTTGTTCGTTCACTTCTATGTCAAATCTCACATTCCTGTTTTACCTAGTATAGAATATAAAGGTTATCAAACGTTACATACGTTTAATATTACATAACATGAAATCAATGTAAAACAATATCGGTGCATTTTCTCAAATGCTTAAAATTGTAAACAGCTATGTTCTAGTGCAATTACACGATGGTCACATCAAATCATTTTTTATGCAGTTTAGTTTTGTACTGTGTCAGAGAATGTGCTTCAGCATTGTACTGAAAGCCCTCAACATTTGTTAAACACAGGAGCCGCCACTGCAGATATTATAAAAAGACTAAAAATAAAGATGTATTAAGTGCAACAACAACGTTATGCGTATATAGGTCAGGAATTGTAAAGGAAACACCCAGTTAAAACAACGCAGCTGGGTTCTCATTGACTTAATTTGTGCAAAGAGTGCATGCCCGCAAATACACTATGCTGTTGGTAGTCGATTCACCTTATACTTCCGTGAGTGACGTCATGGGCAAATGGCAACAAGTAAAGATGCTATGTACGATGACGTCAGCTACGATTCCACCAGCATGAAGCAATACTTACTTTCTGAGCCTATGGAGAGCAAGATGCCCGTCAGGAGGAACACTGGAATTACATCCATGACCTGTAGAATAAAAAAATACTTATTAGTACTCGACAACGACTGTAGACCATAGGTACACATAAGAATATAAACTGGAGATATCAGTTAGGTGGTTAGAAAGAATGTATGAAGCGGTCGTTGAAGCCAGAACAATGTATGCAGTGGAGGTATGGGTCACATCAGAGATAGGTACACAATTAGACCAGATGTATGGATTGCTTTGCAAAGAACTACTAGGGCTGCCAAAATCAGCACCAAGAGAGATGGCATTACTAGAGTTAGGTAATACAAAAAGGAGGGGAATAATAATAGAGAGAATATTGAAATTCTGGTATAAGTGTATTAAAGGGCAAAAAGGGGAATTATTGAATCTGTGCATGAAGGAACAGAAAAGCATTAGAAATACAAATAGTTAGTGGGCGGAATTAGAAAGAATTATATTAAAGCTAGACATGGGAGATCTATGCAGAGCAGAGGTGACAAATTATAGCAGTTTTTGGAAGGAAGTGAGAACTAGACTACAAGACATAGATAGGCAAGAGATATGGGAAAGTATAGAAGAAAAGGAAGCTTTGTAATTTTATAAGCAATTAAAGACAGAATGGGGTAGGGAAAAATATATAGATCAATGTGGCAAAACTGGAAGAGAATGCATAGCATGGATGAGGGTAGGAATATTATACTTAAAGGGGTTGAGAAGTAATGAGGTAGGAATATGTGAATTTTGTGGAGATGAAGAAAGCACTGTTCATTACCTGATAGAATGTAAGGAGCTAACAAATTACAGGAGAAAAATATAGGATAAGAAATGGGACGCATGCTAACGGGATGGGAGAAAAGAAAAATAGATGTATAGGAGATTTCTTATATAGGATAAGAGAAAAGTGGATTAGGATAAAAGAAGAAAAGAAGAAATGGCATCAAGCTGCTCAGGAAAACCAAAGGCTTATAACCAGGAGACCTGAGTTAGCAAGTAAATCTTAGGTCAGCAATTTCATGTATTTGTACAGGGGGTATAATACAGCATGTTCTATGTTAAATTTTATTATACTGAATTTGTAATGGATATTGTACAAATAAATAAATATCAAATTTGTTTTCGTTTCATATATGTAGGCATATTATAAATAAATATAAGCAGAAGCTATTCTCTACTAGAAAGCCCAACCCTGCCACTCAAAGACGCTTGGAACATTACTGGCAATGTTTTCAGAAAAGAAACAGTGGTACCAACATGTTCTTCAAACTACAGAGAATTTTTAAACGTGACCCTGGCTTTTTAAGACAAGAAGCTAATTTGTTGAGTGCTCCCTAGAACCTGCAGCATTGGCATCTAGGCTCTAGGCTTCAATGAATTTATGTATATTTTCTTCAATATAAGAATGGCTATGTGTTAACAGAAAATTAATCCAGAAATATTTGAATATGTATGTATGTAGTTACTGTAGCAGCGCCACACCCCACTTACCCCTCCCCATAAGACGCTGAAACATGTGTATGTGTTTTCTAGTAAATAGTTCATGCACGTTTAAGTAAAAATGAAACAGAACGTGATATTACAATTTGGGAACCCAAATAAAAACAAGAAACACAACTTTTTATGTTTTTTACGAATGCATTGATACGGCGATTTTTTTAAGAAGTTCTGAATACGGGGTGAGTAAAATGTATGGAACAATACTTGTAACTTTGTTGTTATAGTTTTGTGAAGTGATATATATTTAGAAAAGTTGTAAAATATCCACATGTCTTCATATTTATTATTATTATTATTATTATTATTATTATTATTATTATTATTATTATTATTATTATTATTATTATTATTATTATTATTATTATTATTATTATTATTATTATTATTATTATTATTATTATTATTATTATTATTATTATTATTATTATTATTATTATTATTATTATTATTATTATTATTATTATTATTATTATTATTATTATTATTATTATTATTATTATTATTATTATTATTATTATTATTATTATTATTATTATTATTATTATTATTATTATTATTATTATTATTATTATTATTATTATTATTATTATTATTATTATTATTATTATTATTATTATTATTATTATTATTATTATTATTATTATTATTATTATTATTATTATTATTATTATTATTATTATTATTATTATTATTATTATTATTATTATTATTATTATTATTATTATTATTATTATTATTATTATTATTATTATTATTATTATTATTATTATTATTATTATTATTATTATTATTATTATTATTATTATTATTATTATTATTATTATTATTATTATTATTATTATTATTATTATTATTATTATTATTATTATTATTATTATTATTATTATTGCGAATAGGGTGTCACGTTTTTAATGACAACATTTTTTCCCACTTTTTTGACATCTGGTCTCGGAACGTACTGGTAGATACTTTTTCGAACTGTAATATAAATTTATTAGGACGAATTATAGCACATGAAATTTAAATCAGGAAAACACATTTATAACAAAATTAGTGGTGCTGTGTTGTAACAAATAATGAATTCACTTCAAAAGGTGCTCAAAATGGCCTCCATTTAAAGCCAAACAATGCCAAAGTCTGTCTTTGAAATTAATGTTTCCAGTAATACTATTCGGCTGATCAGCTGAATTTCTTGGCCAATTCTTCGCTTTACCTCTTCAAGATCTCTTAGTCTGTCCTAGTAAACCGTTCGCTTCAAATATTCCCACAATAAAATCTCTAAGGGGTTCAGGTCTGGAGATCTTGGAGGCTATTCAGCACTTCCTCTTCTGCCAATCCTACTTCTTGGAAATTCATGATTTAGGTAATTCACCACCTGCCTTCCATAATGTGCTGGTGAGCATATAAATGTGGGTTTTCTTCCACTGACAGTAAAACATCAAGAGTTTTATCACAATCTGTAACTTTTTTTGGCCTTCCAGACTTTGACTTATTTTTAACACTTCCAGTTTCTTGAATTTTTTTTTCAAAATGTTGCTTGCCGTAGAATGAGTAATCCTTCGTTCTGGGTGCATTTCATTAAACAAGACACAAACCTCTTCTTTGGTCCTTCTCCTATTTCCATATCCGATCAGCATTAGTATTTCAGTTCGTTGTCTTTCTGTACCATGACTATTTTCAGGAAACATTTTCAACGAAGTAAGCATTGTTGTCCTTATTAGCTTAGGGTTTATCTGTATATGTGAAATCCAAAACCACATACTGAAGTAGCCTACTGTATTGTTTAATTTAAAACCAACTCAATTAGAAGTAATGATGCAATTTCCTTTGCTTAGTACACATGCAGTAAGGTCCTAATAAATTTAAATTGTTGTTTGAAAGGGCATTTGTACGTTCTGAGACTTGAGGATCGGAGGAGTGCAGAAAAAGAAATGTAATTAAAACAACTCATACCCTTTATTTTTAATCATGGCAATGTGAGGGCATGTTGATATCTTACAGCTTTTCTAAAAATAAATTCACTTCATAGAGTTGCAACAGCTGAGTTACAGGCAGTTTTCCATACTTTTTACTCACCTGGTATATTACTAATATAAAAATAGAAAAATTATTAGTGTTGTATTCATTTAAAAAAGTTAACAACATAATTTTAACGTTCTTTTTATAGTGTCATTCAGATAAAGTCGGACGTGCATAGAGAAATGAGGTGGGCACCATTATCCATGAAGCTGAAGTCATCTGAATCATCTTCAAGTTGAAGAAATAACAATTTTGAATCATGTTCAGATAGGTTAGTCCTGTCACAGTTTTCTCCATAAAGAATATGTTTACAGATATGGCACAGAAGGCATTAATCTTCGATGGATTTCTTTCAAGTTAGGATTTTCTCTTGCCCAGATTCTAACATTATGCCAATTAACTTTACCGGAAATATGAAAGTGAATTCGTAGGGAAAAATTCATCATTCAGAAAAATTACCTTCTTCCATGTCACCTAGCATGCTAATGTAAAATTCGTAACTTTTGTTGTGGTCGTTAGGATGCAGTGCTTGCAATAACTGCATTTGTACGGTTTCAAGTACAGTCTTTGTTTCAGAATTCATCTAACTATTGATTGAAGAATTTGAAGTTCCTTACTTGCTCGTGCTGTGGATGTTTTTGCACTTCTTTAGTAAAAGTACGAATACGCTAGACATTTTCATTCGACATGTGTGGACATTCCGTGCTTCTCCGTTTTGCAGATACACCATCTTCTACGAATTTTCGACGCCACTAGTAAATATGGTTGTTGTTGATATTGTTTTGTAATTTTACGTCCTCCAGCGTTAAGTCATATCGGACGATGAATGGAGTGGGTGAAATGATACTCAAATGAGCCCAGGGTCCATAGAACTTAGAGTTACCCGACATTCGTCTCTTAGGATAAGGGAAAACCCCGGAAAAACCTTATCCAGGTAACTCACCCTGACCGAGATTGGAACTCGGGACCTCTTAAACGTGAGGCAGACTCGTTTTGCTGATGTGGACACACGAAATGCTTTTTCTTATTGTGTCGCCCTTTCGCTACAGAAATTAACGCAATAGTGTTAGAATTTACAAATAAACTTATTACGACAAGTTAAAATAGAAATAACAACAATTGTAATATAATTAACTTGTTTATGATTGTGACTTTTATTCAAAGTTTGTCTTAGAAAAAGAAGGAGATAATAGAGCTTATGTAATTTCTTACTTTAGTTGATTTAATGATGACAGAAATTCATGTCTGAATTATGATGAATGAGTTTGAGAATAACTGACTTATCATTTCTGAAAGAGGAAATAAACGTTCCAAACGACTCATCCTGCTTAGAGAATGACTTGCAAATAAACTTAAACGCACACTGTGCTTTACGCTCAAAAGTTTATTTCCTTTCTTTAGTATTTTATTATGTTCCTAAATGTCTACTAAATTGCACTATTCCTAATGTCTACTGTATATGTTAATATTTTTTTCCCCAAAATAGTTCATATTTAAAATCACCTGATGTGCACCAGTTGCACGACTTGTCTACGAATTCATTTATTTTCATATACTAAAAGCCATTCACGCATAGCTTATATTTATCTTTCTCTACCGTGTACAAATGTTAGGTAGAGCTTCTGTATTCCATTTCAAAATTTCACTCACAAATTATAGCAGAAATGCGTATTATGTGGTCCCCTGAAATACCAAAAATTTAAATTCATATGTGTTCAATTCTTAGGTATTTTTCACATTACTGCCTTTAATATAACTTATCAAACCGCTCCTTCTAAAGCTTGTTTTTCTCACTATTTTGTGTTAATAGGGGGGGTGGTGGTGGGAAGTTTGAATAAAAATAGTTTCATTACACGTTTCTTGGTACCATCTTTTTACAAAAAATGGATGGCTTTGAAAATATGTACCTACATCTCGTAAAATCTGGATATCGATTTTTTTTAATGCTAAGCTTCTCTGCCTAGACCTGTGTCAGAGAAAGTAAAAGAAATACAGAGAGAGAGACAGAGAGAGAGAGAAGGACAGAGAGAGAATAGTATAACTCAAAAGAAAAATTGAATGAACAAAAAAGTTGCTCTAAACTACTCTTTACAGAATTCTTTCTCAAAAACGTTTTATAAGATGTTAATTAAAATATCAGATTTATGACACCTGCATGCAAAGCGTCTATGAATTCTGTGAAGCCCTCTTCATTCTGATTAAATAAAATATGTGGCAAATTAAAGCCATATAAACAAAGCTCCTCAAACTCCATAAAATGATACATTTCATGTAAAATATCTAACCGTTAACGTTATTGCATGTGCAACTCTTAGTACAACGATTGCAAAATTGTTATATTAGTTGCTGGTCTACTGTTCCTAATGTTGCAGGATTAAACCCGGCCAGACCGATAGATTTTAATTGTGTTTAAAAGCGACAGATCCATGTCAGCAGATTTATTGGCATGTAAAGGAACTCCTGCGGTTCAATTCTGGCTGAGCGGCGGCGCTGATATGATCCTAGTAATTGACAGCATTATTAATAAACAAAGTATTTTAGGTTAGTACAATAGTTCTCCTTTTCCAAAATTTTTCGAATGAGCTCGCTATTTATGACATACACGGGCTAATCCTCTTTATGCACGGTGAATTTAAAAGGTTCATGTTGCTTGATTCGAAATCGTTTCTAAGCAGACATTTATCGAAATATCCGTTCTGGATAGCAGGAATCATGTTTTATATGAATTTTATTATGAAGTTTATATGAATTGTACAGGATTGGACAAATAAAATGGGCACCATTTCATTTTATTTGACTTGAAAAGAAATTATGTTAGCTATCCTTTCTTCAGCGAACTTAGTTTAATTGTTATTGTAACTGGGTTGTCCAGCCTTTCTTCCGAATGTTTGGTTTGATTGTTGCTATTGTTTCTGATAAAGACTTGACAACGATTGATATGTAGAGCGATGTTTTGTGTAGTAAATAAGCATGACTTACTCATAACAGAGCGAATATTCAATGCAGAGGGCACACAATGACCACGACAATTATTCAGACACTTTGCCTAGTACCAGCGAAAGGCAAAATTCCAAATTTGGTGCAAAATCGGCATATGACGTATCCAATCACAACGGCAAAGGAACAAAACCGCTCCTATCCAAATACCTCTTTTCCAAACGCCTCATTTACGGCGGGAATTAATGAAACAATGAGTAAGAATCCTCGAAGGTCTATCACAAGATTCATTCAACAGGTTCAGGTCAATTTAGATGTGTGTTAACATTTGTTGTATTAAAACATTGACAGCTGTACAACTGAAGGCACCCTATAGGGTTAAACGTGTTGTTGAATATGACTATAGAATAGTCATACGGACGCTCTAATATTTATCATGAGTGAAAGGGCTTGATTTCATCTATCAGGATGACAAAACATTAAACATTGGACATCACAAAATACTAATCTATTGCTCTAGGAAGTTTTCCATACGACCAACATTTTGGTTATTGTGCGCTATGACTGTGAAATGCATTAGGCTCCAATAATCTTCGACAGCACAGTCAACGCAGTGGATACTTCATCTTTAGGGATGAAATTTATACCCAACTAATAGAAAAGGAGGGCAATTATTGGTTCTTTCAAAATATGGAGCAGCATGTCACACATCTGACCGGTCAGTTACCCGTATTCGTTGTTTATTCTCTGAGGAGAGGAATGCAAACAAAGGTTTATGACCACTATGGTCACCAGATTTGTCGGCATGTGGCTTTTACTCATGGGAGCATTCGAAGGACAAAATGCACAATCAGAATACCCTTTCCCTTTCCATGTCAGGAATCACATACCATGACATGTGTTTTTATGAACCTGTAAAGATGCACAGAAATAGATATACCTACGTAAATATAACATTTATTATGAAGGTAAATATAGACCACCATCATTGATTCATTTTATTATTTCATTCCGTTTGAAGTTTATTTAAATCTATACCACTATTGTTGATTCATTTTATTATTATTTCATTCCGTTTGAAGTTTATTTAAATATAGACCACACTCATTGATTCATTTTATTATTTCATTCCGCTTGAAAGTTGTTTCACATCTTTGTGGTAATAGGAGTCGTTTTATTTGGCTAAACTTGTATTATCATATAATATGTTGTATACATACACTTTCCTGTTATAATAAGTATACGCTAGAAGCTGTTTCGTTACTCCATTTATAGCAAGTTAAGGTACAAGGGTATTCGGTATGTTAAGATTATAATAACAGGGTTTTAAAGTGGATAAATTCAAGTGTTTTATACACTCTTTTAACAATAGGATACAAGGATACAAAGCGCACTGATTAAAATATTGTCAATCCAAATGTACAACGGGTATGTATTTTGGTAAAGGGTATAATATCTCCCAAATGAACCTGTGAGCATCGTTTCCTACTATAAAAAATTCAGTGAACACAAAGAAAAGATATCAACATATATATTTACTTATATTTTAATACAAACTAAGGTTTTTAAGAGCAAACATGTTTCACACGTTAGAATATTTATGTGAAGGAGGAATCTTTTTTGAAAAATCCTTGTACCACTTTAATTTTTCTTAAGTTCAAAGTACGAAATTACCTTTTTAGACTACTGTTACTTCTCAGCTGCGCTGTTCATTATCAAAAGGGTAAACTAACAAACAGCACATGTATTATTTATATAAGGCCGTTGTTTTAAAAATATTCCTTTTACATCTCAATTCCCCGAAAAATCCAGATATAAATATTTTTTATTAATGTATTACTTCTCCACCAAGTTAAGCAGTAGCAAATATTGAAACATGTACCTTAAAACCGTACACTGATTAATAATTTAACTAGTATTAACATGTGTTGTTGAATTTGGAATTTGAAATAAATAGTTTAACAGACCAATGCCACACAGCGAACAAAGTCTGTTATTCGTAAAAAAAAAAAAAACAAAAAACAAACAAATAAACAAACTGCAGCATGTATGTACAATGTGCTGAGCCTATAATATATTGTCACGGCGTCAGCGAATAACTGCCGCAGAGGGATTAAGCAAATTTTGCCGTCCAGGAAACGCAATGAGCAGTTGAAGAACAACGCCTGTCTAACGTTACGAGCCGGAAAATTCGTGCTGGTTTGCATCTACAGCAACGGGCCAAGAATTTTCGATCCAGCAATTCCAGGGACTTTGATTTCCATGTTTCTAGAATACATTCTATCGGGAGATACTCTATTGAGTGTCGGGGACATATAAGGAAGTACCGAAACCAGGATCTGTCCCATTAGGCATGCGACCTACCGGAGGAGTGGTTCACTCAGAGCATATGATCCTGACATGCACAGCTGAGACACCCACCAACACTTCTATCCTGAAACAGACCACTAGATGAGAGATGATGTGAAATAATAATGAAGATGAAATTGAGGGACATAAAATTCGGGGGATGTAATTATCTTTCCAGCATTCCCCTGGCGACCCAGAAAACCCCCGGCAAAGCCCATGGGTCAGTTAGGTCGGACACTGGAATCGAACACTTACATCCCGAATGCGGGCCACAGACGAAACCGCCAGAGTCATCCCGCTCGGCTAGCCCACAATAAAATCGATACTAACCTCATATTGTTGTGTCTCCTATCGCAATTTTGGTAAGCAGCTGGTGATATAGCTCAATACCTTCACCTAAGCGATTGCACTTTCTCCACTCCTCTTGTCCAAATTGTTTTGTCCCTTTAGCTCTTGTTAATCAAGACAATCATTTGTAGAAATTATTTTAATGGAAATAGGACAACGCTATTGTCAAATCTTATAAGAACTGGTCTCCATGTAATGTCTATTTATAGTTAAGGTATAAAATGCAAATAAAGATTTTGCATTTGAGCATTATAACCAATAGCAAGGAATATATCTAAAATGGTAAGCTCCACACAAAAATATATTTAACACATATAATGTGGTTTAACGACATATAAAGTTACTTAGCAATATTTTGTTTATCTCTTACAGTTTATCGGTTAAGCAAAAGCATTCAGAATGAAGAGGGTTTCAAGAAAATTCCCAGAAAATTCACGATGTTTCATTTTTCATGAAAATATATGGTTAGTTTAATCAAAACTTTATAGCCATTTTTGAGGAATTGTTTTTAAAAAATCTGTACTTGTAAATAATATTTTTTGTGGGAGGAGGGTGGAGGAGCTGTTTAAAATCTTCGTGTGGCATTATTGAAGATGCTGAACTTAAATACCGAGTTTCGAATTTAACCTATTTTTGTTTTTGAGTTGTGCTGTTCACAGATGTATAACGGATCTTTTTCCAAAAAAATGTTTCTTGTTTTTATTCAGGCGATCTCAAAACGTATATTTTCAGCGAAAACTCTGGAATAAAATTCTGAGTGAAAAAATACCTTCCCTACTTGCTATGTAGGTGGTAGGGAAAGTAAAAATCCCTTTAAATTCCAAGCTCTAAGGCAGTGTGTGCTATAATAAAGCCAAAAACAAAATCCAGAAGTACTCTTTGTTACTAATTTTTAGTGATAATTTTGCCACAAACATTTGTGCATATAATATTTATAGTTGAACTTCTATTTCTTCATAATCATCATCCGTAGCAGCAGAACACCACCAAAATGGCACAGAAAAAGTATATCGTTTATTGTTTACAAAGCTTTATCAGTGGGCCCTTATTGCAGTGCAAGAAGTAATCATACTTTTATGTTAAAATACCATGGGTGGAAATGTATTCCGAAAGGATCATCAACATGGAGAAGAAAATACAGTGAATGGCATAGGGCAGGAGATCCATTATAAAGATAGGCAATACAAATGTAACATCCGACACATGTGCATGTATCAGAGAAAGACGCAACCATAAGAAAAAAAAAAAACCATCAGGGAATGTCGCGTCTAATGTATAACTTATCACGGAAAGAGATTCGCTGCTGCGAGTTAGAATAAAGAGTATGCTATTCAGGAGAATAAACATTGAAAAAATGGTTCAAAGAAACAAAGAAAGAAAGGGGTAGAGGAAAGCTGAAGTAGGTGAATATGAGAAAACGAAAGGACTACTCTCCCTCCCCAGCAGCTTCCTACTTACTGTATTCAAACAGCTACACGTGGCGGAAGGTGAATTTTATGTACACAAGGAAGCAGTTGGTTCAATTACTTTCTCGTACTTATGTCGCATTATACATTTCTAATTAAAGGTGGTAAGTAAATAGTGACTACCTCCCTGGTAAGTGTTTTAAGTTTCAGCTCAGTAATTGTTTATTTCGAACTATTCCCTACGTACGGAGGGGTTTGGAAATATTTAAAACTATTTTGTCTGTCCCGATATGTCAATTGCCAATATATCAACCAGCGGTATGCAGAAATTAGGTCCCAGCAGAGGTTCTTTTACACGCTACACGTAAATCTACTTTCTGGTACTGTCACTTCATCCATCGATTTGGGTGGGTTTGAACCCCGATCTTGAGATCAGCAGGCCAGTGGCTAACCCGTTTGAAAATATGAATATAATTATATTTCGCAGCAAAATTAAATGAAGTCCAACTTTTATTAATGCCAACAGTTACTTTCTAAGCCAACATCCCCAATATGTCCACGTAAGTTTGTTTATAGTTGTTTCATTACAGTAGCACTGCAATTGTGTCAGACAACGCCGTTTCTAAAGACACAATAGCATTACAACACCTAACCTATATTTGACATTTTTATTGTTCCTTTACACAGCCTCCTTTAACTTCTATGGTCATAATTAAGCTTTACATAGAGAAACAAATGGTAATGGTGCTTTTTAAATTTATTTATTATCTGTATTGCACCATACCCCATTACTGGAATATTACATGGATTATTATTAATACAGTCTTTGTTTATGTGTAAGTACATCGTTATCACACTGTTTGTTCATTTGTGTCCTTTTAATTGTTTGAGAGGGTGTAATTGTATTAGGCACACAATTACAATCCACCAGTTCGTCTGTCACAGGTCCACTCCACAGTCACTACTCGGCACCTTGCCTTAAAACACCGAAAGCGTCCAATGCATCGCTTATATACAAAAATTGCAGTATCTGGAAGTTTCCCGGCTATTAACGAAGCATCATCACAGTCTTTCAAGGCGGCAGGAAAAGGGGTTCCAGTAATTTCTGGTTACTTCTCTCCCCACTCCGTCTCTCCTCGGCACGTCATTAGCGCGGCGCGTTGGCGTAGGCGTGGTTTTAACGCTATCCGTCTCCCTCACTCCCACAGCAAGAGCTATTCCGTCACACGAGTAGGTGTGGCCTCGATGCCATCTGTCCCTCTCTTTTTGCCAGCTCTTTCTGCCAGCTGGTCGTATGTTCGACGATCGGGTAACAATATATAGTACTCACTACCCAGTGTCCAATATATCGAATATAAAATATTTAAACTACATACAAAATTGCCTTCTAGAGTGTCTGCGTTACATTTTGATTGATAATTCTTAGATTACTTATCATCTACCATTGTATCTAGTTGCATTTGTTATTGACTCATGTACATATTTACAAGTTATATTCCTATATTAAATTGTTCAATGTCAATTTTTTTAACAAATCTAACCATTGGTCAGATATTGCCGGAGGTTGTATTATTGGTAGTGGTAGTGGTGTTAGTATTGCTCGCTAAACTGTGAGAATTTCTTTAACACACCACACACACACAGAGAGAGAGAGAGAGAGAGAGAGAGAGAGAGAGAGAGAGAGAGAGAGAAGGAGAGAGAGAGAGAGAGAGAGAGAGAGAGAGAGAGAGAGAGAGAGAGAGAGAGAGAGAGAGAGAGAGAGAGAGAGAGAGAGAGAGAGAGAGAGAGAGAGAGAGAGAGAGAGAGAGAGAGAGAGAGAGAGAGAGAGAGAGAGAGAGAGAGAGAGAGAGAGAGAGAGAGAGAGAGAGAGAGAGAGAGAGAGAGAGAGAGAGAGAGAGAGAGAGACTGTGAGGGTTAGTGTATAATTTTGATTAAAGAAAAGTTCCTTACCCCGGCTGGGAATCGAATGCAGAATCTATGGGTTAGGAAGCCACAACTTGACCACTCGACCACAGAGACATTCGATATTGAAATTGTAGTTAATGACCGTCAGTGCTTTGTTACTAATCCTAGCACGAATGTTAACAATTACTATTAACAATAATTACAAAGGCTGCCCCCGAAGTTCAGTCGGTAGAGCATCTACCTGCCGTGCTAGGGGTCCCGGGTTCGATTCCCGGCGGTGGGGGTGGAGATTTTTCTCAGACCAAGATAATTCCTCATTTTCCTCAGAGCCTGGAAGTATGAATAACTGAATTCCTGCGTAATATAATGATTAAAAAAACCAACGAATACGAGTTAACGTCCTTGATATGTTCCAAAAGAGAACGGCCGCCGATATGACCATTGGAGTTAAAGGCGGGATATAAATGGAACAATTAAAAATAAAAAATAATTACAATATGGTGCTAAGTTTGAAACAATGTTTTATATAAAGTTAGAATAGAAGTGTAAGATTTAACATACATCTAGGTGTAACTGACTTGTGGTTGAGCAGACTCAACCATGCCAGGAAGATTTCAAATCTGATTCAACTCTCCAAACCAATTTATATTAAGAAGCTATTTTTACTTATAGTTACTTTGTATACCACGTAATTGTAGGTAGAGAAGACTTTACATTCCAGCCCACAATTCTTAACAGAGATCTCAAATGGAAATATAGTCGTAAGGTCTCCTGAAGACCCACCCCATAAAAACCTTCAGAAAAAATAATGCGCGCACGAATGTGTATGCTAGTGTGTGTCCCTGTATGTGTCTGTATACAGCATAACTTAACTTCAGAAAGTAAGTTAAATACTACATTCATCTTCCAAGGAATTGAAATTAAGATTTTAAAGAAAATCTCTCACCCCAGATATAGCTACTTGGAATACTTTTCGTAAATGTTGATTTTCTCGCAACTGGCACACCGATGTTAGTTAAATACCATATGTTTAATATACTTTTATCATAAATGATGTGTATATCTTGAATTTTCTGGGAATATCCTCAGAAACCCTCTGTATTCTAGAAGACATGCATAACTGTTAAACTGTAAGAGATAGACAAAATCTTGTTACACAGAAAATGTGAAATACATCTCTTTGTGGGGTAAACCAATTCGAAAATATTCCTAGTTACGAGGGCTGTTCAATAAAGAATGATCACAATTTGTTTTTGACAACGTACCTTTACTCATCCTCATAATGTTGATGGTCCTCAAAATAGTCTCCCCTGAATGCGATGCACTTGTCCCAGCGTTTCTGCCAGTCTTCAAAGACATACTGGAGACCAATTTTTGAGATATCCTTCAAAATCGCCTCCGCAGCCTTTAACACTGCTTCTGATGATGGATAATGTCTCCCACGAAGGCATTTCTTCAAGTTAGGGAATAGAAAAATATCACATTGGGCTAAATCCGGACTATAAGGAGGGTGAGGGATGTACTTCACGTTGATTTTTGCAAGATATTGAGCAACAATATTGGCAATATGCGGCCCCGCATTATCGTGATGCAACATCCAGCCTGGTTCACGGAAATGTGGTCTTTTGCGCCTCATATGGACTTGCAATGTTTTCAGGATATCCTTGTAGTATTGTCCAGTTACTAATGTGTGTGCAGGTACAACATGCTGATAAACCATTCTATGAACATCAAAGAATGAGATGACCATATCTTTCCCCGCAGAAGCAATCACTTTTGCGATTTTGAGGGTTGGTGATGAAGGAGATTTCCACACTGAGCTTTGCTGTTTACTCGCAGGATCAAAATTATGTAGCCAAATTTCTTCCTCTAACATCAAATTTAACTGCATGCAGACCTGCATGCGAACGTCCTTTTTTTCGGGAATCAACGGTCTTGGAAACCATCGCGCAGAAACGCGCCTCATGTGTAATGTTTCTGTCACCAACGTTCAGGTAGCACCCAATGAAATGTTTAGTATTTCAGAAAGTGATCTTAAGGTAATTCGTCGATCCTCTCTCACAATGGCAGCAGCAGTGTTGATGTTTTCTTCCGTAAGAGCAGTAACTGGAGAACCGGGTTCACCTTCCTTTGAAAACCCTCTTTAGACATTTTAAACCACCTTCGAGTTGTGCTTTAGGGAAGAACAGACTCTCCATAGGCCTCCTGTAACATTGTATATGCCTCAACTGAAGATTTTTTGTTGAGACGAAAGCAGAATTTCAAAGCCGCATATTGCTCCTCGCATGTTACCGCCATTGCAGCAGTAGGCGATATTGAACATTTCTGAACTTGCCTGGTTCTCACAGGCGGGAACCATGAGTAAAAACAATGAAACTACTACGACGTGTTTGTTTCACATTAAGCTAACAGAATATAATAAGATTGAATTTTAGGGCCACAAATTATGACCGTGAAAAATTATGATCAGTATTTATTGAACAGCCCTCGTACTTTTTAATGCGGTTTCCAATATTTATACGTCTCTCAAATACGCCGTTATTACTCATTTTATATCTCTTGGCCATGCAAAGATTACGAAATTTCAAAACCATTATTCAGCCCACTTATTTTTATATCTCCTTAGCAACTACAAGACAATTAGCAATAAGATATGTATCTTCATTGACATAAAGTAAATAGAAGTATAAGCGTTTGTAAGAATAGTTTGTAGAGGAGCAGAATGGCTCAGGTGGTCAATGTCTGTGGCCCGCATTCAGAAGGTTCAGGTTCGATTCCTGTGCCAACCTTCTTAATCTTGCGTTTTTCTGAAGGTTTTCCCCGTATCACTAGACGAATGCT
This sequence comes from Mantis religiosa, assembly GCA_030765055.1. Lineage (NCBI taxonomy): Eukaryota > Metazoa > Arthropoda > Insecta > Mantodea > Mantidae > Mantis > Mantis religiosa. Next base: position 97,660,704 of record CM060947.1, on the reverse strand, counting down.
GGGAGGGATATTTACCGCACATCCTCCGTTTCACTTCCTTTCATTTCATTCTATCCACCAGGTAGCAAGATTCAGCGAAGTCGCCGGTGATACTATGCTGTGATAGTGCATGTACTCTAGAAATAGGTGTTCGGCTGAGGGGGAGGCGCTGTGGTTGGCCCGCCTCTCTTCCAGAGGGGGCTGTTTGATCAGCCGGACCTGACTGGATAGTTACGGGCTCTCTAAAGTAATTTATGTCGGGCTAAAGAAACCGCTTATATCTGTTAGGAACTCACCACACCTGTAGTGCCTCCTGTGATAGATTCTGGCCGCCTGTAGGGTACTTTCACTCATTCTTTCTCCTGGGGTAGACGCCTAATAAGCCTTCGGTTGCGTGTCGGATAGACAAACAGTATTTTGTATGAGTTCAACAAATCGGATTTTTGTTTCTCTTTCGTTCATCTTTTCTTTATTCTTCATTTTTTTATAAATCCATTTAAATACTGAGTCTGCATAGATACGAAGTCCTGGTTCATAGACTAGCGTTTACCCGACAAATATTTTTCGACAATATAGAAAACCCCGGAAAGTTCCTCCTAGGCACGTAAACCTCTACGAAAACTTGGATCCAGGCCTCCAGATTAGAGGTAATCGTTTGATTACTCTCAGACTGAAAATACAGCGTCGCCCTGGCAGTGAGCTGTCCTCCGGTCCCCTCCAATTTAGGGTGTGCGCAGAACTGACCGTGATGCTATGAACTGACCAGTCAGGAAATGCACTGTGTCAGGTTACGACACCTGCGTGACGTCACACCCTCGTATTGAGCGGCCCAGTATTGTGTTCACACATACACATCTGGGTCAATGTAAAGAGGTTGCAACAGGTGTAAGGCTCAACCTTGTCGCTTGCTTCCAACTTAGGAGCAAATGCTTCCGACAAGTACAATACAACCATGTAATCAAAGTGTAATAAATAATAAGCAGACCCCACAGCTTCGCTCGCCTTATCCTATTCACCATTTAATGCGGTACTTCCTGCTCTATCTCTCTTTCTCTGTCACACTTTTACTTAATTTATTTAATAATGAGAAACAAAAGCCAAATCTTACTGCAAAAATCTAAAGCTCGTTAGAACATACAATTTATCTAAAATACATTTTTTATTTTTAAAGGAGTAAACTATTTCGGAGATATTCATTGTTATTTGTATGAATTTAACGGTACTTATACTTTTCTCAATTGGACAGTCGTTATTCATTTGTTTGTAGATATCTCTTGGCCATGCAAAGAGAACAGAACTTCAAGGTCATCGGGTAACGACCAGCTTTGAAAGATCTGAGTATCACTTAAAGCAGGTAGATCCAATGTAGCAGCTTTAGCCATCAGGGCTTGCTGGGCTGTTTACGTTGTGAGAGAGAGAGGCCTGACGTGTTGTAGTGGCGATAGCGAGTGGTTAACCAGAACACTGAATCTTGTGGATTGTGGCGGTAAATAGAAGCACTAAATAACCCATGGCGCGACAGCCCTTAGAGGGCCAAGGCCTACCAACCCGACTGTCGGCCTCACGCCCACTTACGCACGGCAGAGGTGGACGATCATCCAACCGGCATCCCCCAGCCGGAATGTTGGTTTCCGTGACCAGGGCCGCTTACCTAGCGTAAGCTCCTCACTTTCCTCAAGATGCTGAGTGGGCACCGGTCCTATATCCGGGACCGAAAATCCCCACCACATGGGTGGGATCGAACCCGGGCCGCTTTCCTTGGCCAGGGACCAAGGCTTGCTGCCTTAGTCCGTTACGCCGCGGCGCAGGACAAATAGAAGCACTAGCTATCTCATAAATTGCTTTCAAACTCTCAAAAAAGTACAGTTATGTTCACTAAACGTCTATTTTTCTTGAATTATAAATTATGATTCAGCTTTTGGAAGCATTTGGACACAAATAATAACTATCCTATGTTTATTATGACAAGCGATAAATCTGGCAAACAGGATGTCCTCTAAAATTTGTTGAAATTTGCTAAAGAAAAGTGCTCACAAACATGGCGATTGACAGAGGGAAGTTTGTATATCTGAGTTTCATTTGTTATATAGTGAGGGGCGTGTATACATATTATGTTTGGAGAAAATAGCTATTTAAAAAAAAACGAAAATGAATTTGCATGAATACAGTGTTTTAGCATTTAGACGCAGTTTGGACATCTGTACCTCCCACGTCATCAGTCCGAAGGTGATATGAACAATTTTGCAGTAGATATATCACTTATCAAAGCAAAGAGCACGCGGAAAGGCGAAGTGTAAATGAGGAAACGATGGTAGAATCCCCGGAAAGTTGTGGCAAACCCGCATACCAGTGTTAAATTGATTGGGTTCTAATTGGAGCTATGGGTTCTCTTATCCTCAGGTGAATGGTTGTAGTAAATGGATTTTGGTGGTTGTTGGCTACTCAGTCGTATTAATAACACTTTGTTGCAGAATTATTTGGTTTAATTCCTATTAAGTTTGCTTATTGACTTAGATCGGTGACCACCTGTTAGTAAAATTCCTAACATAAATTCAATTTTACTTGAAACCCTGGATTACTTGTTTAAACTTACTTCCGCGTGGTTTCTATTTCTTCTTTATACGGCGACTACTTTGCTCTAATAAGCTTCTAATGCTGCTTCCACTTACGCTGGTTGCGCTATTCTTAACTTCCCTACATTTCAGACTTATAAATCTTCGCTTCTCTTCTTAACGCGCATGAACACGTACTTCCTGTCGTAGTATTACCTTTTAAGTAAGTTTTTCTTACTTTACAATTCAGTTCGAACCTTATTCTGATCTCCTCTTTAACTTTATCACATGACCGAACTAGGTCACCCTTCTCAAATGTTACATTATTATTGGTTTCTCATTTATTTCGAATTTTAGCATTGGTTTGCAAAACTCATCTAACTCATTGACGTTCAGCCCACCCTGAGTTGGGGAACGCCTATACTGAATTGTTTGTAACGGTATACATCGTTATCAAATCAGCGAAGTAAATTCTTTTAGCGTTCATGCTTAACTGCATTTTGAAACCCTTTTTGTCCCAATACATTCCTGGCTGGAAGTATTCTATACTTCTTAGACATTGAACTTTTCCTAGCACAAAGAAGGTAACGGTCCTTCCTCCCTGTCTCTCCGACGTGTACAGATTTTTACAAGAATATTTTCTCTCTCTTGCCTGGACGCTAGTATATGTTATATTAAATCATATTCTTCCCTTCTTATTCTTTAAGTCAACCGCTATTTTAATCATTACTCTATCCATTCTAATTTCATATTATTATAACAAGATTTTTATATTAGTTTAGCAAAACATTTTTATTAATTTATCTTCTTTTTTAATTATCTGATTTCTATTAATTCGTCGCCTTCTAATCGCTGCCTGATACTGCGGTTACATAAGTTTAAACGGAGCCCTAAAAGATTAGGGCGGAGGGCTGGTCGACAGTTGAGATATCAACATCTCAATGTGGAAGATAGCCCGGAATGGGATGAAGTTATTGCCCGTATAAACTTCCGCTGGTGCAAAAACTACATTCTGGTAATTCAGCCAAGAAACGTTTTAAGATAATTTTATGATCGAAGAGGATGATGGTTTGCCGGAATAAATCATAATGACTTGTAAAGCAACACCTAATGTATCTAGAAAAGGCACAATGTCTGATATGGAGATCTGATAACCCCAATGATATGATTCGGGTAGAACGTTACATTTCAAAGGCAAACGTGAAGAATGCTGTCTACAAAAACATTCTTGGACATGTTGCAAAATTGGTTATTGTCATAAGGTCCATTTTTAAACAAAATGAGGCCCTTCCACTTTAACATACGACTGTTCAAGAGATGGATTGGTCATAGAAAAGCCGCAGAGCATCACAGCAACTTCTGACCACCGTGTTCCATGACCTTACAGCGTGTGGTTACATGGAGATTAGTATTCACATCCCCTCACTGACAGCGATGTTGGCGCATTACCGCAGCCATCGAGAATATCACCAAGATATGTAAGAGAGGTGTGGCACGAATGGAATCTCCAGCTGTGCGTCTGCCATATTACACGTGGTGCTCACATTGAGTTCATCTAAGATAAATACAACGCTTCAAACTTTCCCCTTTAAAAATTGCTATGATGGTGTATTTATAGTAAGTAGTGGCAAAAATACAGCCTTAAGAAAACATCCAATACCTAATTTGTAACCTTTCCCCCAGTATATATTGTCTATATTTTCCAATCAAAATACTTCCATTTTATGTGATATATTTACATCTCATTTACGTCTATAATATTGATAACAGAAATACAGCTGTCCATTGTGAAATACCATGCTCAATGAATTAAGCATTTTATTGGTCTTTTTTTCTTTATGATATGCTTATATTGTTGCAGAATTAGCATTTAGTTCACGGTAATATATTTTCCAAAGCTTTAAAAAATTAACAACCTAAAGGTTTCATTAAGGGCACTAGGAGCTTATTTTTACCCAGACAAGGCTAATTTTTACCAATATTAAAATTTTAATATATAGAAAACTAAACATTATCAGAAATTAAAATCCAGTATGATTACTTTATAAGGATGTGTGCATTTAACTACTGTATAATATTTAAATTGTGTTCACATAGGTTCATGCAAAAGGGGCATAAATCACACCGTGTGTCCTGAAAAAATATTGCACCCTATATTTCAGGTACACTTAACTTGTAGGAATTTAAAGCTATATGCACCAAGTTTTATACTAAATAACCTAAGATACAGTTTTATAATATCGGCTAAATGAAAATCACATATAGTTTATACTATGAAAATGAAAATATAATTAGTTTTGACTAAAAAAAAATAATATTTTCAAGCACTGAATATTTGTTTTCATCCATTTTATAAATGACATGAATATAAATGTTAGCCGAATGTGTTCAAGGAACATTTACAAATAACCGCTACAAATTTTGTGTCAATATCTTTTATAGTTTTTGAGAAACATGCACCTAAAGGATGAAAAATCAAGGTTTTGGGAAATCACGATCAAAGATTAAGCACCATTCTCAAGAAGTGGGCGTATCATTACGCCGCCATCTTTAAATTGACGAATTAAAGGACTTTAATACCAGCTGACAACCTATATTATATATCATTTTAAAGCTGAAGAATTATATAATTTTAACATTAAAAACAAAAAATGGATTTTTTGAAACTTATCGACCTCCCAGTGTCCTTAAACACTGTCTTTATTGCGAGAAGGTACCCTTGTGAACACATGTTGTGATAGAGGCAAAACATAAATACTTGATGTACATTTCATATTCTTTTTTATTTTCACGTGGACTGTCATTATTATAAACAAAAGATAATATCTGCCAATTTTAAGCTTAATTGTTAAAAGGAATCCAGTAGCACTTTATAAACCGTACATATTGGAGGTTAACTGGTCTAGGTTTGCATATAGGATATGCATTAATATGATGTAGCTGAAAGGACGAGGCTTTTTAGTTGATTTTCTCTGATCAGTAAGCTTTGATCTATTCAAGTAATAAAACTGGTATTCAGAATCAAAAGAATTTTACACATCATTTGCAGAACATTCAAAATACACATTTTATTTTCTAGTAAATATTTTAAATGTGTGACATTTTAATAAAACTGTATAATTTCTCAGAATATATCCCCTCAAAATCTAATGCAAAGAGTAGATTGAGATGGAGGTATTGCTTCAAAATCTTCTGGTCACATCTTTGGAAGTTACTTAAATACTAATTTATTGGTCCGAATTTTCGTTTTTAAGTGAAGCTACAGTCTTCCACTCATACATACTCTCTCTCTCTCTCTCTCTCTCTCTCTCTCTCTCTCTCTCTCTCTCTCTCTCTCTCTCTCTCGCGTTCAACAGGTCCCGAGGATTTTTCCTGGGTTTTCCCTTATCCTTAAAAGACGAATGTCGGGTAACTCTAAACTTTATGGACCCTGGGCTTATTTGAGCATCATATCACCCATTACATTCATTATGCGATATGAAAAAAAGTATCTTTCTCTGTTTCTCTCTCGCACGCGCTTTATATCCCTCTCCCACAAATATTTTTCTAAAGCTATTTTGTGTTCACTCTAATCGTGCCACAACTACTACAAATACATTCATTCGCTACAGTTGTAATTATTAAATTAAATTAAGCCATGGCGCGACAGCCCTTAGAGAGCCAAGGTCTATCAAACCCGACTGCCGGCCTCACGCCACTTACGCCCGACAGAGGTGCACGGTCATCCAACCGATACGGGGGGGATATGTGGTCAGCATCTCGGCATCCCCCAGCCGGTTTCCGTGACCTAGCGTAAGCTCCTCACTTTCCTCACGATACTGATTGGGCATTGGTCCTATACCCGGGACCTAAAATCCGCACCACATGGGTGGGATCAAACCCTTTCACGCTTTCCGTGACCAGGGACCAAGGCATGCTGCCTTAGCCCGCTACGCCACGGCGCAGGACTACAGTTGTAATACAATAGTAAAATGTTCCCTAATATTACTATACGTACATATGCAAAGCATGATGTACAGTAAACAAATTTCTCTAAACACCTCTGTTTTGTGGCAGTATCGTGTCTGCCTCACATTCAATTTGAGTTCGAATCTCGGTTAGTGTGAGTTAAGGAGTTTCTTTTACCCGCCTCGGTACCGTAGTGGCAGCGTGTCTGCCTCACGTTCAAGAGATCCCGAGTTCGAATCTCGGTCTGGGCGAGTAACCTGGATAAGGCTTTTTCCGGGGGTTTCCCTTATCCTGGAAGACGAACGTCGGGTAACTCTAAGCTCTATGGACCGCGGGCTCATTTGAGCATCATTTTACCCATTCCATTCATCGTCCGATATGACAACGTTAGAGGACGTAAATTACAAAAAAAAAAAAAAAAAAAAAAAAAAGGAGTTTTTGGGAATTTTTCCTAATCTTAAGAAAACGAATGGCTGCTAACTTTAAGCTAAGAAACAGCGGATTTTCTAATAAAAGAAAAAGAATAATGGATGAGGAAAGTCAAGGAGAAGGGAAGGGGCAAGAGAAAATGGAGGTGAAGTGTACAGCAAATAGGTAAAGGGTAATAAATGTTGCTTAGCAATGACGAAGGGCAGGTAGCCATACACGCTGTGCAGTACAAAGGAAGATGCCAGACATGTAACACTGTTAAATATTGATGATAAATGTATTGGAAGACTGTACATTTAAGCTGAAATTGTATTATAACTTTAAAAAAGAAGTGAAGCTCTATGAACTCCGGACTTAACTGAGCATCACTTCACCCATTTTTTTCATTGTCCAGCAACAACTAACAGTTGCATTAAGTACAAAAAGCGAGAAAGGTATAGTTAAACTGAAAAGTTCAAAGTCGTAGTCGGAATTTGAACCATGTTTCCAAACTTTGTCCTGCACATAGCTAGTTTGGAACAACCATTAATTTCCTCAAAAACAAATTTCTCTACACCTAACAAATACATATATTTCCGTATATACTGTAGTAGTTTTTTGTTGTTGTAATTTACGTCCTCCAACGTTAAGTCATATCGGACGATGAATGCAATGGGTGAAATGATGCTCAAATGAGCCCGGGGTCCATAGAGCTTAGAGTTACCCGACATTCGTCTTTCAGGATAAGGGAAAACCCCGGAAAAGCCTTATCCAGGTAAGTCACCCTGACCGAGATTCGAACTCGGAACCTCTTGAACGTGAGGCAAACATGCTACCACCACGCTACCGAGGCGGGCTTATTGCAGTAGTGTTTGCTACCTTAACCGGTACTGCATGGAACCCTTTTGATATAAAATGTGTGTATCAGAAATCGTAAATGTCGATATCTATATAACTAAACGGTAATAAAAATAAAGAGGTATGGAGTTTTATGAGGTTTAATGCTGACAAAAATTTGCAATTAAATTTGCACTCCTATCTACTATGAAATCAATAAACAGAAAATTTGCACACCTTTGCTCTGTACTCGAAAAAGAGTAACTTTATTATTTATTTTACAACTTCCTTTATTAAAAGGCTGTCTCTTGAAGAAAGCATAAAATTTAGAACATTGACAATATGAATGTATCTAAATGATTGTGCGACCAATAAGAACAGAACAAAGTCACGGAATGAAACAATGCTAAAAGGAAGAAATAATGTTCTGATTAGAAAGCAAAACATTTAACTTGCATGTAGTTTCTAAAGTTCTAGCAAATGCTCACCGGAAAGAAGTTGAAGTACCGCTGTAGATTCAGAAAATTCATAATATATCTTGGGGAAATCCAACAGAAGATGCTCTCATTTATTTTACCTCTCTTAAGAGTTCCATTTAAACGTTCTTCTGGTCAAAGAAAATTTGCGACTTTATGCTACGCAATCTTAATAAGTTCATCTATCAAACATCGGTAACCAATTGTACTGATTGAGTTATTCAATCTTCAGACAGCCTTATTATTAGTAATATTTCGCACGCCTGACGCAAGAGTATATGTACTTATATAATTATTTAACACAGAGTGGTAATGGACTCAATTACATCGAGAGAAAATAAGACAGCACTTCTTACCTAAGAATTATTACAAGATTTCGTCAAATGTATCATACTTTATTCTGCTGTGTCTTGTGTTTTCTCAGCTGCTTAATACATAACTGCGACCTTTTAAGGGGTTGGCCCGTAAGTCCTGACATATTAAGTGAAGGCTTTTGTAGCGAAATAAAATATTTTGGTAATAGATACAAAATACTCTATTTAGATTTTGTATCGTTATATACTGAGTGTATACTCAAGTCAATAAAATAGACCGTCAAGCCGATAACAAGGAGAATTTTTGTCAGCTTTTGTTCAGCGACACCTTCTGTGCAGATTTTGGCTTTGAAAATAAGGACTGAACAAAGGATAATTTAAAATTTTTGTGAATTTATTGAATAATTTAAATGTGTCAGTTTTTTAAAAATAATGCCAAAAATATTACTTGTTAAAACTATACCAAACCTGAGCAAAATATGATAATTTGAAGGATATGCAATCTTACAAAGAGCCCCTTAATTAATTCAATTATCCAAGCATTATATTTATCCCTTTTGACTCCACACATTAAACATCTGCCACAGTTGCAATAAAGTGCCAAAATTAGCTTGTGATATCCATATTCAACGAAATATGTTGCGATTGAAATTTGCTGACATGAATATGAAAAAGATATATCCCTAACCTTTTTTTTCCATTTTTTTGTTGTAGTTTACGTCCTTTAACTTTTTAAAGTCATATTGGACGATGAATGGAATGGGTGAAATGATGCTCAAATGGGCCCAGGAACCATGGAGCTTAGAGCTACCTGACATTCGTCTTTTAGGATAAGGGAAATCCCCGGAAAATACCTGATCCAGGTAACTCACCCAGACCGAGATTCGAACTCAGGACCTCTTGAACATAAGGCAGACATGCTACCATCTATGCTACCGAAGCGGGCTTCAAATTTTTAGCAACATATAGAGCTGACAATCTGGAAGAACTGCAGAAAGAATTATCAAAAGCTCTTTATTGGTTTTTTGGATTACTCCACACACACACACACACACACACACACACACACACACACACACACACACACACACACACACACACACACACACACACACACACACATTCACACATTCAATCACCTTCTAGTATTGAAATATTAATTTAGAATAGATACATCAGACGTGCGTTCTTTGCATATTTGGGACATTTGGAAATACACTCAATATTCTATTGTTTCTGAACAATGAACAGGTGAGCAGAGGTCATCTAACTTTAATCAGAGGTTAGGTTAGAGAGCGAGAGAGAGAGAGAGAGAGAGAGAGAGAGAGAGAGAGAGAGAGAGAGAGAGAGAGAAGAGAGAGAGAGAGAGAGAGAGAGAGAGAGAGAGAGAGAGAGAGAGAGAGAGAGAGAGAGAGAGAGAGAGAGAGAGAGAGAGAGAGAGAGAGAGAGAGAGAGTGAGAGAGAGTTGCTGTTTGATATAAACGTATTGTTTAATTTGTTTAAAATTATTGTAAGCCTTAGTTAGGTCGTCATCTACGAAAAACCGTAATTTATACTGAGTCGAATTTACAATAAAAAATAATAATTTACTTAAGCAGAGAAATACACGAAATATAATCATTTTCTCTCTGGGTGTGGCAGTCTATAAAAGTCAAAGGTTACCCATCTGTGAAATTATATCGGCTCATTCGTCAACCGCTGGATTGGGACTACCACGGCTGCTGTTGGTAGGTTTTGTGGGATTACCGTTATCTTTATGAACTTCCTTTCTTCATCTGGGAACAAGCTGCTTTAATACGCATTTTCATTTTACAGAGTGTGTACATACATATACGTGTAGATCCTCCCTTCCTTTACTTAGAAATTAAATTAAATTATAAGTTTATTATTATAAATTTATTATTTACTAAATGCCGGGTACAAAATGCAACCTACTTATAAGTTATAAGCTATGAGTAGGTATGAAGATACAATTTCCGGTGCTTGTCAGTGACATAGTGTTAATTGATGGTGATTCTGTCCACGTTCTGCAAGATTGAAGTACAGAATTCCAAATTTACATTTCGATACACTTTAATGCCTTCTATCAGAGTTTCTTTGAAAACATAACAAATGATCTTAATACTGAAATTTCAGTGTCAGAGAGAACAGTGCAAATATTATTAAGTAGAGTGGATCGGGGGGAGATGCCATACTTAAGGTTTTAGGATTCAAAAGTTGAGTTTAATTGAGACTTTAGGTTCAGCACTAAACTGGCATTCACTGAGCAGCCTTCTCGACATATGTGCAAGTTTGTGTTACGTTATTATTTTTAATTAAGTGTGTTTTGATTTCTTTAATCAAAAGTGTAGTTTATGCATCTCACCCCGAACATCGGGGCGAGATGGCAATCATATCGAAAGAAAAATGGAGTACTATTTTTGTGCATTTGTGATACAAATTCATATTTTAGAAATCATATTTATTAGTATTATAAAGAATAAAATACTAAAGAAAGGTAATAATGGATGTAAGAATAAACAAATGACATGATTACATGCAAATGAAATCAAAGTTCTTCTGTAGAGTTGTTGCACATGTTTTCTTCTTCTGTACAGGTTTCAGACAACCATCTACTGCAATTGACATACTGAATCCAATCAACCTGTGGTAGAGTTTTATCGTAGTAATTGAGAGCACACTCAACACAATAATCACTGCAATTTTCTGACCTGTTAGGTCCTCTAATCTTTGACTCATTTTGCTGCAGATTTATCATTGTTTAATTAACTCTGATCTAAATTTGACCTCTTCTATGCGATTTTGTTCTGTGAGAACTTTAGTATGTTTCTTCTTGCGATTAGATTTCAGTGGATCCAATATAGACACAGAAGTAAGTTCTTCAAAGATGTTGTGCTTCATTCTGAATAATCTGCAGTTCAGGTCCCACTTCATTTTCTGAGAGAACAGCTTCAGCACATCCTCTCCTGTTTGGTTCACTTTCTTGAATCCTTTCTTCATGATCAGTAGCAACCATATCGGAAATTTGATACACATTCTGGAATCGTTCTTCATCAAACGTCGTTTTAGAGTTCTGTATGGAATGCCATATTCTTTGGAAGCTTTAAAACAATTCACTCCGCCAGTCCTCACACGTTCCAGAGCTATCTGTAGGCATTCTTCAGGCTACTGACATCTATTTGTACACTTGAGGCATCTTCTACGAAAATAAAATCCCTATAAGTGAGGAATAAAAGTAGGCATGTCACTCCGAAATATCAGTGGCATCTTTCCGAAGGATCGGGGTGAGATACCACTTTTGATGACTGGCACAATAAGGTCGCTGCATAGCAACAGAGGATGGCAAACTATACGTTACTTTATTCATGCTCTTGCACATATTTTAAAATAACTGTGCATCATTAACCTGGCATCTATTTTTAGACCTTACCTGTATATGTTTGTTTAAAAGTGAAGAAACACCTAATACAATGAAACACGCATTTGCCTTCTCGTCACATTGCCAGTAACGAGTGCCATACAGGTTGGAGTCGCGATCTGTTTTCAGCAATCGGAACTATAAACTTTAGGCCTCTCACCCCCATAGGCATCTCCCCTGATTAACTCTATATCAAAACTGTGAGATTTCGTTTCTTAGCATTCCCATAAATTACATAGTTCTGGAATTTGTGCAGATGTTAGTTAATATAACAATAACATAATTCATAAAACACAACACGAACTTTTTTATCCGACATTGCATGTCTGCATTTTGCAAATCAGTTGGAAACAAAAATATGAATACTTTTTGAAAGTCGTGAATACCTCACAATTATCATCGCTGAGAGTATAAGTGTCCAAAGCGTTCCGAGAATTGATCTAATGATCATACTGGGCAAATTTTTACATAAGGTGTTTAAAATTGGGTAATTTTAGATTCTTAGGTTTCGTAAGGGTGCGTATCTATAACACAAGTGCAGAAATTTGTCTTCATTGGACAAACAGTGTATGTTGATTGATCCATAAGGGGGTTAAACATAAACGATAACGCTGATTTTTAAAACTTTTGAGGTATTAAATAACTGAAGAGGATTTGGTTAGACTTTTTTTTTGAAGTAATAAGGTAATCTATTATTTTGTCACCTTCTGTAGTATAATTGTACAATATTTTAAATTGACAAGTCAGATAGCTCATATTTCTACATAGGGGCTTGAAAATACTGAAGGCTTACTTTTTGCGAGTTGTAAAGTAGAATACAATTTTTGTTGAGTCGTAATACAAAAATACAGATTTCGTTTAGACACGCTGGGAGGTGTTTATGTTTTAAAGGTTGAAAACAGCAGTTGAAACGAAGGGTTGCGGAATTGAAATTATTTTTAAATAGGTGGAGAAACTAACTTTATCTGATTCTTAAACTCAAGTGTACCAAAATCGTACCATATTTTCCTTAATAATGCAGTTCAGATAAATCAGAGGGAACACGATATCCAACTTCCGATAGAACACAATTTGTAAAAAAATGTTTAAGCTCTCCGGATTACAAGTCATTTACGTACAGTCCGGTGCACGGAAACTTTGCGGTATGCGGAACAGCTGTTTAGGTTGGTAAGCGAATGGCACCACGCCCCCATTTCAAACCCCTGTCAGCGATAGGAAGGCGTGCGCCTGCCCTTTGTTTCGCGATGGCGGAGGTGAACCAGAAGCCCAGACAGTTTAAGCTACCTTGAAAATATAATTCAGAATGCCTCTCTTCGGACTTTGATTATTTTATCAGTGATTATTGGGAACAGGAGCAGATTGCCCATCCTTTTCGAATAATGAAGCTTCTCAGGTTTGTGCAGTTTTCTTGGGAAGATAATGAGGGATGGGACAGATTTATCTGCTTTATTATGTGTATCAACTTGAATTCCACATTGCGTATACTTATTTCGAATCAACCCATTTCATTACAAATAATTTAAAGCTGTAACTTCAATTCTAACTGCACAAAATATACCGAAAATACTAAAGCATATTTTCGTCACGTAGACAAACATAAGGGGAAAACAAATACGGTAATGTTCTAGTAGTTAATCCATGAATCCCCATTCCTCATAACCCACCCTTTGTCCTTCCACCCGGTTCCCGAGTTATGACATCAAACCAATGAGCGACGGACACAGCAAGGAGGTGGCGTTGACAATCGTTCCACTAAGGTTAAATTCCTCCTTAACCCTCCCCCAGCACTACGCACCTCGGCTACGCGCCTTGTTCATCGGTCATTCCTTGTTATTGGATTTTGATATAAACCTATAAGAGATTGGCACAGCCAGGACTGATGTAAAACACGAATGGTGAAACCGTTATGCCAACATGACAATAAGTAACACACCAAAAGATACCAACAGCATCGGAACATTTCCGTGCACCGGACTGTACATATTACCCTGTTCGCAATAAAAGGTATAAATCCACTGACATCATCAATGAACCGTGTTCAAAATGGCTCTTTAAATATGAAAACATCCTTGTTTAACATTTCTGGAAATATTTATGTGTCCTTCCGCAAGAGTAGTGTATTTCAACGGAGAAATATTTATCGTAATAAATAAGCAGTTTCCGAGATTATCTACCAACCATCACACACATTTTCTCTCTTTGTAATGTTATTATGTGTAGTACTATAAATATTATGCATATAAAATAAGTAAATGATTATATCATAAATATTACAGGGAGTAAACTAGCATTCTAAGAAATACTGTCGAATTTCAAGCTTCGCTTTTGTCCGCCTCGGGAGCGTGATGGTAGCATGCCTGCCTCACGTTCAAGAGGTCCCGAGTTGAATCTCGGTCAGGGTGAGTTACCTGGATAAAGTTTTTTCCGGGGTTTTCCCTTATCCTTCAAGCCGAATGTCAGGTAACTCTAAGCTCCATGGACCCCGGACTCATATGAGCATCATTTCATCCATTCCATTCATCGTCCGATACGACTTAACGTTGGAGGATGTAAATTACAAAAAAAAAAAAAAAAAAAAAAAAAAAAAAAAAAAAAAAAAAAAAAGCTTTACTTTCTTCTATCATGGAAGCAACCACTTTTGGAAATGTTTAAAAACGAATAAATATTTTGTTTGTTAACGACGCGGTCGATCACCAGGATCACATCAGCGACGTGGGTGTGACGGAAATTCGTCCCGCAGGATTTCTTTTACATACAAGTCGATTTATTGATATGGGAAATGTTTCAAGCGATGGAAGTGCATGGTTCATTCTTTGAGACAGCTCCTTTAACTAAATTTTTCATTTTGGAATGCGCTACGTTTCATACGAGGCTGGATTTGTTATCAATACTTCAAGAATATTTTAAGAAAAAGATACAATTTCTTTAACAGTGTTTTACAAAATTTTATTTTACCACTAATGCTTCTAGAATGGATGTACTTATTGGGATTTTAGTCCTCCAGGTCTGTTTTCTATGTTTTTCTGCCGATGTTGCAAGATTACGCTTTTCACCCTAGTTCAGTTCCCCGTAGAGGAGGGGATCCGTTCACTTCGGCTGCCGAGGTGCGGGCACTGCGGACTCCTAGCACTCCTGGTACCTCTGATGATACCAGAGGAACCTCGGAACGAACATTCGAGCCCCTCCCTGATTGGGAGTTGTTCGGATTGGGTTGGACTCGAGGGGGTAGTGGTTCCTGATACCCGTGGGAGATCGGGTACGTCTCCGGACGAGGTTGAGGGAAGCCATTAATATTCCCGCGTACTAGCCAGCATAGCTAGTAGTAGGTGTGCTAGATCACCAGGCGGCCCCACCGAGGTCATATCGGTAGTCTTCCCATTTTGGAGTTGGCGCGCGTAAGTGGCGTATCCACGTCCATCCCGTCTTGAGTCCACAGGACCAGATGGGGGGGGGTGGGCTTGTTAGTCCATAGCTCTTGCCCTATGGAAAGCCCCACGGAGGCGCCGGGCGCCCTTTTGGGGCAGCTCGATAACTCCCTGGTCCTCCTTGGTCCTACGGGTCCA
This sequence comes from Mantis religiosa, assembly GCA_030765055.1. Classification (NCBI taxonomy): domain Eukaryota; kingdom Metazoa; phylum Arthropoda; class Insecta; order Mantodea; family Mantidae; genus Mantis; species Mantis religiosa. Next base: position 97,645,209 of record CM060947.1, on the reverse strand, counting down.
GGACTAATGGGAGTAGAACTTCTGGCATTAACCCTAGTTCAGTTGAACCACTATTAATTACATTTACAGGTTCGGTAAACTTTAAGTTATTCCTCTAACCAATCTCAATACTTTGTTTGTGCATTCTGTTTAGTTTTCTTCTGTTTATTGGTTAGAGATTATTTCTAGGGCTCGGAACTTGATGAAATATCATCTTGTTTCTGCATCATCACAGAGAATGCAAAATGCAATATAAATTCATTTCTCTTTAAAATGAAGCAATACTGAGTACTTTTATTCTGCATACTTTTGTATTTTGGGGGTTTTTAATGTCTATTGGTCATTTTTAGGAAATATTGTACTTTTTCTTGCATTTTGTTTTGAGATCACACTAAAAATATAATGTAAATGTACTGGTCGTTTTTATTTGAATACTATGGTATTGTGTAATATTTAATGCCCAAAGTATAAAACTGTTAATGCTTTTTAAGTCCTATTAAATCTCTCAGAAGGTTTAAAACATATTTTTCTCTTTTCCTCATTTACCAAAGTGTTGTTAATAGCACAAAATGCAGATGCATTCTCCTGACCTTATATGTGTGACCTTAAAACGAATTATGTATAACTGTGTAACAAACATAATAATTTTTTCGTGCTATAAATAGTTGGAAAAGATGAAAATAACTAAGCGCATTAAATCAAATAGCACTCAGTGATACATTATATTTGCATACCAAGTAATATTTGCGGTATTTACCAATAAGGATAAGGAAAACCACATTTAATAGCTTGGTCACGTTACAAGGTTAACCAGGCAGGCGTGTATTACTGGTACTTCTCTTCCGCATATACTTAATATAAGTAAAAGCATACGTTTGCGTTAGTCTTAAAATCATTGAGCATTTATATTTGTAATAAAATCTTAATTTATGAAGAAAAAAGTCTCAAAATTGTGTTAACAGCTCCAATACACATAGAACTAAGTACTTATTACAGCACGGCTCTAAATGTGTAAAGGTCTATCCGGCTTTACTATTATATTGTAATTCTGAGGCTTTAAAAATGAATACATAAGTTGTGCTCCTATATGTCATATTTGCGGTAAATAACGAAATACATTTTTGTCTTTCCTGGGTTTTTATTTCAAATGACATAATTCGAGCTCTTAAGGGGATGCAGCACCGAAAACCCCAAATCTAGCAAATTTTAACCAATCTTGCTGAAAATATTACCACTTAGTTCTAATGCATAGTGGACACAGAATCCAAAATTTTGTTTTTATATCTTCAGTAGTTTCTGAGTAATTAATTTGTGAATTTTAAAATTTGGGCAAAATTCAAGCCACTCCACGCGATGAAAATTTTCAAAATTTTAATATTTCTATTTGTAAAAATATTCAGATGGTTATGAAGAAAAGATCTATCATATGAATTTCTTATAATGCCTTTAGTTGCAGAGGAAAAAATAGGTATGGAGCAAACAAAGAAAGCCATAAAATGATTAAACCTTTGCCTTTTTATATCAATAACTAAAAAATATAATGAACATTAAAAATCCGTATGATAGAAACCTTTGTTTGCTTTCTAAGAACATGTGTTGGAATGTTAGAGGGACTGAATCAAAACTGAATCGTGTAGAAAAATTTTAATGACAAAATATGTTGAAAAAACTATAACTGAGTAAATCAAATTTTAAAATCCAAAACATTTTCCTTCTCAGCTACATGCCTTGAAGTAGACTAAAACCGCCCAGATAGATAAGTTGGGCCCTCTTGCCTCTTCCTTCCCTCTTCTGCAGCAGTGTTCTTCAATTTTAGTTTCCTTCTGGATATTCTAGAAGTTACCTTAGCAGAAATTGCTGAATGAAGTAAGAGTAATTGTTCCTTCCCTTGGCTAATTTTTAGAGATGCTGGTGAAATCTGTGTCCATTACGTCTGACTGCAGCTTGAGTGTGGCAGAACAACCAAAACTGAATTCACTGATGGTTGATGTCACAGCAACCTGAAGTCTCTTCTTTGAAACAAATATTTCTTTTGGGCAATTATGCCATATCATGTGCATTTTGTGTCTTACCCAATGTACATCTCCTTAGGATTTCATCTGATGCCAGCCTTTGGTACACAGGCATTAGTTTTCTTACCACATCAGGCCTCAAGTATCTTCCCATTGTTGTGTTATGTTTAGGTGTTCCTTCCCATGTATCGTTTAGCCTGTTCATGATCCTATGTACACAGTCAACAGGTCAGTTGTTTCAAAGAATGTTTTACCTATCACCTATATAACAGTTAAATGCACGTTTTGATGTATAAATATTTTTATAAATGTTAAATGGCCGACTAAAACTCGTCAGTTATATATAAACAGTATGTAGTTCAACGAGAAACGCAAGAAAATCCCGACCGTTAGAAACCCACACAGAAGCAAAAATATAAACATTATTATTTGCTTTCCATGTTTGTAGCCAGTGTTTGTTTGCATGGTACCACATATTGTAAGAAACAACCATTATACCAACACACAAAATTCCACCAGAAACTTTGCTCGCTAATTTCAAATGTATTAATTTAGTACATTCAATCGAACTCAAATGACAGAATTCTGTGAATCCACGTGCGCACGGGCATTTAAATTGTCATGTGAGGGTATTTAAACGCCCGAAACTCATAAATTTAGTTGGATTATGATACTATAAGGTTCAAAGTATTTTATTAGCTCAAAAACAAAAACAAAAAAAAAAAATTCCCCATACTTTTAGCCAATTTCGGTGCTGCATTCTCTTAAAAGAAACCCGACACTGTCGTTCAATATAAAAATATGAAAATCAAACAATGTGCCACGTTCAGAGTTTATAATCGTGAAGGAATATCTTCATTTAGCCATTTTACGTTAATCTCCACTAAAGCACTTTTCTCTTTCTAGTGACGAGTTAATTAAAACAACTCATTTTCAAAATTTCCAAATAATATTCGTGAGTGCACCTCATTTCATGTTAAATGCACACCGATGATTACACACAGCGTAGAAATTTATAAGTTGAATAATACTGAGAAACAGAGCAACGAGAGAAATAAACGAAGTGAATTTTGATTTCTACAAAAGGTTTTAGAAATCAAAATTTATTTCTCAACTTACACACGTCCATGCAGCGAAATATTATTACTACTTTTTGAAAAGTTGTTAACATTATTTATTATATGTTCCATTTATATGATCACTGTCAGTAAACAATCATTTGTGCTATTTAGGCACATGATTTTCACTTAACTACAAAATGCTTCGTTAAATTCAAGGAGTATTTCTATTTAAAGCGCGTTTTGAAATTAAGTAAGAAGCTGATATAATTTTGGTGACTTTATGTTTAACAAATTTTTTTATTTATATTTGCAGAAAGACTTCGCGGATATTTAAATACTACCGTTATTTTTATATGAGAAGTTTCGGAGTGGAGAATTATCATCTCGATCAATGAAAGATGATTGGTGCCTATGCCAACCTCATGGGACGGGGAGGGGAGAGCAAATTCCCAGCCTACACGCCGAAACTCCCGCCAAAATAACCACCAGAAAGAAGAGTGAAGCGAAATGGGAGGGCAAGAACTTCGAGGATGGAATCATACTTCCGCGCTTTGCCTATTAACCCGGAGAATCCTTTAAAAGAAACCCACTGGACAGCAAGGTTGGCTACGTGAATCGAATCCATGATCACTCAAGTACGAGCCACAGCCATCCTACTTGGTGATTTAAATATTAACGCTAATTTGCAACAGTTTAACTCTTTAAAACAAAATGGCTTTCTCTAACAGGCGTTTTTCTGTATCCAGGATATAAGCGAGAGGAAGTCCATTAGTGGTGTCATTTGTTTAGTGCGGATGGACAAGATTGATCCGGACCTGCCTGTCACCACAGAGTGATGCTCGCCAGGACAGAACATCATCACGCTTCGTCAAATGCGCATGGTATCAAAATCTCATTTATAACTTAACTGCTTTTACTGCCTAGTGTCACTTCACAGTCATCCCTTGTTTCATATCGTGGTAATTGTGCTACCCACCTCACCTTTGCCTCATAAACAGCTCTCTTTGAAATTATTTATATGAGACAAAATGGGCTAATCCTCAATGCAGGACGCGAAAGCAAGTCAGCTGTTTACATTATAAACCAATTTAGCTTTATTGTAAAGATCGATGAATTTGAAGCATTTGTGCATACTTAGCAGCCTGGAAAAGGTGAATCTACAACAGCGAATATTTCGCAAACGGCTAATGGAACGAAACAAGATATTTGAAGCAAAATGTCCCTATATTTTAATACGTTCCACGTCTTTATACATTAAACCCCAATTTCACCAACAGATGTTAAGACTTAACACGAGTTTAGCAATAGTTAAAATAAAAATTGTATTTCACCAAGTGTTAAGGTAACACTCGTGTTAAATCTCTTGTTAAACTAACAAACCAAATTGCTGATGTTAAGTCCTTAACAATTGTAAATAGTCAAGATGGCGAGCATGAATTCAGCTGTTGATGTCGATTTGGTATATTCAAGATAGGCTAAATGGCATTCGTAATAGAGTACGGCCTATGAGGAGAAATGATTTTGAGGAGCTATCCGAAGAAAGTTTTCCACAGAGGTATAGACTGTCGAAACAAGTTGCTATGAAGTTTACTGCGGAAGTACAAGAGAGGTTAGAACATGCATCGAAAGGAATATGGCGATCTCGCCTTTGCTTCAAGTATCAATAGCCTTGCGATTTTATAATTCACTGAATTATGTGGATAATACACTGTCGACCTCCCGTCTTGAAACGTTTAAGGCTCCTCGTTTTAAATTTACGTAATACTGACAAGTTATCTGGTGTTTGTAGTAGTGACACATGCATTTGAATTAAATTCGTTTCCAATATTTTCCCCGTGACATCTTTCTCTTTTACATTCACCGCATCCGTCCTCTTATTTTCCACGATATCCTTACACTTCGTCACCAATTCAATTAACAATTCTTTCTCCATCGATGAGAAATTTTTCTCACGGCTTTATTTATGATTTTGTTCATCCGCCACATTTCAGCTTGTGCAGACGAAAATGAAAACAAAAGCGCATCGCAGTACGTCCAGAAAATAATACGATTCATCCATAGCCTTCTATAACTGAGATATTTACAAGTTTCTTGGCGTTAGCACAGGTTTGTTAACATTTTCAGAAAACAGGTTGGTGAAATGCAAGAAATTTAACATTAGTGTTAGCACTGTGAAAATTGTTACGTTACATTTGTTAACGTCGATTTTAACATCTGTTGGTGAAATCGGGTATAAGAGTTTTGTGCAGCTCTAATATTCCAGTTACATAACGTTCAATGAACATGTCTTTCTACCCAGCATTCAATATATGTATTTCATTACTCATTTCAAACATAAATATAATAATTTTTTTATGGAAGTGGATATTTGCCTTGAAGGATTGAATTGGTTTGGATTATGCTAAGGAGGGGACTCCCACTGCCACTAGACAAGATTTATTAGGCCTATGCCTTAAGTGGAGCTTCCGAGAGAGGAAAACAGAGGGGGCTGACCCAAGGAGTCACGACGTGAAGAGGGCAGGGTCCATACAATTAATCGGTACAGCCGGTACCACACCCACCTTAGTCCTGAAACGACCCACTAGGCCGGCTCGGAGGAGGATAGCATATCAATCTGCCATGCAGCACCGAGACAACTGCTGAGACTTCTACCCTCAAAGAAACCACCAGATGAGAGATAATGTGAAATTATAATGGAGATGAAATGGAGGGACAGGAAATTCGGGAAATGTAATTAACCTACCCAACATTCGATTGGAGACCGGGAAAAACCCCTAAAAATCTCATGGGTCAGGTAGCTCGGCCACGGGAATCGAACCCGGACCTCTCGAATGCAAGCCACAGAAGAAATCGCCTGAGACACCCCGTTCGGATGAATATAGCTTATTTTTCATCTACATAAATACCTTTATATGATATTTTAATCAAAACACTTAAGAGAGTAATTTTTAAAAGGTCAAAATTTCTGAAGGTGCTACACGTAAAAGCAGTTTGGTGTGAAGGGATTTTCTTAGATATTTTGGGTCTAATATTTGGAGGGTACCATGCTAAATAACCAAGTTTTTTAGGTATGCGACTTCTCGTTTTTGAGTTACGCTGCACACACAGGCACATTGTTAATAACAAACAAAAGAACAGCCGAAATAAAAAATAATTATTCTAAGAAGTAACTTAATTTTAACCATTTTACTTTTGTGTCCATAAAGTGCCGTCCTACGAAACCCTAACAATTTATTATCTGAAACTATCTTTGTATTTAAATATGAACAACGAATCTCTATGTGTTTTCCTTTGAGGTAACAAATTTGAATCTAACATTAAATATTTTGTCTTTTGAAACTTCACCCCGTTCGTGTTAAAGCAAGTGAGGAAATGGGCTGTCACACGAGAATGAAAGGACCGCGCAATTGGGCGTCGACACAACATGCGCTTCAAATGTTGCCTTAGAGACTGGCAACATCAAAGGAACATCTAGAGGGCGTGGGTCTCCCTCACTGGACTGTGATTTCTTCTTTCACTTTAACCACAACATCAGCTCAGATATTCATTCCATGAACATGACCTAACTTCAAGAAAGCCATTCTACAGAAATGTTATAATTTACATCTAATCTCGATGGCACTGAGGTGGTTACATTTTCTAAAAATACGCTCTTACATAATTAAAACATTATTAGTATTTTGTAACTAAATGTAAAAATGTTCTGTATCAATAGTTTAATTGTATTCCGGGTCACAATAACCTATAGCAGTTCGCGTTCATTAAACATTATACGGAACTGTCTCTTGTTGTAGTCATTTACTAGTACTAGTAGTAGTAGTAGTAGTAGTAGTAGTAGTAGTAGTAGTAGTAGTAGTAGTAGTAGTAGTAGTAGTAGTAGTAGTAAGCTATATCTAAAGAGTTTCATATTGTAATTAAAATATCGTTGTAGCTTTCTGTTAAGTATAATATTATTGGAAATTAATTGTTCTTTCACACTAGCCGTGTGTTGGCTAAACTATGGAAAGACTGAGTCAGATTGAAAAATTCAATGCCATAACCGGGATTTGAACCACGGATCTTCTGGTTTCCATCCAGCCGCTCTAACCCTTGAGCTACTATGGCCAACGTGCCGATATGACATTAAATTCTCCAACTGACTCGTGTTTCTCCCGGTAAACCACTTAGGAGTTGTCATAAACACATGAGACAACTACCTTAATGGCGACTTACATCATGTAAGAACATTACGGCCCTGGCTTTTTATAGTTAGGCCAATTAATGGAAATTAATTGTTGTTTCACACTAGCCGTGTGTAGGCTAAAGTATGGAAAGATTGAGAAAGTATGGAAAGTTGGAGAATTTAATGTCATATCGGCATGTTGGCCATAGTAGCTCAGGGGTTAGAGCGGCTGGACGGCAACCAGAAGATCGGTGGTTCAAATCCCGGCTATGGCATTGAATTTTTCAGTCTGACGCAATCTCTCCATACTTTAGGCCTCACGCGACTAGTGTGAAAGAACAATTAGTTTCCATTAATTCGCCTAATAGTGGTTAACTATAAAAAACCCGGGCCTTAATGTACTTACACGTTGTAAGTCGCCATTAAGGTAGTTGTCTCATGTGTTTATGAGAACTCCTAAGTGGTTTACCGGGAAAAATATGAGTCACTTGGAGAACTTAATGTCATATCGGCACGTTGGCCATAGTAAATCAAGGGTTAAAGCGGCTGGATGGCAACCAGAAGATCCGTGGTTCAAATCCCGGCTATGGCATTGAATTTTTCAGTCTGACTCAATCTTTCCATACTTAGCCTACACACGGCTATTGTGAAAGAACAATTAATTTCCATTAATTGACCTAATAGTTGTTAACTATAAAGCCCGGGCCTTAAAGTACTTACATGTAGTAAGACGCCATTAAGGTAGTTGTCTCATGTGTTTATGAGAACTCCTAAGTGGTTTACCGGGAAAATACGAGTCGGTTGGAGAATTTAATGTCATCTGCGCACGTTGGCCATAGTAGCTCAAGAGTTAGAGTGGCTGGACGGCAACCAGAAGATACGTGGTTCAAATCCCGGCTATAGCATTGAATTTTTCAGTCTGACTCAATCTTTCTATAGTATTACTTTTTCTCTGCACTGTGGGCCCTAAACAAAATACCGAAGATCACCAAGTGTGGATTACAGACATTACCGTGGTACCACCTTGCTCGTGGGTGAAAAGTTTAAAGAAGGTAATTACAGTTGCGAACAATCACGATATATTGGAGAGGCTGTTTACCATATATGTAACCTGCAGATTAAGATACGGGAAAGCCTCAGTGCCGTAGTGCCGATTTTCTTTTAAAAGTATGAGTTGTAGGGATAATAAATAAAATATTAACTCATATCAGGGTACAAAATTGCATTACCAGAATGTGAAGAGCACTGCAGCCAAATACGAGGTAAGTTAAGTCATTCTGTCGTGAAACTCTGTGGTGAACGGGAAAGAGAAAGCAGCACAAACAAAAATACCCACCCGCTTTACTGAGGGGAATCAATAATGCTTGACCGGGTACTGCCAGCAACAGTTGTCAAAATACACTGCTACTTTTAGAATAACAAATTACTCTTGTGCCCCCAGCATACACGTTGTGGTTCTTATAAAAGACGTTTCGATGACACGGTGTTTCAGAAATACAGCTGTATAAAGAATATCAGATGTTGACTTAGAAAGTTAGAATGCAAATGATCGTTAATTACACAGTGTCTTAAAGTTTTTATTCCCACTTACCAATTAACAGAAATGGAGGGGGTCGCATTATAGAAAGTTACATAAGGAATAAAAATGTCAGGACTTCTTTACTGCCTGGTATGTGTCACCAAAGAGTTGCTGGACTTGATAGATCATAACTGCGTTTACTCTGAATGAATTAATGCAACATTCCATAAACTCTTGTGCGTAAATGATAACATAGAAAACAAAGGGGATGAGTAGTGGTACTGCGTATCACACAGCATTAACTGAGTTGTGAATGAAGGTGATTTAGCTGACACACTATATCAAGTTTCTGTATTGGTGACTCACTTGGCCGTTACATTTGCCTATTGCAGAGACCAAGAAGCAAACCAGATATCAGAAACTACAACAATTATGAAATTGGGTCACAAGGATAGCTTACAGGTATACTCCAGGACTAATTTCTATTAATCGTTTCTTTTACTGATCTCCAACAGTGGTACTGAGTAATGCATGATTACAGTGTGATACTATTGTCAATTCACATCCATAAAAAGATTTATCGAAAGCAAATATAAAAACAAACAAAGCCAATCAATATCTAACAAAGCCAAAGATAAGAAATGGAACATTTTAATTAAAAATCCAGAAATTATTCCAGAAATCTCACGTAAAGCTGCAGTAGCAAATTTTAGATGACTTACGGAACATGATTGTTTGGCCAAACACTTACACAGAATAGGAATTTATACAAGTCCAAGTTGTCCTCTGTGCAACAAAGAGGAGGAAATGACTGGAGAACATCTTTTAACCTGTGAAGCCCTACCTGCTGGACCCACTACACAGAAATATTGGAGAGCAACAGCTAATGGCTTCATTGCCAAAGCCTAACATTTGAAAGCAACTATTGTCAATTCTGTAGTACTAATAATAACAAAGTAGTGTGTTAAATATGCAGAAACCCATTTTTGCACGCTGGTAGGTCACAAATTTAAAGATTTGTTTGTTTGTTTGTAATTTACGTCCTTCAACGTTAAGTCATATCGGACGATGAATGGAATGGATGAAATGTTGCTCAAATGAGTCCGGAGTCCATGGAGCTTAGAGTTACCCCGACATTCATCTTACAGGATAAGGGAAAACCCCTGAAAACACCTTATGCAGGTAACTCACCCTGACCGAGATTCGAACTCGGGACCTCTTGAATGTGAGGCAGACATGCTACCACCACGCTACCAAGGTGGGCAAAAATTTAAGGATACACTTTTACATCGGGAGAGGTTTACGAACCTCTGTTGGAAAAAAAAGGTAAGAATTTTTCCCATGCTTTTAGAAGTTGGTGCTGCGACATCCAAAACTTATAAGAAAAAAAAATTTGCATGCTTTTATACACAAAAAATACTTATAAATATATAATTCTCTAAATAAGCTATCGCCTTTATAGGGGTTCCCAAAATCAGTATCGTTATTGAGCTCAAAAATAGTGTATCGTCTCACCAGTATGACGATGATTGTTTTTGTATGGTGATTTTTTTTACGCTCTCCAACGTTGTCATATCGGACGATGAATGAAAGGGGTGAAATGATGCTCCAGTGAGTCCGGAGTCCATGGAGCTTAGAACTACCTGACATTCGTCTATCAGGATAAGGGAAAACCCCGGGAAAAACCTTATCCAGGTAACTCACCCTGACCGAAATTCGAACTTGTTGTTGTTGATGATGATGATGATGATGATGATGATGATGATGATGATGATAATAATAATAATAATAATAATAATAATAATAATAATAATAATAATAATAATAATAATAATAATAATAATAATAATAATAATAATAATAATAATAATAATAATAATAATAATAATAATAATAATAATAATAATAATAATAATAATAATAATAATAATAATAATAATAATAATAATAATAATAATAATAATAATAATAATAATAATAATAATAATAATAATAATAATAATAATAATAATAATAATAATAATAATAATAATAATAATAATAATAATAATAATAATAATAATAATAATAATAATAATAATAATAATAATAATAATAATAATAATAATAATAATAATAATAATAATAATAATAATAATAATAATAATAATAATAATAATAATAATAATAATAATAATAATAATAATAATAATAATAATAATAATAATAATAATAATAATAATAATAATAATAATAATAATAATAATAATAATAATAATAATAATAATAATAATAATAATAATAATAATAATAATAATAATAATAATAATAATAATAATAATAATAATAATAATAATAATAATAATACTGAAAAGTTTAGGGTTATTTGGTATACATATTTAATCTGAAATAGTTTTTATTGTGGCAATACTGTATCCAAATATTCCCTGTTTGAATTTCCAAGGGGACAATAAGTTTAGCCGAACACATTAGTTTGATCAGCTTACCAACGATGCGCGATTGTCCAATATGCATATATTGTTTGGCATTCTTTGCCGGTCATAATCGCTTTTGTCTTTGCCACGTAATGATTCCGACAAACTCTGAAAGTTTATAAGTTTTTTGGTAATATCTTAATTACCAGTTGATACAGAAATTATGCGTCAATTAAATAAATTATAACCAATAATAAAAATTAATATAAATATTGTGTGAAGTGTTAAATGTTGAGGGTGTGTAGGTTTGGCAATAGGTAATGATTACCTTTTGGCTCGGGGTTGGATGACATTAAGTACCATAACTAGCGACGGCTGGTTTACACGCAAATTAGTAGTAGTTGAACAGTTACGCGAGTGAAAGGGGAGGTTTGCAATGCAAGGTTACCACATACCGAGTGGGATGGCTCAGATGATATCTTTGTGACTTACATTCCGTTGAATTCCCGTGGCTGACTTAACTGACCCATGGGTTCATTACACCCCCGAAACTCCTCTCCCTCTATTTCAATTCCATTATCATTTCGCATTATCTCTCATCTGGTGGTCTCTTTCAGGATAGAAATGTCGGCAGGTGTCTCGGCGGTGCATGGCAGGATGATATGCTCCGGTAGGTCGGTTGCCGTTCTCCAAATCTGCCACTGGACCGCTTCCGAACGACAGTAGGGGGAAGGTCCGTTGTCCTAGCCTACGGAGAAGGTTTCCATCTAAGTAAAATGTAGGGACGCTGCCCTCTGCACTGTCGTGGCTTCTATGGACGGCCGCCCTCTGTCTCCACTCGCCTATCCTTCCTCTCAAGGAGGCCGACTGGTCGCATGCCGAATCCCCTTAGTAGTAATGCTAATCCTAATGTTGTCAGAGAGATTATTAGGAGAACTTCAGGATTAATAGCATAACCTGGGCATAAAATTTAAGATAATTCTGGTCTGACCGCTGGTGGAACACGACGTAGCTAGTGGACGGATTAGGCGTCATTCTTGCCTCAATGGCAGAACTACGTGTTATCGCCTGTAGAGAAATGAAATGCTTTAACACAGGAGATTCATACAGTACTTCCCATTAGTCGGTAGCTTCTGCGCTAAAGTGTGGACCATTCATTAAAAGTTTCGAATTCAGAACAATGTTGTCCTTTCATTAAATAATCGCACATACAATGAGATAGGTTTCTCGCAGTTTGAGCTGATACCGGAATTAACATCAAGGAAGAGATCGTTAAGACCTCGCGAAGCAAATTACTGTTTCATACTCGTAATTCCGATAGCCAGACATACGTTTTCAATAAGCATGCCCAAGATGTGAGTAGCAGTTGGAAGAAATCTATGACAGAAGATTGAACACTGTATTTTTGAACTATTTGAAAACTATATAACAAATAACTGCCTAAACAAAGGATGGATAACATTTGAGCTTCTGTGACATCTAAGATTACAATTTCTATGACGTGTTATTCCATTGTTTTCAAGATTTTGGAGGACTACCGAGTTAAGGAAATCAGAAATTCAACATTCGCTGGTAGTTCGCCCGCCTCGGTAGCGTAGATGGTAGCGTGTCTGCCTCACGTTCAAGAGGTCCCGAGTTCGAATCTCGGTTAGGATGAGTTACCTGGATAAAGCTTTTTCCCGGGTTTTCCCTTATCCTGAAAGACGAATGTCGGATAACTCTAAGCTCTATGAACCCTGAGCTCATTTGAGCATCATGTCACTCATTTCATTCATCGTCCGATATGACAACGTTGGAGGACGTAAATGACAACAACAACAACTGGTTGCTCATTTCCATTTTGGTGAATATTAGGAGGATTTTCATCGCACATTCATGGGCACTTCAGCAAACTACATTCTGAAGGTCTATAGCAGTATAAACTGCAAAGATTATTCTATAACAATTTCATAAAAACAGCATGGGAGGCGGAAAAATGCAATTAAGTAAATTGTGTGTAATGAAAAGACAGCTGTTATGCGTAAGCCTCAAGAACTTTTCGTTCAACAAATTTTTCGAACAATTTTTCCCTATAGAGGAATGCCATGGGCATTCATGATTAAGTAAATGTTTAGTAACTAAAATGGCGGCAAACGCATATGATGACGTTCTAACAATCTAATCCCATATTTTCACAGTTAATCACAGCAAGAACTAAGGTAGATCGTAATTTTAAAAATCGCAAGTCTTGCATTTACATGAGCTTTACTAAGTAATATCGTTTATTTATACCAGTTGAGTCAGCCGCGCCTTATTCGTTGCTAGGTAGGCCACCCATCAAACGGCATGTCACCTTAGTTAGTTTTGCGCTTACTAAACTGTATTGCCTGATGTTCTGAGAAAGAAGAATACGCAAAATTCAGAGGAATAGCGGTTTAAGGGACAAAACATACTGCTCGTTAAAGTACACCTTTACTGAGAGCGAATTCCGGTTACCAGGCGATTTTACACACTCTTTATTAGAGTATATATGGCAAAGTAATTCAGTAAATGCCTCAGAAAGAATGGACCTATCATATGAATACACTAAGAACGTCAGCTAAAAACAAAATGTCGGATCCTTGTACTTAGAGCAGCCAAGAGCTTGTACTTGGCTGCCAAAAATTAGGAAAATATTAGACACACGCCTCTTTCAACAAGGACGCGTACAGTCAAAACGGACATATTATTAAACAACGGTTAATTTTTATTTTTGCTTTAACTGTCTCGTGCAACTCAATTAACATGCATAAGAACTTTAGCCATTTATGTAATAATATTAAAACACCCAGCAAATGGTTAAAAGTTTCTTAAAAGGCTAAATCAAGCACGAGAACTCGCGAGGTGGCAAAGGTATAGCGCCAGGCATACAGTCGTACTACTGAACCCAGAACGTGCTTTGAGGCAAGTCTAGAAATAGCTCAATGGGATTATGATCTCTCCTGTGACGTAACTCCAATGATACAGGTTCGAGTCTCAGCACTGTAATTATTTTTTTGTGTTCATCAAAACTTGGAAACTGAATTCACAATAATTTAATTAAGTCCCTGAGGGCGTGCATTACCCAAGAAGGTCATCAGTTCGAGCACTTGCTTCGTTAGAGGAGTCATATTCCAGGAATAGAAAAAGTGTCACTCCAGTGTCACAAAACATATCAATTTGAAACAACATTTTTAATAACACAATAATTCTATGTCTGCAAAATAGTGTTTAATTTCCATGCTAAACTCTGATACTGTAATTTCCACGTTTTCTGTGTTCAAATGTGTAAAATGATCCTTATTTTAATTGCACCTAGCTATAGGAGTGTTTAAACAACTATCTACTTGTAGTTCATCAAGAAAGCAACATCAAAATTCCATAAAACATAAATAAAACAATTAAAAATAAAATAATAACAATTTTCAGAATAATAATTGAAAATTGTATTACACTGTAAAAATATTAGTATACGTATAGAGAGGATTCGAACCAACGTCACAGCAGACAGATGACATCGCAGTTTTGCGCTAGTTGCAACTGACCTACCTAGTAGCGTCTGAGATAAACTTACATCTAACTTATAATATTCACTGATTCCAGTGAAAACGTATAAAATGTAGATTGCATAAAACTCGAGAATAAGGGGCAGCTGAGTCACCTGGTTAGGTTCTACAAACTTTTCTCGTGAAAGCGTATATACAAAGACAAATTTTGCAGAAACACTGCTAGTCTTCCTTTAGTTGCAAGTACAAGAGAAACATAGGAAACTTAATCCATAGCAAGCGAAGAGCGAAAGCATTTAATAAACTATAAACTTATCCGGTATGGTTGGATTGGGCGCTGATGACCGCCGTAGTTGAGCGCCCTTATACACATCATCATCATCATCATCATCATCATCATCATCATCATCGGTATGGTTGGTTGGTTACCAACACGCCCCACATGGCAACCTCGCGGTAACCTCGCCCCACCACGTGATGTTCGAACACCATTTCTCAGGTGGAGGCACCCAGAGGGCTGTGTCCATTACCTCCAATGATAGAGTGATAGCGAAGATGACGGTGAGGCCAGAGTACCTACAGCTTACCTACAGCCTACCTACCGTGGACTACGAGCCACGTTGGTCATAGGGGACACTTCACATGTGCTAGACAGAGATGAAGGCGTGGATAGGGCCGACTTAAAATCGGCAACTCCAGAGCCGAAATCGAACTCGTGACCCTTAGCACGGGAGCCGCGAACGAAACCATAAGCTACCATGGCGCCTCACCTATCCGGTATTGAAACATTCAAACCAATAGTAGTTTATATTTTGAAAATATCTGATGACATGAAAAGTTATTTTGAATAAATAGATGATTTTAAGAGTTTGAATTTTGTTGCAGTTATGGCTTTCCAATTATACAAAATTAGTCCCGATTAAAGTAGACTATACAGGCGATTCCCAGAAAATTCAATGTATACATTCTATTTGTAATTATTTCACCTTGTTCACCAAATGGTTTAGCCTCTCTTTTAACCGTTGACAACGGGACTCCGATTGCTGTAGCTACTCTAGATGCGCGAATCAAATCAAAAGTCCAATAAAAGTTCTTAATCAAGCTGATGATGTAGTCTGCAATTTCGAAGGGTAGTTCTGTAAACACCTGAGAAAGGGAAGGCCATGCATCATTAAGATCAGAAAATTGGAGTGCGGTGTGCGATAAGTGCTAGAATAATAATAGGGCCCATATTCTTTGATGAAACAATGAATGCAGAGCCATATCAGAAGTTAATTCTAAGGTCATTTATCAATCGCTTGAGAGAAGAGAAATCGTATGGTTGGTTCCAGCAAGATTCGGAAATAGCATATACGGCTGCCGAATCATTAAATGCAGTATTTTATGACAATAATTAGAGTTGAATTGTGACGCCCCCCCCCCCCCGTTCTCCTGATCTAACGAGTTGTGACTTTATTTTTGGGGTTGTTTAAAGACAAAGTGTATCGCTTCAAGAAATCACAAGAATGACGCTGAGCTTCGGACAGTGACCGAGGATATTTATACGATATATGCTGCCAGTTTGAGAGCAGAAGATCAATGTTTCCAGCATTTATTATAAGGTAAGTAGTCTAGTCCGCCTCTGCCGAAGTAAGTTTCGCGGCAACTGCCAGAGGTCTCGCGCGGTAGAGAGAGTCCGTAAGTGGGTTCGATTATAATTTAACTACCGGGACATATACGCAGGATTTCAGCAAGAAGAAAAAGAAGCGAAGCAATGACAATATAGGAAAAGGACTTATAGATGCAATGGAGAGAAGCGATAATATTTGGATAGAACAGAATGATATTTTGCTGTGAGAGAAATTTAGAAATGAGCGTGGGAAAACATCTTCTATCACGCGTGAAAAACATTGTAAACTGGTTAGTAAATAAACATGAATAAATCTACATGTGTGTTCTATTCTTGTAACATTCCAAAATAACAGCTTTGTTATTTCATTTTCTTCTAAGTGTGAGTGGTGTAGGAGAAAGGACATATGATAGTGTGAAAATATTTAATAATTATTTTAATGTAAAATAAAAGTAGACAAAAGCTTTCCTCGAAGGTTTCATCATTAATTGACGTTTCAAAATGTCTGCCATAGAAACATTTTGTACAACTTCAGAAGTCAATTTATTTCAAAAGTTGTAGGTGGAAGGTAATTATTTGCATAAATGGATATTACAGTGACCCTTGAATTCCGTACGAAATTAATTTGTCGAGCAGACTGCGAGGAAGAACCACACCTCTTCTCTCCGCCCTCCTCCAAAAGACTGACATACAGACAAACCCACACCATGTATGTAAGAGCAGATGTCACGCAAGTGACTTCATCCTATTTGTGGAATACACCAAAAGATGCCGCCCATTTTTCACAGCTGTGAATATTTTATATTCAAAATGCTGAAGGCTCAATTGCAAGTGACACGCTAATGTCACCCACTTATCAAATATTTTGGTAAAATGTGGTTTACTGCCTTAAGTGAAATCTCCTGCACAGATCTCTCCAGTCTCGTAAATGTCATCCGGCATGACGGCCTCGCTCTCGCAGACTTCCTCTCACTGCTTGTAAGAACGCGCTTATCATCCTAACTGACTTGTCGTTTTCTATCCCTTCATAGTGAAAAAACGCTTAACTTGTATCTAGAATTTTTCGAACCACAATAAATGCAGTGAAGCGTAGAGAAAACTAATAAAATATAAGTTCTTTCTTCTATACACAACTTTTATGGGCTTATTATATTAATACAAATATTATTAGTTTTTATCACTGAAATATTTCACATTAATTACCTAAAAATTAGTTATGACGAAAGCAATCTTTATTTTGAACTTCCATGAATCCAACGAAGTACAGGACAATGAAAAAGGGTTCATATAGATGTCTGGCAAATGTGTTTGTGAGCAGTTCAAAATTGACAGTTGATATAGGTACCAGATTTCATGTATAGAGCAAGCCCTATTTACTTTTTCTATAGTATACTAAGTAGGTAGAGAAGGTACTGTATTCTACCCAAAAACCCGATTTAAGATTTCACCAAAAATGCATGTTTTGAGGTATGTTTTGTTTTGGTTTAAGTAAAAGATCCATGTATATTGTGTTTGTAAACAGCATAATCATACGAGGGTGGGTCAAAAAGTAATGCCTCCTACTTTTTTTCTCTTTTAATTGCCAAGAAAATTGAATCCAATTTACAAAGCATGAAAACTACAACATTGACGATTAATTTGTCTCTATTCAATATAATCTCCGTCCTTTTCCGCAGTTTTGGTCCACCTTTTAACTAGAGCATGTATTCCAATGTGGTAAAATACACTATCTTGTTTCCTAAACCATTGACTCACGGACGTTTTCACAGCCTCCTCATCTTCAAAATGAATCCCACGATGAGCTTCCTTTAGTGGCCCGAACAGATGGAAGTCTGATGGTGCCAGGTCAGGGCTGAATGGGGGTGAGGTAAGACTTGCCAACCCAGTTTCTCAATTTCTGCAGTGGTGTAACGGCTGGTGTGTGGTCTTGCATTGTCATGCAAAAGAAGAACATTCGGCATAGTTTTTGTTGGGCGAACTCGGCGAAGACGTGCTTTCAGCTTTTTGAGAGTTCTGGCGTATTGGGCAGAATTTATTGTGCATCCCTGCTCCAAAAAATCAATCATAAGCACACCCTCTGCATCCCAAAACACATTCGCTATAACTTTCCCTGCCGACCGCTGAGTTTGGAATTGATTTTTTCTTCGGTGACGTGTGATGCCATTCCATTGACTGCCTCTTTGATTCAGGTTCAAGAAATGAACCCACGTTTCGTCTCCAGTAACAATTTTTTTTCCAGAAGCTCTTCTCCCTCCAAAATGAAGCGCTGCAAGTGTTCGGAGGCTATTGTTTTCCTTGTTTCTTTGTTTTGGGCGGTTAACATTCTTGGTACCCAACGTGAACAAACTTTTGAGTAACCCAGTTGTTGAATAATCGTCATCACACTGCCTTTACTGAGGGAGATAATGCGACACAATTCACCTGTTGTTACCCGGCGATCACCACGAATAATGTCATCGAATCGCTGATTGTTGCATGGAGTCACTGCAGTTACCGGCCTGCCGCTTCACTTTACTTCTGCCAATGGTGTTTTGCCCTTTAGCTTCGTTACAGCGACGAACCCATCGTCTAATGGTGCTGACCTCCACCGTTGCATCAACATACACATTTTTTAGCCTTTCGTGAATGCGAATTGGCGTTTCACCTTCCGCAGTCAAAAATTCAAATACAGAACGCTGTCTAATACGAATGTCGATGTCAGCCATTTTGCAAGAGGATGTAGTGCTGGCAACTGCTGACTTAGGAAGTTACTACTGCAGGCGATTGGAGAAGAAGGTTTGAGGAATTGCGTCAAATTCAAAGTTTTCACATAACTTACTTATTTAAGGAAAAAATAGGAGGCATTACTTTTTGACCCACCGTCGTAGAATTAAGAAAATCCCCTTACCTCATACTGCATTTACATGGAAGATTTTTTGAATTTTCTCAAAAACTGGCTCTAACAAGTCTAATTCATCTGCCCTACGATTAAGATATTTACAAAACGAAATCCTCCTCTTTGAGAAGGAAGTTTGTATAATTTTGTATAACTGGTAAACCGCAAAGGATATACCAACTCATTTATTCTATTAAAACACACAATTCATTTCAAATAACTTTCTGTGCCATTAGCAAATTCCGAGATATTATTTGTTATTGGCTTCGCTGAAAATAAATGTTTTGTACTCCCGAATGAAATATAAAATTTATTGTTTCGCTCATATAATTTTCTCTACTCTTGTATAAACTGGTCTTACAAACGTTTTACTCCTCTAAATTCATGTTAATCAGGTAAACAATTTATGGAAAATGGAAATAGAGTAGGCTTTAAGCGATAGTCAAATATTAAAAGAGCTGGTTAACGACTATGAAATTGCGTTCTCATTGCATGGCCAAGAAATGAAAAGAATCAATAGTGACTCTATCTTTTGGAAAAATAAGTATTAAGAAATTCAAATAAATAGCAACAAATTTATCCAACATTATTCTCTCTATAGCTTTTTTGTGAAGTACTATTTTGTTTATATATTACGTTTACCAGTTATTCAAAAGTCATCCATATTGAAGACGACTTTTGAGGACATATTTAGAAAATTCAAGATAAAAATTTCATTTCGTTATGAAAATATCGCAAACATTTGGTATTTTAATCAAAATCCTTAGAGTCAATTATTGAAAAAATAAACATTTTCGAAAAATGTTTTAATTTAAATGTAGTTTTATTGACAACCCTGTAAATCCTTGAGAGATGCAGAACTTAAATAGCTGGTCGTTTTTGAGTTACACCTTTAACAAAACAAAACAAACAAACAAACAAAAAACCACGCACATACGCACACCTACAGCCAAAAGCACGCGGACTTCGTTCTAAAATGATTTTAAAACAACTCGAGAACCTCGAAACATATACAGTAAAATCTATTTAAACCGGACCTCTTTAACCCGACTTATGGATAACCCAGACCAGTTTTGATACCTACACAAAAATTATGCCGTTTAGCGTAGTAAATGAAACCTTGTTTTATAGATGATAAATTGCTACTAGAATTCATTGCACTCGCCCCATATGCTTGGTATTAGGCTGGAAGGGTAACTTCGATAAATTCATGGAAAAGGTTGTGGGCCGGTTGTGTGTGTGTGTGTGTGTGTGTGTGTGTGTGTGTGTGTGTGTGTGTGTGTGTGTGTGTGTGTGTGTGTGTGTGTGTGTGTGTGTGTATGTGTGTGTTATGGAAGAAGATTTTATAGAGATTTTTAAAAATATTGATAGCTGTTCTGATATTAATGCAGAAGACATTGATAATTGGCTACAAATCGACAATGACAGGTTACAGAGAAAGGCATTATTGCATCATGCAGTGCTCCTGAAAAAGAAAATGAAAGACATTCAGATAGCTGTGATTATGACCCACGTACAAGCAAGTAGCAAACATAGAGAACTTGATGCTTTATTTCGAGAGTCAAACCGAAACATTGTCAAATGAAGTAATTTAAAGCGGATGCGAGATCGCGCTACTCCTAAGCGATACACTAAACTGAAACAACAGAACCTCATTACTTTGTTTACTATTGGATAGTTTATAGCTACGTATATTGTGTACAGTGAAAACATGTAGGTTATTACATTACATACAGTGTGTGTGTGTGTGTGTGTGTGTGTGTGTGTGTGTGTGTGTGTGTGTGTGTGTGTGTGTGTTTTATGTACAAATAGTTATTTCTAAGCTCCTTTAAAAATAATTTGGTGAGGTTGTATATGCTTTTTAACGTTTTTCCATAATTCTCTGGAAAACCTGGATTTTCGTTAACTCGATCGGCCCTGGTCCCAGTTGATCCGGATAAACGAGGTTCGACTGTATTTTCAGTGAAGCTCGGTATCGAATTTTTGGATGGAATGCAATATCTCCCCTATATACGTGATAGAGAAGCAAATTCAGATTTCATGCATTGTACATATAACAATTTCCGCCGTAGGTAGTGGACTAAAGCGTGACTTCTTTGATTTCTGTCCCCGGGTTCGATCCCATCCAGGGTATTCTTTCAGTGATCAATTCACAGATAGAGGTAGCACAAAGAATGTTTAGCTCGAGGTGCGAAGGCCGTTGAGCACTCTCTAATGCCCACATATATTGCTACTACCACTTTATATATAACAACTGTTGTTTTAAATTTTGCTACAACACTGTTATTTGTACTACAGGATGTGATTCATGGCTTTACATTTGTTTAGGCGACAGCCAGTTGTCACGTAACGGGGAGGTGGCAATCATCTTGGTTGCCATGGTAACCTAGCATATTTGCCGTTTCTTCCTCTTCTCTCTGGAATGTCGAGTTCATGAGGGCTTTCCAAGAGGAGATGAGAGTCATTAACAGACGTATGTCCGGTTTAGTGGTGCAAGAAGATATTCAACAATATAAACAGGAGACGTGGCGGAACTGGACTAAAATACACTGCCAGCTGTTTATGCTATTTGAGAAGCTTTAGGGCCTACTTACACATTCGTTTTATCACGCAAGCCTTATATACACATCTCACAAGCGTTACACTTACAAAAACAGTAATAAGGATGTACTTAGTTGCCGCAATTTCTTTTTTCTTCTTCTTCTTCTTCTTTAAGCATTATCACATAATGTGCAGTTTTTTTCCCTGTGTTGTTTCAAATTAACTTTAAGCTCCTCATCTTCTTTTCGAATGCAAATGGGTGTAAAACTTATAACTAGAGCCCATATTTGTAAGCACAATCAAATTGTGAAATAAGCAAGCATATAATCACGAAAAATGAAATAAATGGGTACCAAAAATAAGCAAATAAAAGATAAAAATTTAATCATATATAAACATACTATTTCGTAGAATTCTTACCTTAAGATTGTTATAGTACACGAGGAAGATTATCCGGAGATTTTTTTATGTAAAGCTCTTGCGTTTGTCAGTGAAGAAATTTTTATACAGTGAAAGGGATCTGCCAACGTTGAATGACGTTACTGGAATATATGAGAAACATCACATATACCTTTCTGTACCATTTTTTTTTGGAAATTTTACACAGATTTTCGTAACCAGGGTTGTTCATTAATAGCTTACTGAGTTTCTCAAAGGCAGTTTTAGCAATACTGTAAGTCTCTGCAGACAAGGCTACTGGAATTTCATTTATCAAAGTGAATATCGCAAGGTATTATTTCGATCTTCCAGCTGTGTTATAATAGCAGGTATTTTGGAGAAGCGGTTATGGATGTACTCCATCTTATCTTGTATGCCAATAAGACCTGAAGCTTTCCTGGCGACGAATATATTCCAGAGTAGAATTAATTAGGTCAAGAAAACGTAACTACTTAACTTGATGATCAAACTGTGTAGGTCTGTTCTTCTTAAGCCGACGGATTTCCATTTTAAGGCCGGTTTCCAAGAGGAGCTGAACTGAAATCCAGCATCACGATTAAGCGTGTTCCTCTCGGAGGAAATGGCCAAAGCTTCCTTAACTCTCCGCTCCCAGCAACTGTTGCATTTTGCAAAGATGGTCGTCTCCCAAAAGTTGGCCCTATGGTCGTTATAAAAACAATGCTCTGCCAGGCCAGACTTCTCAGGTTTCATTAAACGTATTCTTTGCTCATGTTTGTTTATTCTGGTAGCGATGGTCCTTCCGGTTTGTCCTATAAGCCTGTAATACAGCAAGCGTCAGATAAGCCTACCGCTACAGCCTGCATCCCGTTTACCAGCAATCTGTCCGGCAGAATTCTCGCCAAATACACCACCAGGACCATCTACAAGCCACCTGCGAAAATTAAACATCTGTTGAGACAGGTGAAAGACAAACTGGACTTCCAAGTTCCGGGAGTGTACCGCACTCTCTGTGAATGTGGGATAAACCGGAAGGACCATCGAACATGAACAGAGCATTCGTTTAATGCAACCTGAGAAGTCTGGCCTGGCAGAGCATTGCTTTGATAACGGCCATAGAGCCAACTTTCGGGAGATGACCATCTTTGCAAAATGCAACAGTTACTGGGAGCGGAGAGTTAAGGAGGCCTTGGCCCTTTCCTCCGAGAGGATCACGCTTAATCGTGATGCTGGATTTCAGTTCAGCTCCTCTTGGAAACCGGCCTTAAAATTGAACTCCGTCGGCTTAAGAAGCACAGATCTACACAGCTTGATCATCAAGTTAAGTAGTTAGTTTCTTTGACCTAATTAATCTTCTACACTCACGCCATCTCCGGACCTGGCGATTAATTTACTGAAACAGTCTTTTGTTCAGTGATGCGAATAATGTTACTGTTTTGTCTTTGTTGATATTTGTGTTATATCCATAGTACATCTTGTGGTTATAGCATTTCTGTAAATATCCTGATGATGGGAGCGATGTACGCTCCCGAAACGTCGATTTCAAATCGTCTTTTACCTTGCTTGTTTCCCGACAAGATCTGGAATATATTGGATGCCAATATTAGCAAACCATTCTTATGCAGTGGCAAAGCTGCTTGCATCTTCAGCATCTAAGGAGTACAACACTGTTTTTACTTCATTGAAATGTTCTACATAGTATGACACAGCCTTTAACCAAGAATACCAGCAGTTAAAACTGACTTAAGGAGTAAAAACACATTTGGAAGGACTTCATGAAATGTTTAAACTGTAATCGGCAATAGTACAAACACCTCCTTTACGCTACAGACAAGAAGTCCCATGTCTTTGTATCGGCTCCTGTTTCAGTGAGACGATATAAACCGTCTGAATGATAAAAAGATGGTTAGGAGTGAAAATTTACTTTTAAATTTACATTATTTAGATAAAATAAGCTATTTTAATTACAAAGCATAAAATAGGCAAGCAAACCCCGTATTTCAGAAAAGAAAAAAAAACACTCATAAACATTTCGCTTAGAAATCAGGGCTCTATTATGTGTTTCAAATGGGAAGGGTTCTGGAGTCTAGCTAATCAGATGCCATATCACACTCAGCATTGCCAGCTTGTTACCCCACTCATTTTATGTTTCCCTCCCTCTCTCTCTCTCTCTCTCTCTCTCTCTCTCTCTCTCTCTCTCTCTCTCTCTCTCTCTCTCTCTCTCGCACACTCTGCTTGGCGCTAGACGTAAGGGTAAGCGAATTATATTTTATAAACTTTTACAATGATGCAGTTGCCAAAATCAAAATTGGAAAAAGAATTTTCGCAAATTATGTATATTTTTAAATACTATAACTATAATTATAGTTTATGATTACCTGATTTTCTGATCCAAATGCAGGACACCCTTGATCGAGCTGATTTCCATATTCCTCATTGTCCAATTTTTTTAAGATAGTGTACACCTTAAAAATAATACTTCGAGCCTGACTTCGCAATACCTGTCTTTTTGACTCGCCACTAAATTCACCGCAAGCAGCCATTGCACTATTTAACTCTTACTCTACTGTTGTTTAAAGAACAACTGAATGATATTGATCTGAACTCTCCAGAGTACATAAACACGTCTTATGCAGCATTCATTCATAAACATAAGCATACAGCATTACACAGGCTAACAGCAAATGAAGTGTTTGTTCTTTCTCGAATTTAACACCTTGACTTATTCACAGTAATTCATTTATACGTTATGACAATAGTTTAAATTACAGGTCTGAGTAATTAAAAGTATAATTACGAACCATTCATAAACAAAGATATAACGTGACCAGACACGTTCTGCCAGGCCAGCAGGATATTTATTGTTTCCTCTCGCTTGAACTGGATTATTCAAAGTAAGTCTTTTATCACGTTATGTCCTGCCCATTAGGTTTACTAATTGTAAAAAGTATTAAAACATCAGCTCGAATGAAAAGGATTTTATCGGCTGTTCTCATAAAATGTAATACATATTTGATTAGTCATATAAATGTCATAAATATGTAGTATATACTTTGTTCAAAATGGCTACAGGCCATACAAACACTGATTAGAAGTAGTGCTAGAGAATGTAAACAGGGCAAAGTGTTGAGACATTGTGTTGCATTCACACTACTTTCTTTAGCCATTCTTCAACAAATTATTATTAAAAGCGTTTACCTTTACCTCAACGTCACGTTAATGGAAAAAGTGCAATGAAAGAAGCAGAATGTAGTAGGTTTAAGCAGTAGTTAAATACTTTAAGAGGGAGTCGCTATGTCTATCAAAGCAGATGCGTAACACATGATCTTCACATGTCTGAATTATGACGGGAAATACATAATAATAATAATAATAATAATAATAATAATAATAATAATAATAATAATAATAATAATAATAATAATAATAATAATAATAATAATAATAATAATAATAATAATAATAATAATAATAATAATAATAATAATAATAATAATAATAATAATAATAATAATAATAATAATAATAATAATAATAATAATAATAATAATAATAATAATAATAATATTATTATTATTATTATTATTATCATCATCATCATCATCATTATTATTATTATCATTATTATTATTACTATTATTATTTATATCATTATTATTATCATTATTATTATTTTATTATCGCTATCATTAATATTATCATTATTATCATTATTATTTTATTATCATTATCATTAATATTATTATTATTATTATTATTATTATTATTATTATTATTATTATTATTATTATTATTATTATTATTATTATTATTATTATTATTATTATTATTATTATTATTATTATTATTATTATTATTATTATTATTATTATTATTATTATTATTATTATTATTATTATTATTATTATTATTATTATTATTATTATTATTATTATTATTATTATTATTATTATTATTATTATTATTATTATTATTATTATTATTATTATTATTATTATTATTATTATTATTATTATTATTATTATTATTATTATTATTATTATTATTATTATTATTATTATTATTATTATTATTATTATTATTATTATTATTATTATTATTATTATTATTATTATTATTATTATTATTATTATTATTATTATTATTATTATTATTATTATTATTATTATTATTATTATTATTATTATTATTATTATTATTATTATTATTATTATTATTATTATTATTATTATTATTATTATTATTATTATTATTATTATTATTATTATTATTATTATTATTATTATTATTATTATTTATTATTATTATTATTATTATTATTATTATTATTATTATTATTATTATTATTATTATTATTATTATTATTATTATTATTATTATTATTATTATTATTATTATTATTATTATTATTATTATTATTATTATTATTATTATTATTATTATTATTATTATTATTATTATTATTATTATTATTATTATTATTATTATTATTATTATTATTATTATTATTATTATTATTATTATTATTATTATTATTATTATTATTATTATTATTATTATTATTATTATTATTATTATTATTATTATTATTATTATTATTATTATTATTATTATTATTATTATTATTATTATTATTATTATTATTATTATTATTATTATTATTATTATTATTATTATTATTATTATTATTATTATTATTATTATTATTATTATTATTATTATTATTATTATTATTATTATTATTATTATTATTATTATTATTATTATTATTATTATTATTATTATTATTATTATTATTATTATTATTATTATTATTATTATTATTATTATTATTATTATAAGTAGGTCTACAAAAGTAATTACAAAGGTGAAATTCTGTTACCTAAAATTGAGCCCGCGTGATGAACCTAAGTACAGAACATTTGCTCGAGGTTTACCATCTACATCTTCCGAAATTTGAACGGATTTCAACGAAATTCAAAATATGCATAC
Source organism: Mantis religiosa (assembly GCA_030765055.1). NCBI lineage: Eukaryota > Metazoa > Arthropoda > Insecta > Mantodea > Mantidae > Mantis > Mantis religiosa. The sequence goes on along the minus strand of CM060947.1, from coordinate 97,618,146 downwards.
GAATTTTCTTCAAAATATTGTATATAAAATTTCAAACACGTTTGTCTACATATATTCACCAAAATATTGCAAAAATTTTAGATGCTCTCCATCCATCTACACTTGCTAGTTTGCACTGATTTAATTCAAATTTAAGATTAACTTATACATTTTCTACAGATATTTTTATAATAAAAATGATTTTGTAAAATATTATAGCTGGTATGCTATAAAATGAAAATTTCAGTAACTACCATAGAAACAGCGACAGGGTGTATAAACCCCCCCCCCCATAATTAAATATGTATAGTACTGCACAGCTTCAAATATTTGTAGATATTCATGTTTGAAATTTTATATATAATAATTTGAAGAAAATTTGTAGGCATATTTCAAATTTCGTTGAAAACACTACAATTATCTCAAGTCGATTAATTTTGTTTTTAATTGCTTCAGTTGCGTGATCATCATTAAGTTTAAATATACATATAAAGTGATGTCAGGGCAGAGCTAAGGAATACCTTAAGATGTAGTTTCTTTAGCACTCAATAAAAATAGTAGGTCACGTTAACTCCACACCACAGGGGAAGGCAAGTATTGGGCTAATCCGTTACACTGTAGGATATCTTAACTTTGGATTATTAAGCACACATTCCCTCGTGCATTCTTCGTCCACTCTTTCAGGAGGATGGAATTATTCTAGCTCAAGAAAAACTCTCTGTGCTGTAAAAAATCGAAGCCGGGAGCTTTAGACTGAGAAGTCATAGAGCTGGCCGCTTAGTGATAGTGTATTTTTTTGTTATATTTTTTATTGATTAACTAATTTGATGGATAATTCGCCTTTAAGCCCGGCGCATGCTTCCGGGTTTTGGGAATCAGAGCTCTTAAACACAAGGCGAATTACTCCATTTGCTGGTACTTCCTACGTGTAATTAGCGGAGAGGTCAGTAAACTCTCCCACGCGGATGGATTTCTGGAGAGGGGTTTGTACTTCTGCACAGCTTCATTGTACTCCACAGTTCCTGTTACACACATGTGTGGTTGAATTAATCTGAGAAGGGACTCACTGTAAACATGTAAGAGACAAGAAAGAGAGAGAGAGAGAGAGAGAGAGAGAGAGAGAGAGAGAGAGAGAGAGAGAGAGAGAGAGAGAGAGAGAGAGAGAGAGAGAGAGAGAGAGAGAGAGAGAGAGAGAGAGAGAGAGAGAGAGAGAGAGAGAGAGAGAGAGAGAGAGAGAGAGAGAGAAATGGTCACCTTAATGGTGTACAGGTGGTTCCAGGGATCTGGTAATTTTTTGTTATTCAAATAACCAATGTGTAATGGGCTATCATATACAAACTAACAAATCACTTTCCGAAAGCATACCGATGTGTCTGCGTTTGTCTTTTATTCAAGAGAGAAGCAGCCATTGGTATGAACTTGGTATACATATGTACCTAGGTAGGTATGTAAATATAAGATTAAAGTTATATGTCAAAGACTGTTGTCATAGCGCGCAAAGTAAAATAATAGTGAAATAAGAGCAATATGTCTTGAATTTTCTTCATTCTGAATAACTTTTGCTTAACTTTAAAAGTAACACATAGGTAAAATCCTAAGAAAACAGAAAGTAAATCTCGTTAATCCTAAGATTTATGTGAGATATATCTTTTCTTGGTCGAGTTAACCATGTTTTAGATATTCCTCATTATTGGTTTAAATTTTCCAAATATTTTGTATAAGAGTGCTTACAACACATTAGGCTGCCTCGGTAGCGTGGTGGTAGCGTATCTGCCTCACGTTCAAGAGGTCCTGAGTTTGAATTTCGGTCAGAGTGAGTTACCTGGATAAGGTTTTTCTAGGGTTTTCCCTTATGCTAAAAGACGAATGTCGGGTAACTCTAAGCTCTATGGACCCTGGGATCATTTGAGCATCATTTCACTCATCCCATTCATAGTCCGAGGATGTAAAATTACCAAAAAAAAAAAAACAAATAAAAAAAACTCATTAGATATTTCTCGTGGTCATACACGTGTATGGACATTTAAAAGCTGCTACAAAGTGGCTCTTCTATCATTTTAGTACTGAATTCGTCTTATATCTACCTAAAACGAAATTTAAATATAACGAAGTTTACATGTAATGACCAAAAGTAATGCACTTTTATGAGAATAGTTTGGCAAAGAAAGTATGAATGCAACACATCCAATCTTTTCTTACTTTCCCTAATATTTATCTGCATAAACTAAGTAGAGAAAGTAGTCTATGTAACCCTCTTAAGTCGACAACAAAATACATAATAATATACTATGCGTATTAAGAACTGTAAGTAACACTTATCAAGTCGAGAATGCATATTGGACCTCGTATTCCCAAGCATTCGAGATCAGATAAATAACTTATAGTTCGTGGTTAGCCAATTACTTTTTGAGTGAGTTCCTGTCATTCCTTAAGTGGAACATAGGGCCTTCCTAACCCCGCAACCTCGAGGCCCGTAGGTAACGAGTTGAGGATCAGAGATGTCCTCGTCGTCGTTGTCGTCGTCGTCGTCGTCGCTGTTGGCGGACTGAGGAACAACGCGAGGAGGGCCAAAACGTGTACCTGCTCTGGTTAGAGCTTTACCTCGTAATGGCAGGATGTGGAAGTTGCAGGGTGGCGGGTGAAAATTAGGAAAGTGAAAGAAGGGAGGTAGCATATTGCTCCTCAACGGCTACAGACTCGGTTGCGAGGCCCTCGTTCCCGGGATAAGTTAATAAACTAGGAAAATTTGAAATTTAGCTATCCAGGCAAAAATCTTGGTTAGTTGTAATTTTTTAACGCTGGTATGAGAGTCTTATGGTTACCGGCGTTGCTCGCAAGCCATGCGGGGAAGCCGATATCGCTTTAGGCGACGTTCACGGGGTAAATAGTCCCCAACTGAGGTTTCCTAATCATAGAAATTCCGGCACAAGGCTTCGAGAAGAAAGAACACACAGCTGCAGCATTCCTTGACTTCACTCAGGCATTTGACAGAGTTTGGCATCGGGGTCCTCTATACAAACTGTTTATCAATGGCATCCCAGATTACCTCTATAAAATAGTTTCCTCTTTTCTGTCACAACGTACATTCTCAGTCCACGTAGGTAGTAGCCACTCTTCTACCAAACCTATAACAGCAGGCGTTCCTGAAGGATCTATCCTGGGTCCAGTTCTATTCAACTTGTACACCTCTGATATTCCTGCAACGCCTACAGCTCAAATTGCTATGTATGCGGATGATACAGCAATCTTCGCAACACATCGCAATATCCACACCGCCAGAGATCATCTTCAAGAGGACGAAACTTAATTATACCCTGACTTGATAACTGGCGTATTTCGCTCAACCAGCAAAAATGTGAAGCAATGATCTTTACACTATACAGACCGGACTATCCTCCACCAGTAACAGTCCCAATGAAACCAATACCCTGAAAAACTGAGACTAAACAGTTAAATACCTCGGCGTACTCATGGATCGACTACTCACATGGAAACAACACATAAGTAACCAACTTAAACTACCTTGACCAAGACTGGTTAAGCTCTACCCTCTTCTCAACAAAAGATCTTCACTCAAATTAAAAAGCTGCACACTACTCTACACGACTTTATTAAGACCAGTCCTACTATATGTCTGCCCAGTCTGGGGAGGGACCAGTCCTTCCGAAATCAAACGTTTCCAGACATTTCAAAACAAAGTATTAGAATCTCAACAAATGAACCATGGTTTGTCAGAAATAGTCAACTACAAAGAGAAACTGGAATCAGCAGCATTCAACAGTCAATTTCTTCACAAGCTGAAAAGTTCTAGAGTAACCTAAAACACGTCTCAGGAGCCATTCTCTATTTCCTTGGCAAAAAATCCATCTTTCCAACCCGCATCAGGAGTCGTCTACCTCTAGATCAGCTCTCACAACAAGATCTTCTGTAGTAATACTTAAAACAATAATGCACGTACTTATGGGGGGTCTGTAGAGCGCAGATGCGCTGATCGATCAATAAATGAGTTACAAAAAACATTTCTAATATATTCATTGTTATTGGTTGAACTTACATATGTTTATAATTTTCTTATGAAAATACCTGTTCCCTCTTTCCTTCTATTTTCATTTTTATGCATAGAGCACAGAATTTCAATGTCGTTATATATGGACCGGTTTTAGACTTGACTCACGTTTTAGTTAACTCCATGCTTCGTAAACCTGCAAAGAAATGTGTAACTGACTTATAAAAATGTATCTGTCTCACAGATAACTTGCAAACTGGAAGTAGATAGAGGTATAAGTTTCTGTAGAAAAGTTTAAGAAGTTGCGTGAATGCACACATCCGCTTGCTTAATTCACCGAAAAAAGAAGGAAAAGAAGAGGAAAATGATACAGGATGTCACGAACACTGAGTATGAATGGAATGCCCCTATTTAGAGTCATTTAGTGTTTTTATATCTTTTAAGGGCCAATGCGATAGCAAAACTGGTGGCCCTCTATCTCCAAGTTCCTACATCCGGGACAATACAAATTATTTACCTAAAATGAAGATAATGTATTAGACTTTAAATATGATTTTTACACTCTGTATCGCTTAAACAAAGACATGTAATGTTCTATTTAAATATACTGTAGTGAAAGTCCAGCAGATATTCACTTTTATGTGGTGGGCTAAAGCGTCACCTTTTGGTTCCCTGCCACGGAATGCGTCCGGGTTCGATCCCACCCCATTGAGGGGTGCGGATTTTATGTCCCGTGTATGGTACCGTTGCCCATTTAGCATCGTGAGGAAGTTGAGAAGCCACGCTAAGCAGCGGCCCTGGTTGCGTAAACCAACTTTCCGACTGGGGGCGCCATGATGATGACCACAGCTCCTCCTCGTGTCGGTCGGGTGATCGCCCACCTCTACCCTGCGGATGTGGGCGTGAGGCCGGCAGTTGGGTTGGCAGGCCTTGGCCCACTAGGTCTGTTAAGCCACAGGTTGTTTGTCTTTTCTTTATTCACTTTTCAGATTCCCTGAACTATGTGCTAATCAAAAGTTTCTCACAAATTTGACAGATACCACAGTAATACAAACAACTCATGTCTACTTTCATATTTCAGTTTATTCGCAATTTTCTTCCAAAAATTTTCCTTCAGTTAACTATCTTTGTAGGATTTATGCCTTTTGTCATAAAGACAACAATGATTTTGAAATAAAATAATCAGTTTCTCGTCAAAGGACTCCAAATATCTTTTCTGTTCCTGTGCAGTACAATAGTGTTCACTCTCTCTTCTCTCAATCTCTCTCTCTCTCTCTCTCTCTCTCTCTCTCTCTCTCTCTCTCTCTCTCTCTCTCTCTCTCTCTCTCTCTCTTGTTTATTCACCAAACGCGAACATGAAAGTTTTAAGTTTACGGGGTTTGGCGTTAGCGTCCGGCGATAATGTGCATGTTCGTGTTAACAAAAATCATTGTCAATGGCCTTATTTATTAACCTGGCTATTATTAACCTGGTAACAAGCTTTAGCGTTTGCGATAATTCTTCTATGTGAATTGGGCACTACACTCACATGACTTTATTTAGCTTTTGTTTAACAACCTTGTTCTTCTATCTACTGCATATGTTAATCCACATAAATGTTTATATAATATTGTTATAATATATTTACTTATAAATACAATGATATAGGAGAATACAGTACGCTTAAGTGATAGTCAGATGTTATAAGAGCTGGTATCTATGTCATAACTTTATATTCCATTTTCCTTGGCTATCCAGGACATAAGCAAAATAAATTTGAGAAAAGCCTATATAAGTATTTGCACAAAGCGGTTATTTGCGCAATAAATTATTTGATAATAATTGTGTTCTTTAACGTGATTTACATTTGTACTTATGTGTGTGTTTGTGTGTGTACGCACGCGCGTGCGAGTGTGTAGTAACATTTGTTTGTTTGGTTTCCCCAGTTATGCAGTCATCCGAAACGAAGAGATGTTCTGAAACTGACTCAAAAGCATTCAAAATATATATTTCTTTTGTAATGAAAACATAAATTTTTGGTATTTTAACAAAAATCGCTACAGAAGTCATTTTAAAAATCCAAAATGTTTCATGTAAAGAGTAGTTCACGATAAGGAGATTTTCTTAAAAATCTTCGCATCCGTGGTTTGTTTAACCGCCTTTACGTTTCTGAATTACACGCACATGCTACACGTCAAAGCAAGGAGGCGTACCGGAAAATATGCCAACAACAGAGAGGTTTACGAACATAGTACATGACGAGCCCAGAGCGTATACTCTGTTCAAATACAGATTGTCATACATCGGCAGGCGCGAGAAATCACATCTATGTGACGTAACAAGGAGAAAGAAGAGGCATTCCAATCCCTCTGTGCTTCCTCAGTAGATACTACTGATGATTTGTCTGGGATTGTACCCATAACAATTTAATCCTCGAGGTACGTTGAATCACATTCAGTAGAACTGCTGTTTATTTTTCATTTCCATGACATGTTTTGCACAACGCGCAATATCCAGTAGCTGTGTCGGGAGGGAGGATTTATTTTACATAATGATATGTAAACTAAAACTATGAATATGTCGTTATCTTTCATATTTTCCTACAGATTCATCATTAATAAACTAACATGAGTTGTGTTTCATTAGAAATTGCAATAATAGTATCTAAAATGATATACACATAATTTTGTAAGCTTAACATTGTGATGCAATTAAATCATACAGTTTATATTACACAACAGTATATTTGTACAGATTGATCACGCTGCAAGATATTAGCTGTATTATCATATACTTCCTACAATTACAGAAATTATTTAATAAAAGCTTTTCGTTAATGGGAGACTAAAAGAATTGGCAATTACTGAGAAAAGAATTGATTACCAAAACAAGAAGTTCGAGGTTGATGATTTATATACGATAATGGTGACAATGACAGTGAGACAACTTTTAGTGACAGAACATTGCTCATGATATGTTTGACATTATCCTTATGCCAGTTGAGTAATCAACCGTTTAGATATTATTCCCGTTGTACAGATTACATTCAATTAAATTGCCGTGCACTTCCTACAGCTGCAGTCATTTAATAACAAACGTGTACTAACTAATTCAGTTGTGTTTGTCTTTCTTTTCCGTTGTGGAAGTTGAAGAACATAGGGCTATTTAGACTAGTTTTGATTTTGGAAAAATATTGCAATAAATAAATACGTAGACAGGTATTTAATGCATTTATAATCATTAAGGTTCTTCTTTATTATTATATACCTATGCTGCATATAATAATTAGCAAACATTTTATAAAACATGCATCTCCCAAGTGCCCAAGTGCTCCCTTATTGTACGTCAGATTACTGATAATATTATTATTATTATTATTATTATTATTATTATTATTATTATTATTATTATTATTATTATTATTATTATTATTATTATTATTATTATTATTATTATTATTATTATTATTATTATTATTATTATTATTATTATTATTATTATTATTATTATTATTATTATTATTATTATTATTATTATTATTATTATTATTATTATTATTATTATTATTATTATTATTATTATTATTATTATTATTATTATTATTATTATTATTATTATTATTATTATTATTATTATTATTATTATTATTATTATTATTATTATTATTATTATTATTATTATTATTATTATTATTATTATTATTATTATTATTATTATTATTATTATTATTATTATTATTATTATTATTATTATTATTATTATTATTTATTGTTATTATCATCATCATCATCATTATTAGCATTATTATCATTATTATTATTACTATTTTTATTAATTATTATTATTATTATTATTATTATTATTATTATTATTATTATTATTATTATTATTATTATTATTATTATTATTATTATTATTATTATTATTATTATTATTATTATTATTATTATTATTATTATTATTATTATTATTATTATTATTATTATTATTATTATTATTATTATTATTATTATTATTATTATTATTATTATTATTATTATTATTATTATTATTATTATTATTATTATTATTATTATTATTATTATTATTATTATTATTATTATTATTATTATTATTATTATTATTATTATTATTACTATTTTTATTAATTATTATTATTATTATTATTATTATTATTATTATTACTATTTTTATTAATTATTATTATTATTATTATTATTATTATAATTATTATTATTATTATTATTATTATTATTATTATTATTATTATTATTATTATTATTATTATTATTATTATTATTATTATTATTATTATTATTATTATTATTATTATTATTATTATTATTATTATTATTACTACTACTACTTTGGATTCAGGAAGTTTCAAAATCTGTATTCCTAGTGACATACGAGGGCTGTTCAATAAAGAATGATCATAATTTTTTACGGCCATAATTTTTCACGGTCATAATTTTTCGCACTAAAATTTAGTCTAGTTATATTCTGTTAGCTTAATGTGAAACAAACATGCCGTGGTAGTTTCATTGTTGGTATTCCTGGTTCCCACCTGTGAGAACCAGGCAAGTTCATTCATGTTTAATATCGCCTACCGCTGCAAGGGAGGTAACATGAAGTTAAAGTTGATGTTAGAGGAAGATCCGGAGCTTCATTCAAACGCAATCACTGCTGATGAAACTTGGCTACATCATTTTGATCCTGAGAGCAAACAGCAAAGCTCAGTGTGGAAATCTACTTCATCACCAACCCCCAAAATAGCTAAAGTGGTTGCTTCTGCTGGAAAAGTTATGGTCATCTCATTCTTTGATATTCATGGAATGGTTTATCAGCATGTTGTACCTGCACACAGATCAGTAACTGGAAAATACTACAGGGATTACCTAAAAACATTGCAAGTTCATATCAGGCGCAAAAAACACATTTCCGTGAAGCAGGCTGGATGCTGCACCACGATAATGCGCGACTGCATATTGCCAAGTTGTTGCTGAGTATCTTGCGAAAATCAACTTGAAGTGGATCCCTCACCCACCCGATAGTCCGAATTTAGCCCCATGTGATATTTTTCTATTCCCTAATTTGAAGAAACGCCTTCGTGGGAGGCATTAACCATCATCTGAAGAAGTGCTGAAAGTTGCGGAGGCGATTTTGAAGGATCTCTCAAAACGTGTTTTCCAGTATGTCTTTGAAGACTGGCAGAAACGCTGGGACAAGTGCATCGCATTCAGAGGAGACTGTTTTGAGAAGGACCATCAAAATTATCAGGATGAGTAAAGGTACGTTGTCAAAAAAATTGTGATCATTCTTTATTGAAAGGCCCTCGTATAACAAAGTTTTGGGTGGAATAAAATACTTCCCCTACTTAATGTAAGTATGCAATAGTTAAATTGAAAGAAAATTTCTAATTCGTGAACTCATACGACCTTCTCTACCTACCCTTGCACAAAATATTCTTAAAGCCTAAAAATATCTACTTCATGTCTTTCGAGGTAAGGTGTGTGGAATTTCATAGGGGACACTTGAGGACTTTCCCAGAAAATTCACAATAAATATCTCATATACCATTAAAATATGTTACACATATGTCATTTTAATTAACATTATTTGAACCACTTTTTAGAAACTCAAGGAGTTTGAAACATGTTGGAGGCAAAGCGAGAGTGGGCGAACTTTCTTGGAAATCTTCCTCTTGTACCATTGAAAGATGTTGCACCATAAGGAACTTTTTTCAAATATATACTGGACTTTCTTTAAAAATTAGTTACCTTTTCTTAGACTCAGGGGTTTGAGAATTTGCTTTTTCGGTGACATCTTATATCGAACTCTTGGGTTGAATGCAATATCTCCCCTACTTACACGATGTATAAAAATAAAACTTGAATAAGCACTTCCCATTTAATCTAAAAGTATAAGTACTGGCACACTGAAACTAATAACAAGGAATATATCGGAAATGGTTCATTCCACAAAATAATTTTAATATAAATTGTGACTTTTAAATATATCTAAATATTTTGGATAGTAAGATTTTATCTTAAACTTTGCCAGTTATGTAAAACTCATCCAGAATAAAGAAAACTTCTCAAGACGTTACCAGAATATTTAAGATTTAGGTTTTATTTGATACAAACACCTTAAACTTATGGTATTTTGATCAAATCTGTTAGAACCATTTTTCAGAAAACAAAAAGAATCGAAAAAATGTTCCATGTAAAGGATAGTGCAGGGTGAAGCAATTTTCTTGAAAATCTTCGTGTCACGTTACTGTCAGACGCTGAACTTAAATACCAAATTTGGTATTCAAGTGAGTTAAGATGTTCCCAAGGACACCGGTACGGATCACCGATACGGACATCACAGATACAGGCGGGTCTACGGTTTTATAAAAATGAATTTATTTTTTATAAATGGAGTCTTAGAACATCATTTAAAATAAAATATCAGTATCATATTTCTCGGTGGAGTAGAATACTTCCTATACTTACAGTAAGTACACAGCAGAGAACATGAAAGCACATCCATTGGGGAATTTTTGAGAATTGCGCTTTACATTCATGCTGGAATCAAGTATCAAAGTTGGTATTTACACGACTTGTTCGACTTTTTGTGCTGAAGTGATCCTTTCCTTTTCAGTGGTTTCAAAATATAGTTAAACCTGATTTATACGTATATCAAGGGGAAGAGGAAAGTTTACTTGTAACTCAGAATTACTTACAAATGAGGTTTTGATAACGCATCAATTTTATAAAAGGTAATACAATGGTCCTGCATGTGTAAAACTTTACAATAAAGATATACTATAGGGAGCAAACATTATTTAGAAACTGTTCCCGATTTAAAGAATCAGTTAATTTGGATTGTTTCACTTTATTTGCATTTCATGTATACAATTCATTCTACAAATTATATGACTGGACTTAGAACTTTTTCACTGCAATTTTTTACACTGATGTTATGCTTACACAGCCTGCGTTCAAGATGTCGTGAGTTCGAATGTCGGTTAGGGTGAGTTATCTGTGTAAGCTTTTTCCGGAGATTTCCATCACTGAGGACTGTACATAGCGTGTATAAGCAAGTCATAAGTCGGAAGTAATTTTGTTTTGGGTTTGTGTTTATTAAGTGCCACCTCTCATATGAATCATACTTTCTGATACAGCGTATATCATTTCTCTTTTAATTTTCTCCATATATATATAAACCCAGGGCAATCCATACAAAGAGAAGACTGACCCCCCCCCCCCCCTCTAACGACCAGGGAGTTACCGAGCTGTCCGAGAAAGGCACCCGGCACCCCCGTGGGGCTTTCCATAGGGCAAGACCTAGAGACTAACAAGCCCCCACCATCTGGTTCGAAAACAAAAGACGGGATGGAAGTGAATACGCCACTTACTCGCACAAACACCAAATGTTTAACGCCCGCTTTTACTACATACGGCAGCGCAGGCGATGACAGTGAAAATACATGAGATGAAGATGGAACACCGGTGGAATGAGATGGTGGGGAAACCGGAGATCCCGGAGAAAACCCGCCCCAGCGCCGTGTTGTCCACCACGGATCCCCTCCCCTACGGAGAAAGTAAACATCAGATGCCGAAAATCTTCATCATTTCATTTGCCACTACGACACGAGCTGTGTTTGTCTTTTGTTTCAGTGGGCGAAAGCGGCTCGCTCAGCACGCGTCTTTGTCAGAAGGAATAATGGAAACACGTTTAGAGTTTGTTTTAAGATAGCGCATGCTTTATGCTCACTTAATTACGTAAAATTCAGTTGTATTTCATTGAAGTTTAATACATATAACTGCGAATTACGTATAAATACATTACATAAAATTAAGGTTCCACTAACATATTTTAAATTACATTGTTTTCCAGGACTTGCAAATATTTACATATAAATGCGTATTACATTTAACTGGATTAGTTATAAAGCGAGTTGAACTAGTAATGTCGCTAGTGAATTTTAGCACTGAATGGTATACTTGCTGTAGGATATATTTATTGCGGAAAGCTAACAGTGAATGCCCCAAATGTGCCAGACAGCACTTCCGCAGCATTCCCACGCAGTGAAGCAATAACATCAATCTGACTCGTGCTAGTTGAACATGTGCCTCTCATAATGCCACGATTTACTGCAGTCCCAGACTGGGCGGCTCTGGTACAGCTAGTACAGTCAGCATGCTAAACATTTCATATATTATGTAACTTTTGCTGATTACCTAGTACATATAGGTACAGTAATATATGCAGTTAGATTATGAGATTCTCTGAACTCGAAAGGAACGCTGAGTGGGAATGCTCACTGTAATTCACTTCTGTACCTATTAGTTGAAAAAAAGACAAGAGTATAATTTACAAACACATTTGGCATTCCTAGACTTCAAGAAGGCATTTGACACTGTTAATAGGGAAAAGCTATGGAAAATTATGGAAAATAGTGGATATCCTCAAACGTTAATTAAAGTAATCAAAAATATGAATAGCAACTCCAAAATAATAATAAACACAGGAGTTCATAAAACCGAACCAATTTTAATTAATAGAGGCGTAAGACAAGGGTGCAGTGTATCACCTACTCTTTTTAATGTGTATTTAAATGACATCATCCAAAATTGGAAAAGTATTATTAAATCAGGAATAAAAATAAATAAGAACAATGTTTTAAATATTTTACTATATGCAGATGACGGAGGATAAATTACAATATGCGCTAAACCGCTTGAACCAAGTATGCCAACAGTATGATCTTAAAATATCGACGGAAAAATCTAAAATAATGGCCTTTTGGGGAAAACAACATATAAGATCAAAAATAATTTTAGACAAGAAATCACTAGAACAAGTAAACGAATTCAGATATTTAGAATGTAATCTTAATTATATGATGAAAACAGACAGAGATGTGAGCAAAAAGCTTGCAACATTCCAAATGATTTGTGGAACAGTGCATAGAACGTTGAGAAATAAAACAAGAAGAGATACAAGATTAAAGTTGTACAAAACAATGGCACTCCCTGCACTACTTTATGGAAGTGAGGCATGGGTACTCACGAAGAAAATGAAAAGCCAAATTCAAAGTGCAGAGATGAACTTTTTATGGAAAACAAAGGGATGCACAAGGTTGGATAAAATAAGGAATGAAGACATAAGAAAGGAACTCAACGTAGACTCGATAAGTAGCAAAGTTGAAAAATATCAAAAGGAATGGATGCAGCATATACAAAGAATGTCCAATACAAGACTATATCAGCCACAAGGAAAGAGAGATGTTGGTAGACCTAAAAAGAGATGGAAGGAGACGGATGTGAGATGGAACGGGCACTCTGCCCATGCCGTGAAGTGAAGAAGAAGAAGAAGAAGAAGAAGAAGATGATGATGATGATGATGATGATGATGAAGAAGACCTATTAGTTTCACAACTTAACTTACAAAACGTTTGCTATTTATTTCTTGAAAGGAAGGAAATTTTTCTGTATGCTTTACACATATAACATTTGCAGAGAATGTTTAGCCAGGGGCGCGAATTGCATACAACCAAGGTAGCATTTTTTCCACGTTAATTGTTAGTAATACATTAATTTTTTAACTTTAATTTAGCCATGCTTATGGAAAATTAGCGTTACAGTTTTCAAAGAACGCACGGAATTTATGAATAGGAGAAATTTTTGCAAGTAGATTTCTGGAGTTCTAACAGATGGCATGAGAATCCGTAACTTAAGCTGGAGATTCATCTCGACACCAGTTTCTTCGTGAAGTCGCCTGGATTTCGACACCGCCCCCCTCCCAGCTGGACATGCAACTACAACAGCTACAGTATCATTGCGCAAATTCCTCACACAGCAGCGCCACACTTGCCCTTTGCCGACACTTCCGATCCTGAAAACACCGAATTGAAGTAAAGGTGAAATAAAATAAAGGGACAAAATCGTATAAGGAAAAGCTTCTAACCTAGCATCCATCTAGCAAAGCAAGGAAAACCGGCCAAAAATACTTCTTCAGATTTTTTGATCACCGGAGATCGAACCCGGGACGTCTCGAATGCGACTTCCAAGCGTTACCGATATTCACAGATAAAAATCAAATTTGTTTTTCTGTTCCTCAGTCGTAAACATTTATCTCTAATTTTATGCAGCCTTTCATCATACGGATTCATCAGCCATAGCAGACATATATTTTGATTTAACATATTTCATTTTTAAAATGTTTTATAAATCTATCTTGATGCGATCATTGATATTGATCATCGTGCAGGGTCTTTGAGATGAGTAAGTGTGTAATACTGTGCCATTTGTAAAAAGTCAACCAAATTCACTACCGTTTAGGTATTTGACCTTCAGCAGATCATAGCACTCCATAGTAATTAAAAATTGCGTGCTTAATTTTATTTAAACAAGATTAAATTGATCATATTAATATTATTTACTATTAAAGAGAATATTACATAGCCCACTGTCATAGAAATTATATCAATAGTAAATATTAAATGATCATGAAATTATATAAGTTGTTCTTCAGTATCTTATACACAAAAATTGCTTATGTAGCCATTGATTGAACAAAAGGTATGGAAGTCCTTCAGGAGTGCAAAACGGCTAAACTTAAATGGCTAAAGCTATTTTATAAAAACAAATTTAGAAACATAACCTTATAAATTACTATCCCAAGATATCAAATATACGAGGGTGGCCTGAAAAGTTTCTGACCTCAACATGAAGATGGCAGCACTCGCAAATAAAAGCTAGTGAATTTCGTTGTTCATCTGTTGACAGTTACTCACCAAAGTTTCAGCCATTTTGGAAGCTAAGTTGTTGTGTAACAGTCGTTTGAGAGAGTTGATCTGAATGTTTTTATGAAAATGGACAAAATCGAGTATCGAGCTGTCATTAAATATTTGTTTTTGAAAGGCAATACGCCTAAGCAAATCAAAGATGAGTTGGATTCTGTGCATGGGGACTCTGCACCATCATTTACCACAGTGAAATTTTGGGATGCTGAATTTAAACGGTAAGAGCTTGGGAGAAGATGAACGTTTGGGAAGTCAAAAACTTCAACTACCGACGAAAACATCGTCAAAGTTTTCCAAATGGAGCTAGACGACCGCCGAATTAAATTGAGAGAGATAACAGAGGCTATGAACATGTCAAAAGAACGCGTTTGTCACATATTAAATCAACATTTAGATATGAGAAAGCTGTTCACGCGTTGGGTACCGCATTTGCTCACGTTAGACCAAACATGTGTTTGAATGAACAGTTCCAACACTCTGTTGGCGCAGTTTAGGCGCAATAAATCTGAGATTTGGCGCCGATTAATTACTGTAGATGAAACTTGGGTACACCATTATACGCCCGAAAAAAATACAGTCCAAACAGTGAACTGCAGAGGGAGAACCGCCTCCAAAAAAGCAAAAACTGTTTTTTCGGCTGGGAAAGTGATGACAACTGTTTTTTTTCGGGATACTTATGGAGTTATTTTAAGCGATTATCTTCAAAAAGGAAAAAAAACATTAGGGGAGCATAATACCCATTATTACTTGACAAGTTGAAGGCAGAACAGGCGGAAAAACGGCCACATTTGCAGAAAAAGGAAATCCTGTTTCAACAAGACAACGCGCCGTCTCACACCTCAGTAGTTGCAATGGCGAAAATCCATGAATTACGGTTTGAACTGCTTGACCATCCGCCTTACTCACCAGATCTAGCCCCAAGCGACCTATTTTTGTTCCCTCATCTGAAAATTGCGCACGGAGGACAGAGATTTTCGTCAAATAAAAAGGCAATAACCTTCGTGAACAACTATTTTGCAGAAAAAACGCAGAGTAATATTTGGACGGGTTACAGAGATGGGAGCATCGCTGGGAAAAGTGTGTAGAGTTACAAGGAGACTATGTTGAAAAAAAAATTCTGAAAAATGTATTGTATCTTTATTAGTTCGGAAACTTTTCAGACCACCTAAGTAAGATAATGTAAGTGATGGACAATGTGATAAATTTCTTAACGCCGTATGACAGAATGTTAGGTAACTATATATGTATTGTAATGAAACATAATACTTCGAACGATTTTTAAAAGTTACAATATTCTTGACATAGCTTAGGGTCTGAGACACACAAGTAGCCGGGCAATCGATCCTCGGTTGTAACAGGCAGCAGCTCTGTGACACGGTTAATTTGGGCGTCGGTCGGAAGCCCATAGGTCAATGTGATAGCGAAGGACATATGTCCGAGCCTTCGTAGGTTCAAGAACCCCAGTTTGTATTTTGTGACATTTGTTTTAAGTTTCAGTTATTGCAAATAGCATGAGCTTTTCAACAATCAACAAACGCCTTAGTTATTTAGAGTAATTATTAATGTATAGTTTAAGACAACTTATATCCCTTCAACTGTTCCCAAAATTATTTTTTTTCATGAATTTCTTCTTGCTTACCTATGACCTAACTGCCGTTTCTTCTGAGTTTTTACTGATCATTTTCATTGTTATTAATTTATTGTTTACATACCTGAGGTAGAGGAAATATATTTAATCCAAAAATTCAATATCGAAATTGCAGCGGAGACATATATGTTGAGCTCTCCGAGCTCGTACGCACGTGTGTCTATTTATGTCTGAACAGCGCAACTCAATAATGAAAAGTGGAATAAATAGAAACTTGATAACAAAATCCAGTATCCTTTAAGATAACGACTCGAGGAATTGCATTAGACGCCCACCTAAATTATCCATAACAAGGAAAATATATCCATTTTTATTTTTTCAAAAACATCCGTAACGATTTTGATAAAATTGTGTTTGTTAAATGGACTGAAGAGTAAAACGGATATTCTAGATTCACAATTTATGTGAATATCGTTTATGTTTCCGGAAGTTCTATGAGTTTCTATTATAATTCTGTTTAACTTGAAACAATAAGAGGTAAATAAACTAAAAATGAAGCACTTTAAAAGTATAAATTTGCATCATTTTTCTGCAAATTCTTTTTTCTAGAAATGTTGTATTCACGGGACCAAAGTTTCCTGAAAATAAAAATTTTCCTTTTACTTTCCTATTCAAGAACTCGTTGCTCTGACCGTTAAGGTTTAATTTATTCAGCCTTGTTTCTGGCTCAATTTTGAATGTTTAATGCGAATGGATGTTGTATAACTGTATACAGGCAACAAGTTTCGAACCCAAGTCTACGAGTTGCAGATATACAGGAGCCGCTTCTTTAAACATAACGCTACACTTCGTCACTGGGCCGCGCCGTGGCAGTGGTCAGACCGCTTGGCTCTCACCAAGGCGGCCCGGGTTCGATCCCAGGCGACCGCAAAGTGAGATTTGTGGTGGACAACACGGCGCTGGGTTGGGTTTTCTCCGGGATCTCCGGTTTCTCCCGCCATCTCATTCTACCGTAATCCATCTTCATCTCGTGTCATCAGTGTCATCGCCTGCGGTGCCGTATGTAGTAAAAGCGGGCGTTAAACACTACAAATTTCACTTCGTCACTGGATACTGGATGTAGATATGATAGAATTCTATGGAGGTGTTTTGGTATGTCTACCAGACTGATTTTTTGTGCCTATGTCCCAAGTAGGGCATCCCTAGGAGGAAGGATGACGCGAGAGGAGACAGAGGGAGGCCGATCCTAGCAGTCACGACAGTGTGGAGGGCAGGGTCCCTACCACTTAGCAGCTTGAAACTCCCCAGCGGTGCAGTACAACCGGGATACCTCCTACCGCGGCCCCGAAACAGTCAACCAGTCGGGCTAGGAGACCAGAGGCCGCTATGCCCGAGCTCGGAGAACTTCAGGCAGGCTTGTACAACCGACAACCCTCCGACCGCGTACCTGAAACGGCACACATGGTCAGCTCGGAGATGGGAGACAGTCCCATCGGAAGAAGGTGTTTACCAGGAGCATATCGTCCTGTCATGCAACGCCGAGACACCGGCCGACACTTCTACCCTGACAGATAGAACCTGATGAGAGATGGTACGATATGATAATGGGGAAGAAATGGAGGGACAGGAAATCCGGAGAATGTAATTAACCTACCCAGCATTCGCCTGACGACCAGGGAAACTCCTCGAAAAAAAAACCTGGGTCAGGTAGGCCGGCTACAGGAATCGAACCGGGGCTTCCCAAATTCGGGCTACAGTCGAAACCGCCTGAACCACCGCGCTCGGTGTATTGGATGTAACCAAGCACTTATTGCTTGATTTAAAATACTTTCTATATAGAATTGTATCATGAATAACGTAACTGGACTGAAGAATCGCTTTTTAGTTATAATATACGTATAAGATATGCACGTAACTTGTAATAGATAAGAAAGTTTATGCATTAAGCTGTTCATATCGTTAGTTTGATATAGATAAGTTATTTGGGTCAAGCAGCAATGACCGAGTTCTAGGTCTTTTACTTGGTCTTTACGATTACTGTCCAACAGTTTTGGTGTCACAACTCCCAGAACCCGCCCGCCTCTGTACCGAGGTAGCAGCGAATCTATTCATATTCAAGAAGTCCCGAATTGGAATCTGATTCAGGGCAAGTTATCTGATTAAGGTGTTTTCCTGGGTTTATCCCATCCTGAAAGATAAATGTAGGTAGCTATGGACCCTATTTACCCTTTTTCTATGGACCGCAGGCTCATTTGAACACCATTTCATTCATCGTCCGATATGATTTACGTTATATTTCGTTAATTTAGAAAGTCCCCGAATCTATTTAAGCATTCAGTTTGTACCTACTTACATGTTTTTTTTTCAATTGTTTTATCTATGGCTCATTTAATTTCTTTTATTATTATTATTTTTTATTTTTTTTTCATTTTTTAAATATTTTTTTTATTTTTATTTTTTTGTTTATTTAAGACGGGAATGGGTACGGGGTAAGATTTTTTTTTCTTTTTTTTTTTTCTTTTTCTCTTGTTTTTTCTTGTTTTATTGGCTTGTACTGTGAGACAAATGAAGGGTTCTATTTGCTTAGATGGTTATTAGATCTGCATTTGTTCCAAGTGATAAATGTATGGCTTCAGAGAACGTAAGGTTTTCTTCCGTATCGAGGTCCATCTCTGCTCCTTCAAAAATATACGTAGGTGCTTTCTTAACACAGTGTCTCCTCGCCTTACTTTTAGCAGCCAATGTAGTGTACCAGCAACCAACCACACAGCAAAATTGTGAAATTTCGTGTCCTTGAAACGAAACTCCAGTTGTACCAGCTGTGGTACCAAACGTAAGTATTCTTCTGGACGAAGTTTATGTAATGTGTCTTGGATGGAGGTCCAAATCAAGTCAGCCCGCTGACACTTGTACAAGCGTTGTTCAAGTGCCATGTTAGTACTGCCTGGTTGACGAACTTTAGCGGAAAAGTCGCATTACTCACTCCTTTTACTCTGTGGTTGAATATATCTATTTCAATAAATAAAACTTATAATAATTTGTATGTTCATTGCATACATTAGAAATGCCATCTCCTACTTCCCACCATGGTGTGATACGGGTGGTCTAACTGTACGGCGACACAGTGACAAGACGACAAGAGAATAGAGGCTCCTTGGATGGTAGGCAACTCGAAGAACAAACCAAGAGAATGGGTTAAACCTCGTGTTTTCTTTATTATCAGTCCTATTATACATTAAAATTAACATTTTAATATTTGGTTAAGAATCGCTTTTTTTTACGATTGATATCGTTTTAGAAAGTTAATTTCGAAAGAATGTTATTATACGTGTAAATATCAGATACTAGGTATGTTTAACAAGTGCAGTGTATCTTATGTCACAATTATTTCAAAAGGTAATTTCATTTAAATTAAATAAGATGAATAAGCTAATTTAAAATAGTAATATGTGCACAATTTTAAAGAAACGGCAATATGGGAAGTTGGTTGAAATTCTAATTTTTCGGTGACGTTCAATACAAAACCAATTATTTCATAGATAGAGTCAACATGAAAAATTGAATGCCATGGTCGGGATTTGAACCGCGGATCTCCTGGTTTCCATCCAGTCACTCTAATCCATTGAGCTACCATGGCTAACGTGCCGTCCTGACATTAAATTCTTCATTTGACTCGTATATTTTCCCGGTAGACCACTAGGGGCTCTCGCATCCGAGATACACGTTTGTGGCAACTTACTATCGTAAGTACTTCCATCAATTAACAAAAACAATTATTTCATATCTAGAAGCTATGTAATTTTACAGTTTGTGAAAACATATGTACAAAGTTCCTATTTTAACTTTGGGATATGAAACAAATTGGTTGCTTATTGCTAAGTGTTACAAACACAACATGAGTTATTATTCAGGAGACCGAAATGCACGAAATAACTAAGATCTTTTCAGTATGGAAGAAATAGTCCCATCTAAAACTAGTAGTTTAATTTGTGGCGGTAGCACTTTTAATTCTGCATTAACAGTCATGAATCATGTAGAAATCTGATTCAATTATTATCTGAAATATCTGACGTTAGGTAACACTTAATCCATTTCAGGACAGTTTCAAAATCAGTAATACTCCATTAAGCTCAAATTTGAAGTTTATCATGATAAAAGTCAAAGTACTCATCGCCCGTAGTGTTAAAGGAGACCGCAAAACATTTAGGTGTGTTGTTAATAATTTTTATTCTTCGGGGTAACACAGGACCTCTATCGCTCGTTGATGCTTGCAGAGCAGCGCAAATTTTACGCCATAACGAAAGCCTACCTCAATGAACTTAAACAAAGTTGCAGTTTTTTAAAATCTCTGAAGGAGGTAAACTATCCAAAAATATCTCCTGGTATCTCGTTTTCCTTTCTGGAATTTACGTCACCCGGAAATCTGCCCCTACTTTCCTACTTAACAGCCGGCTACGGCTGAAGTAAGGAGCTCGGTCCGCGGAAATTGCGCCACAGTGCTTCCTCCTCAGCACTGTTCTACCTGAGCAGCTCCGGGATGTGTAGTAAGATAAAACACCATTAGCTTCTCTGGAAATTATCATTGAATGCGATTTAGCACATCCTGATATGCTTATACCCTAATCGGAATAATAGAGGAACGTTGCAAATTCGGTGACTTCATTTAGTCCTCGTGAGAAGATGAAGACCCGCGAGAACACTTGCCTAGAATCAGCCAGTGGTCGCTGAACGGTTAAAGCGTGTATTCAGTCGGTCGCTCGAGGCTTCAGTTGTTTCTTGACATGTGATACTCGTCTGTGAGGTTGTTCGTTGGCGTCCCTAAAGTATGCCGTTGTATTCGACCCCGACGGCGTGATTTGGGCCCCGCTTGTCGCGCGGATGTTGAATGGCTGACACTGATTCTCACGACTTAGCTTCTGTTAAGACCTTATTGATAACAAGGTGCCCTCTGAGAAAGCTTATACCTAAAGAACTGAAATGAGAGCAAGTATTCCTACTTAATGTAATTATTGTACTGTGTAGAGATGTTTTACCACTCTTCATATTGTCACGAAGTCATCATCTACGATAGCGCGGCTAGTGTACTCAAAGATCCGGCAAATAAAGATAGCTGAGATAAAGGACTTGCCGGCATGTATTAAGTTACGCTTCTGAAAGGTGATAGAATATTCGGTTTCTTTATTATTCCGGAAATATCTCGAATTTGTGAATGAGACATATAAGAGATTGTGACAAGCCAGCGGACAGTTGTAAAACGAGAGAGAGTCGCGAGAGGTAAGCAGAGAACAGCTGAGAGTGTTGTTGTAACGAGAGCTGATGTAAACTGAACGCTGTTTGTTATTGTCATCGACCTTGTAAGATTGTGTTGTATATGTGACGTAATGTTGTTACCTGAGAATTGAACAGTGTATTGCTACGGAAATAAAGAACATTTAGAATTTCGGCAAATTGGACTTTTAATTCTACGAACCCACAAAGTCACAATATTCTCACGTGGGTTCCTATTCGAATAAATGAACGGCGATTCGTGAACAGGTATATAAAAAACGAAACCCCCGCCCTCACTCTCTCTCCCCTCAGCCTTTTCGATATGATTCAAACTGACGTTTCAAGTGTAAGGACATAGTGTGACCTAATTGTGTGTAATGTGACATAATTATTGTACGAGTACATTCCGAGAAGCATTTGAAGCATTTCCGCATATTGTATATAGTGATGTAGTTACTGGTTAATTTAAAATAACGTCGAAACTGCAATGTGTCATGAATACAGTAACTGGGATGAACGTCGCCGTTTAATAACTGTTGTAATATACAAATTATGACTCTCGAATTTGTAATGGATAAAGGAAGCTATGTGACTACAGATATTTTAAGGCGATTGACACATATACGAGGGCTGTTCAATAAATAATGATCGCAATTTTTTACGGACATAATTTTGCGCACTAAAATTCAAACTTATTATATTCTGTTAGCTTAATGTGAAAAAAACACGCCGTATTAGTTTCATTGTTGGTACTCCTGGTTCCCGCCTGTGAGAGCCAGGCAAGTCCAGACATGTTCAGTATCGCCTACCGCTACAATGGAGATAACATGCAGTTAAACTTGATGTTAGAGAAGATAGGGAGTTTCTTTCAAAAGTAATTACTGCTGATGAAACTTGTCTACATCATTTTGATCCTGAGAGCAAACAGCAAAGCTCAGTGTGGAAATCTCCTCCATCACCAACCCTCCAAAAAGCAAAAGTGATTGCTTCTGCTGGGAAACTTATGGTCATCTCATTCTTTGATATTCATGGAATGGTTTATCAGCATGTTGTACCTGCACACACATCAGTAACTGGACATTACTACAGGGATGTCCTGAAAACATTGCAAGTCCATATCAGGCGCAAAAGACCACATTTCCGTGAACCAGGCTGGATGTTGCACCACGATAATGCGGGGCCGCATATTGCCAATGTTGTTGCTGAATATCTTGCAAAAATCAACGTGAAGTGCATCCCTCACCCTCCCTATAGTCCGCATTTAGCCCCATGTGACTTTTTCTATTCCCTAACTTGAAGAAACGCCTTCGTGCGTGGCATTATCCATCATCAGAAGCAGTGGTGAAGGCTGCTGAGGTGATTTTGAAGGATCTCTCTCCAGCATGTCTTTGAAGACTGGCAGAAACGCTGGGACAAGTGCATCGCATTCAGGGGAGACTATTTTAAGAAGGATCATCAAAATTATGAGGATGAGTAAAGGTGCGTTGTCAAAAAAATTGTGATCATTCTTTATTGAACAACCCTCGTAAGTTTTGTCTTAAGTCGTTATTTTAATGCTTATGATTAAGATACAATGATTAATGGCGTTACGCACATATAAGGAACCCTTGATTTTTGCATTAGCTGGTAGCAGGTTTAGTAGATGAACAGATAAGACAAAAACGTAATATGAATATAGTTGTATTATTACGGCTCGGATTTCTGGCACCTTTATCGACTTAAGTCGCTGCCCCACCCATTAGTACACACGCAATCCTAGACATATGCAGGTGTGGCTCTTTACTGAGACATTATGCACTGGATTATAACTTCTTATAAATTTCCATCACACGAAAATTGTCGAGTTCAATGAACTCTTATTGAATAAAATATATAGAACTATTGTTTCCTTCACTCAGGTAGGAAGGCTACACAGATAATATTGGATAGAGCAATTGCAAACATCTGGTTAAATCCTACGAACAAGAGCATTATTTTATTATCTAAATACATTGATCATGAGTAAAATATGGCTGTTAAGTTATACTACGAAAGATCCATATCGTCATACAAATACATTTATTTACAACCATAACAAAGACCAAACACTTTCAAGTTATACTTAAGTACAGGTTTTCAAGTTCAATATCTTAAATGGGAAGTTCGTCTTTAAGACATGCTGTTATTTTCGTTAAATAATTCATACAAGAAGCTGGGTAATTCCACAACAAAGATCCAATGTTCTCATTGTCAACTTAGCTCTTCTCTGTAACACACTCCTTACAAACCAATTAAGAATACAACATACACGAGAAAACTTTTCTCATCAGGCAATTCTATTAAAACACAGTGACATCTAGAAAATCCTTTAGCTTCCTTAGACTTACAGCCAGAGGATTCCTTCTTAATGAAAACTTTTAATTTAATGTATGTGCTTATATTGATTTCTTACTTAATTAGTAGATCGAATTTAGCATGCAATATTTAGGCCAATACTTGACAGATTAAGTAATTCAGACTTAATCGAAAACACACTAGTAACTCACTCGAGAAACAGTATTAACGTCTCTATTACAGTATCGTCCTTTAGAATTATCACAGATCAAACCTAATTTATTCAGCAATAAACTTCAGATTTTTGCGTCTGTAACTTCTCCAATTACCTCGGTCTTATTTAACTGAGTTTTTAGCAATTAATTCACAATCCAACTGATGCTTAACGTTTCTAAGCTCCTATATTGTTTTTGTTTGTTCCATTTATACCCTCCTTTAACTGCAATGGTCATATCGGCATCCGTTCTTCTTTGGAACATATCGATGACGTTAACTCATACACGTTGGGTTGTTGTACTTTGTATTTTTAATCATTAGATCACGCACACATTCACGCTCTCATTCATACTTACAGACTCTGGGGAATTATCTTGGTTGGAGAAAAGTCCCCAACCCCAAGCGGGGATCGAACCCGGGACCCATTGCACAGCAGGCAGGTGCTCTACTGACTGAGCTACGGGGCCAGCCTCCTATATTGCTACTCAGTTTTTTATGCTTAATAAGGACTCTGTACTTAAATCTCACAATATATTTTCATTTTTTAAAAACTGTTGCTTTGTTTTAATAACGATGCTTTAAATTTCGCGTGCCCTGAAATGATAAAAGAGTGATGTAGGCTCAAATTTGTGGAATATTACGTCTACTACTAATTCCACAACAAATTATAATAAATAAAAGATACACCTCCAGTTTGTTTCACTCTAATTCAGATTTACGTTTTAAGTAAAGTGTTAACAGTAAGATTTCACTAAGTCAAAGTAAGGACAAAAAACAGAATGTTTGTAGAGTTCCGTACACGATTTTAGAATTGAGCTGGAGTTTGGTAGAGTGCTGTAACATCAAAATACAAGTGAGTTATTGTGATGACTGGTTCCATGGGAGTAACGATGGGCACGGATGACAGCGGAAGTGATCACAGATTGCGCCGTGATGGATAACAGAGTGCGGCACGAGCAATGCTGATCATAATGACGTAAAACACTCAATTAATGACTACCCACGGATAGTTCATCCTTCCTCTGAACGTGGGACGTGCATAAGTAACCAGATGGCAACCGCGATATTACAGTTCTCTTCGTGTAGTATCCGAAACTTGAAACCCTACATTTACAACGTTAGCTGTCACCAGGAAGAAGCAGAAGAACCTGTGTAACAAAATGTTTAAGAATTGCTTACGAGCATAAAACTTACATATTAGGGGATTCTGCAAAACATTATTCAGGAAGAATGCACCACTATACCGGCGCTGCCTTAGTTCCTATGGCGATGTAAACAAAGCGAGAACATGTATTACTCCGCCGGCGACTGTGATTGGAAGGAATATTCGCGCTATTTTATTCCCACGTGGCAAACGTGTGCGCTATCAGTGGACTTCAATGCAGTTTTGCTTTGGCGTTTTCGATGTTTGAATAGCTTATGCGCGGTAGCACTTTTACGTTATCATTAAATGCAAAGTTTTTTTTTCTTTTGTACGTTAAAAAGTAACCGAATGCTTACAACAATTACTTAAATATTTTCTTTCTTTACATAACCCCACCTCATTTATACGTTAAAAATTAAGGCACGGATCTTTCTACGGAATAACAGTGCTAAATAATTGCGTGTAACCGCTTTGGCAATGAGTTCAAGCTTCTAGTGGCATGCAACAGAAAAAAATTACGTACCTAATTGGAATCTGAAAACAGACAATTTCCTTAAGTGAATTCCATTACGGAATTCTCCTTTGATAATTCCTTCGCCACAACAATGTATCTTCATGCTCAACAATTACATTCTTTTTCAATTTCTGTTCAAAAATTAAAAACCTATGTACTGAAGAATAGTGTGGAAGCTTGTTTTTCTAAAACTAAGCAGTGAGATTATTGTTAGCTGCTTGAAGCACTTTTGCAATTGTTGGTGGCTCGTTTCTTTCAAGGAAGCTATGCATCTTACATGAACAGCAAGTTCAAGTTCATCACATTCACCGTCCACAACTGGCTTTTTTTCCGATGTTTTCTCGTGTGGAAAGCCTTAGTACATTGTACATTGCTAAATAAACATTGCTAAAGTGGGGTATTTTTAACACAACTTGCAAAACACGTTCAATATAATTTGTTACGATTTTCCTGTATGATGTTTACATATTGCAACGGAAGCAGCCATGTTGTACAACTGCTCCACTTCCTTCTCATTTAAACTGCACAAGCAAGCGCGGCGTGCACTGATCAATACATATATATTAAGCTTACATATACCAAATAAAATACAAATTAATTACTGTTTGACTGTTGTATTTGTGATAATGTGAAGCTGTTTAAATATATTGCATTAGGTGTAAAAATCTTTAAAAATGATAAGAAACTATATTTTTCATCCTTGCCAAGGTTGTCACACACGTACACGTGCTTTTTTTTACATCGCCATATAAACTAAGGACGGTCCCGGTAAAATAAATCAAATAATTTAAAAATCTGGCACAACTAATTATTTTTCTTTGGTCGAACGTTTATCTGTTTTGCAACTATTCTACTTATATATTAAGGAGGTAGGATTTCATTGTATTCAAAAATTGGAGATGAGATTTCATAAGAAAATCTTTTGAGATTCATCATTAAACATTGTATACATGTGTGCGTGTATGCGTTTATAGCCATTTGTCTAAGAACAGCATAACTCCAAAATAAAAGTCGGTTAAACACCAAACTTGCTATTTAAATTCAAAGTTGCCAAACAAGGATTTTCATTTAAGTCCCCATACCAAACTAGCATTTATACTTTCAAAAACTTCGAAAATTTTCAAAATAATTAATTTTCTCCAAAACGACTTTTAACTACTTTGATTAAAATACCATATCTTAATATACTCTTGTGACAAATGAAATCTATATCCAAAATTGTGTATCAAATTCCTTTCATCCATGATGATTTTGCATCAATTAATATTAAATAAACAGTAACATCATATGTGCTGCTTTCATATGTTTTTCTATACTCAATCATTTGCAGATTATTCTTACATACTTTATCCAACTACTTTATGTAAATCGAGATAAACATTTGTAGAAATGTTTTTTCTGTATTTACCTATAGGTACAATGGGAATAGTTGAATGAAGCAGGCTTAAGCGATATCCAAATATTTTAAGAGCTGGTCCTATGAGAAGGCCTTGAAATTCCGTTCTCTTTGCATGCCCATTAGAGAGAGGGTGGGAGAAACACAGGGAGAGAGTACTTCCCATTTGAGGAAGGTACACATTTGGAAATTCAAACCAGTAAAAATGGATATCGCGAAAATGATCAACGCCTCCCCCCACCCCCCGCCGAAAAGAAACAAAGTAATATTTGGAATATATATCTGGCGTATTTTGAGATCTATGTTTTTATCAACTGTGTCTTTTTGGCTTTTATCCGTAATACGAAATTATATAAAATAACTCCATCGCTGTTCCCCCTATACTTTATTACTTATAAAAATATCTTAAATTTATACTGGACATACCGATCAATCGAAATAGTTTGAGCCATTTCCGAGAGAAAAAAAAACAATTATGCACTTCCCTATAAAGGTGTTTTCTTTTCCAAATCTTTGTGTTGTATCCTCTGAACTTAAATACTGAGTTTAGTATTTATCTAGCTACTGGCTTTGAGATAAAAGACATATAGCTTAACCCCATGAACTTTTTCTAAGAGTTCTGTGTTTTTGTTTGTTTTGTTTCAGTATCATAATTCAAGTTCGAACATTCTACTCCTTTCAAAAGAGACAATAGAGGACTCTCTTTATGCGAGTTTGAAATTATGTGATTCTGTTTAGGGGGTCCCAAAGCTACAATTTTTAATTTTCAAGTCTAAGACTACTACGAAGTAATGACTGATACAAATGTGTTTCCCTTTATAATTTATTATTATTATTATTATTATTATTATTATTATTATTATTATTATTATTATTATTATTATTATTATTATTATTATTATTATTATTATTATTATTATTATTATTATTATTATTATTATTATTATTATTATTATTATTATTATTATTATTATTATTATTATTATTATTATTATTATTATTATTATTATTATTATTATTATTATTATTATTATTATTATTATTATTATTATTATTATTATTATTATTATTATTATTATTATTATTATTATTATTATTATTATTATTATTATTATTATTATTATTATTATTATTATTATTATTATTATTATTATTATTATTATTATTATTATTATTGTTATTATTATTGTTATTATTATTGTTATTATTATTGTTATTATTATTGTTATTATTATTATTATTATTATTATTATTATTATTATTATTATTATTATTATTATTATTATTATTATTATTATTATTATTATTATTATTATTATTATTATTATTATTATTATTATTATTATTATTATTATTATTATTATTATTATTATTATTATTATTATTATTATTATTATTATTATTATTATTATTATTATTATTATTATTATTATTATTATTATTATTATTATTATTATTATTATTATTATTATTATTATTATTATTATTATTATTATTATTATTATTATTATTATTATTATTATTATTATTATTATTATTATTATTATTATTATTATTATTATTATTATTATTATTATTATTATTATTATTATTAACCAGATAAGTATCTTCGATCATTTGCTTACTATTAAACTCCTGCAATAGATGTGAAAGTACTCATCATGACAGTCTGTATGTATTTCTTTAAAGTTGGTGTTACGTATAAAATATAACGCTTAAGTAATTTTAAATTTATTTATTTTTCTGAGCCAACATTGTTTTTAAATTAAAATATATATTAAATACGAAATTGTAATATGTGTATACTCCTTCTTTTCACCCTCTGCCTCTCTCATAGCTGTCTCTTTTCTCATGATAAAAGTAGAAACAAAGCAGAAGTAATTTCTGGTTTGCGAAAAAATGAGAAAGTCCCATATGTTTCTCTCGCTGGACTTTCCCTACTCTTGTATAAAATTTTCCTACAAACGTCCTCTATCTACTTCATCTTTTTCAAAATTAATATTTGCAGTAATTATTACAAAATTTTTTATAGGTACAAGGAGACTATGAAAATAAATTAGGCTTTAAGAGACAGTCAAATCTTTAAGGAATTGGTCGCTAAGTAATGGCTTTGGAATTTCGTTCCCTTTGCTAGGCCAAGAAAAATGAAAACAAGTAATTACGTCTTCCCACTGCATAAGTATTGAGACATTTAGAAAAATTGCAAGAAATTCTTTACAATGCTCCACCCCACACACACATAAGAAATATATTTGACATAACTTGTGTGTTTTAACAAGTTCTACATTTTTTTGTACTGTAAGATTTTGTCTAACTCTTATTATGCCAGTTATGCAAAAGTCATCCGAAATAAAGAGGACTTCTGAGGATATTTACAGAAAAATTATGAAATACATTTCATTTATAATGAAAATATCTTATAAATCTGTCATTTTAATCAATATCTTTAAAGCCATTTTTGAGAAAATCAACATTTTGGAAAAAAATGTCCCCTATAAAGAGTACTCTGCAGTAAGGAATGTTTCTTGAAAATTGGTGTCTTTGAAATATGATGAACTAAAATACTAAGTTCCTTTTTGTATTGTGTTGTTTACAGTCACACACATACGATTTTTGTCTGAAAATGGGGTTTCTTTTAAATTTAGGGTATCCTAAAAATGTATTTCCATTTTTGGGTGGAATGTAATACTTCTTCTATGATGTAGTGATACTAAAAGGTGAATATCCCTTAATAACCGCAATTTAGATTACCTAAAACTAGTATTTTAGATACAGTAGTCAGAACAGTTGGTAAAATAGCTAAGCAAGCATATTAGCTTAAGGTTTCTTAGTTTTTTATGTTTATTATCTTTATTATATATTTTCAGTGTCAAGAATAATTCGTTGTGAAAATAAAGTGTGAATGTCTGTATATAGTTTTGCAGTTCAAACGAAATATATTGGATACAGAGAATGACTTACAACACGATAAATTGAAAAACCATAACTGCTCAAAAGGCGAATGGTCGCAACTCATGAATAAAAAGGAAATTAATTAAATTTTCAGTGATATTAGAGACTTCAATCGCAACAAAAGTAACACGTATGTGAACTACAATAAACATTAAGACTGTTTTTTCCCTATTAATCTTTCCAGCAGGATAGTTTTAGCTAGAAGAAGGGCATGCTAGCTTGGACAGTGAAAAACAGGCTCCTTCTCAATTATACTACTACTGGGATATTAAGTGACTAAGTTTGAGCACCGCTTTCAGAGGTATTAATTTTATCTCCAGCTAAAAAAGCATCAATGAAGGTATGCTAGAGTACCCAGTTCACCCTTTCATACTACTGTCATTCGTAAAAGAGACAATGATATGTTTCTTGACAGCTTGAGGACCAAGCACGCTACTAACGTAGGAAAATCAAAGTAAACTTAAGAGAGAAAGCCGTATTCGAAATTCAGCGAAATTGAATACATCATTATCCGTACTCTACTCTCTCTCTCTCTCTCTCTCTTTCTTTTGAGATTGATTTTCATAACTAAAATATCATAAATATACTAAATTCCAACCTCTCACAAAGTAGTTCTTTTTAATTTATTTCGTAATACGCGTTTAAATTGGGCATTGTTCACGGAGCATTTTAAGGATCTACAAAGCTGTCTGCATTTCTCCCAATGAATACGTTGCCGCAGTCGTAAACAAGTAGTTTCCAAACTGAAGTAAAGTATAGTTATGTTAAGGTAAATTGGGGAAACAGCTCCACTTAGAGAGGTATTTCGCTGACAATAAAGTAATTTATCACAGCTTTACGAGCAAGAAGTTTTCGTCCATGCCCAGTAAGCTCCGATTAAGTTCGCAACCTAAGAACCTAAGCTCCAGTTTCATTGATTGATACCCTATTCACACTTTAAAACATTAAAGGACTACGAAGTGTGAAGCCTAAATTCAAATCTTGTTTGTACGTACATTGCACTTTGGGTTTTTGTTAAAGGCTAAATTTGGACAAAGGAAAGGCAATTATACGGTGTGGGAAAACAGTCTTAAATACTGTTACGGTCCTTAGGCAATAGATTACATAGCTTCTTAAAGTAAGACATGTTAAACTCTACCAAAGATCATTAAA
The DNA here is from genome assembly GCA_030765055.1 of Mantis religiosa. Classification (NCBI taxonomy): domain Eukaryota; kingdom Metazoa; phylum Arthropoda; class Insecta; order Mantodea; family Mantidae; genus Mantis; species Mantis religiosa. Next base: position 97,586,841 of record CM060947.1, on the reverse strand, counting down.
ATAATCAACAGTATCTGTTAAAGTGCATATTTGAACTTCAAATGAGAATTGTTTTCCTGAGGCCTTGGAACATGTTCGTGTGGTCACTTAAATATTCTCTGTTTTGCATATACATCTCTATGCTTTCTCCCTTCTCATCGTTCTGTAATGCTCAATTATTCAACATATTCTATAAAATTCTGTTGGTTTTCTACCATCATACATACAAACTTTTACTCAAAAGTGTAATAAAACAATGATAAAAATCGTTATCAGGTTTATTGAACAGAATAATTAAAATTGATTTGGCAAATAAAGCCCATTTCTATGTAAGATAATTCCTGGGCAGAAAATGTCAACCTCATCCTTCAAAATTGCAATATTATTGAACTTCTTTTTTTTTTTTTAAAAAAAAACTTCAATTTAACATACCCTTTGACGTTTAAAAGACTTTCAAGGTAAAGTTAAAAGAAAAATTGTACCTATTTAGTATATAATTATATGATTTAATTTACTCGGTAAAATATGAAGAGAAGTGATTTTATAACTTGAGTTTCTAAGTTCTGATTTCTCTACCGTTTACGTATACCTCTATACGTTTAAGCAGCTGTAAATGTTATTCACTAAAAATTCAATATTGAAATTATACTGGAAATATGTGCTACCAGACACCCTGATTTTCGCCCCGCAAAAAAAAAAAAAAAAAAAAAAAAAAAAAAAAAAAACATGCTCAGAAAAAAGGTGATGTCCATCCCGCTTCGCTCATATCAAACTTTGGCCACTCAGAGGTCAGAATGTATTTCCATGTGGCCACATGGTAGAATCTGGTACTGCTTTACTGCTGTGAACAGTGTAGTTGTGAGTCAGTTATAAAATGGATTGGATGATGATGATGATGATGATGATGATGATGATGATGATGATGATGATGATGATGATGATGATGATTCTAAGGCAAGCGAAAGCCTCTTTAGACGTGGTAGGTGCAAGCAGATAGAAAGGTATCCCCTTGTATAATTTCAGATACCACCAGAATGGTTTAATAGTGTCAGCCTTGTAAAACACAGAGAAAAAAGAAGCCATGACATTGTTTCTACTATCCTTGCTTCATTTGTTTGTGGTAGATATTTTTGGAAGCTCTTTCGGAATCCTAGATGGAGGATAATTGACTGGTGCTTGTTTATCTTGGCAAGACAAAATGTGTGTGTTTTATTCAAGTTGTCAGCTGAAGCATTACTGGGAAACACTGAATAATAGTCTTCACATAATGAAATGGTAACGAAGTAAATGACATGTCAAAGTTTGTTTAATCCTCACTTAAAGTATTCGAGTTCAGTTACCTACCTCTCTGCTACGATTATCTTTGTAGCAATAAAATCAGAATTATAGTAATATATGGATGTTATTTGTTACTTAATTAGAAATATAAATGAAAACACACATGATCGTCTCTGACTGTAAAATATCACATAAGTATAGCCATTATATGTACATATACAACTTTATATATACTTGTATATATACACTTTATTCTTCAGTTTGTTACGTTATAAACTACACACTGTTAGGTAGTAGGAAGCTTCTGTAATTAAATGCTTATCTAATTAAAAAACCGAATGTGATACATTCAGTGGCTTTCACTACCTATACAGTTTACATATTCACACATTAGATTATATAGACAATTGTCTCAAATGTTTATCCTTCTATCTAATTTAAACTATTGAGATAAACGCTTGCGTAAACAGTTTAATTACAAATATTTTATAGATATAAAAGGCACAGTTTAAGATCTGGATGCTGTATACTGGCTTAGAAACATCATACCCTTTCTATGACATTGCGAAAAATAACTGAAAAGCTAAAGAAGTTTAGAAAGATCTAATACACTATCATTACACTTTATATATAGCATACTGTTATTTCATAACCTTATTCTTATGCTTACTCCAGATAAATTGAGATAAATTTCCACAAAAATAGTTTCATTGTACAATACTTTCCCTCATAGCCAGAAAGGAATCCATTCACTACCTTAACCATTCTCTGACGTTTATTTCTAATGTTTTTTCTACAAACTATTATTTTAAGAAAAGTTTATTTTTCAATATGCATCATATTAAATTAGCTAAATGTTTGCAGAAATGTTTTCCTGAAATATTACGTTGTAGATATATGGTAGATACAGGAAACTGAAGCGATAATTAAATGTCTGCGTTAGCAATCCGTAGCGTTCAGTCCAGGTGTTGGTTGATCCACAAAGATGTGCTATATTGTTTATAATCTTTCTTTCTTATACACTTTTTTTTTGCTTCTAAGTCATAGTTCGTATCCTACTGTGAACATTACAAGTGGTAACATCAGAACAACCTTTATTCCTCACTCTGCTCCGTGGATACGTACACTGTCATTATATATATAGGAATAAAGGTTGTTCTGATGTATATAAACATAAGCCTTTATTAATTGGATCAAACTCCATTAAGATTTTCCTTGTTTCTTTATTTGCGATAGTAAATCCTATCTCATAATCAAGGTTCAGTTTATCCACAATATAATAATCATAGTTATCTAGTCTTGCTTTCCCTCTAAATCTTTTAATAGTGCTCTATACCTGAAGATGATCGGGGCGGCTCAGTTTATTAGCCGCGGACTACTGAGCCCGTCTCGGTAGCGTGTCTGCCTCACGTTACAGAGGTACCGAGTTCGAATCTCGGTTAGTGTGAGTTACCTGGACAAGGTTTTTCCGGGGTTTTCCCTTATCCTGAAAGACGAATGTCGGGTAACTCTTAAGCTCTATGGATCCAGGGCTCATTTGAGCATCATTTCATCCATTCCACTCATCGTTCAATATAACTTAACGTTGGAGGGCGCAAATTAAAAAAAAAAAAAAAACTGATTTAAAGATCGCTGGATCAACCTTGGAACAGATCATTATTTTTAAGTGGAAATAACTCCTGCGGAGAGAAATTCTGACATGCTGGCGGTGCTGATATCCTGGCAATTGAGGGCGTCATTAATAAATTATTATTATTATTATTATTATTATTATTATTATTATTATTATTATTATTATTATTATTATTATTATTATTATTATTATTATTATTATTATTATTATTATTATTATTATTATTATTATTATTATTATTATTATTATTATTATTATTATTATTATTATTATTATTATTATTATTATTATTATTATTATTATTATTATTATTATTATTATTATTATTATTATTATTATTATTATTATTATTATTATTATTATTATTATTATTATTATTATTATTATTATTATTATTATTATTATTATTATTATTATTATTATTATTATTATTATTATTATTATTATTATTATTATTATTATTATTATTATTATTATTATTATTATTATTATTATTATTATTATTATTATTATTATTATTATTATTATTATTATTATTATTATTATTATTATTATTATTATTATTATTATTATTATTATTATTATTATTATTATTATTATTATTATTATTTACAATCTCTCAGTTAATGAAGTAAGTGACTGTTGAACCGGACCAAATTTAGGTGCAAAATGAATCAAATGTAACCATCCGATGGAGTTCGATTTTCACCTATCGAACTTCCGCCCCGGACTGATATTCAGACTTTGATCCAAGGGAAAACGATCGAAGAGACCACGGTATGCTACCACTGCAAGTCACAAGGAAAGTGAAAACTGTCGAAGTGTTTAGTGAAGCCATAAGACTTTTAAATAGCTTGAGCTATTCCCTTGAAGAAACCGTGAGAGTGGAAAAGAAAGAACGTACTTAAAGTTGAGGGTAGGGGTTAACAAAGGAACACTCTTTTTTCGGTCGATGACCTCTTCTCATATGAGTTTTTGTTTGTTTTGTTGAGAAAGGTACAGTAATAACAGAGCATTAATTTGCAAAGCTGCATTGCTGATTTCACTGCAGTCTTTTGTTTCTATGTTATGCGCTTTATGAACTAAAGAAACAAAACTACAAACCATGAGGTGAATTAGTGCATAACTTTCAAACAATGCAAGCAAGCAAAGCATCCTTTTTAAACTGAAAATGGCTGACAGGTCTCATTAAAAAAAATTCAGAGCATATTTTAGATTGTGTAGTTGTACAAATTATAATAACTAAGAGGTACTTCAGAAACCAACGTTATCCACAATCTAAAGCCTCAAAAGTTATAATAACCAGAGGCTAGGAAAGCTCCAGAAGTAGCTAAGCATGATGTGGAGGTATATTCTTAAATATGAGATTAGGCTTCAAATTCCTTATATCTGATAGTCTCAACTGCAGATTCTGTGCGGAACTTCTGTGCTGTATAAATTACGCTATTTTTGTGATAAGTTAGTTATTGCAGACTTGTACCATAACTGTTTCATATTTAACCGCATTGTTTTAACTTGTTGGAGAGGAATGTGAAACACAGAGTTGGAACAGATATCGTGCCTGTGAGATGCCAACAGTTTGGAATGCAGGGACCTCAACAGGGACCTCAATAAAAACAGTGTATTTCGAGTATATTTTGGCAGCTTTAAATATAGATATGGGTAAGCAGGAAACAAATAATAAATGCATAACCTCAAAACTCAGTTTAACGGGAAGTGTTAAAGATCAGAAAATGTGAATTATCAGAATGAGAATAGGTACATATATCTTACACCTACACCACAATCTATTGTCCCTTAAAATGTTGGAGAATTTGATTAAATCCCTTACTGTACATAAGTAAGGTGCAATGAGAAGTAATTTAGATTTAAGAGTGCAAGCAAAATACTCATTAGGTACTTAAGAAATGTCGAGGGTTGACTGACAGGTAGGTAGTTGCTAATTATTCTAAGCACGTCAGCTCTTGCTGACACAATGCACCCCTGTACCCTCTACAACAGTTATCAAAGACATATTACTGATTGATCTGGTACAGATATTATATGTTTGGTCCTTCATCTGCGTATAGTGGGGGACAACCATTTGAATCAAATTTTCGAATTCAGTCAGTGATATGTCTTGCAAAATTTTAAGCCCTGGTAACATTCCAATGTTTATTTCAGCACCTAAGTATATACTCTATGTGAACTACCTGCAAATAAGAAATTTCCTATCCACCACTACAACTTTTATAAAGGATAGTTTGGTGGGGGATTTTTTCAAAATATTATGCTACATTCTCGGATACAGAACCTATAGAAATCTAATTCCCTTTTTGAAAACGGCAACAGTAGGTATGGCAGCTGCAGTGTAAAATAATTTATTAACGTCGAACCTTTTGTTAGGTAGTATCAAAAGCTGCAAAGAATCAAGAAACCTCTTTTAACGAGTACTGGAAAGGTTTCAAATAGTCGCAGACCAATGTACCATGCGATACGATTCCACACAGTGCTTATACAGGTACCAAGCAAATATAGGAGTATGATTCAGACAAATGTACCACAAAAATTGCCAGAGGAAACACATTTTAAATCCATCGCCATTGGAAAATTCAGGCAACCCTACATACACGGTAAAGAAGTTAACATTTACTGCAACATTCATGTAATGGACTAATAAAGCAAAACGGGACGGATTAACAATTTTAAAATCGACAGCTTTATCGCCGTGTAGATTAGATCAATTACCAACATTGCCGTATTTCTTTGCTGGGTTAACAACACATACATACTTTGTTTTATTTATTCAGTGAAAATCTTTCACACATAAATCTTACTGTTACATGAATTTCAATAGTTTTAGTGGCTTCAAGCCTTTCATTAATCTAGCTGTCAAGTTTTCAAAATCAAGGAACTAGAATAAAAGGTCATAAAACTTTAAGTGTTCTACGACGATTTCTTACAGGAGAAGTATCATGTCAAAACCTATGTCAAAATTGCAGCGAGAAAAGTCATAAAACATGATCAAGCCGTAACCAAAACTGCATTTGCCAGATTTGGTTGAAAGGTATAAAAATCAAAGCCGGAGATCCGTTTTGAGCGAAGCAAATGGACAATCTTGCTTGAAATGGAGCGGAGTGTAAGAAGACATATTTGGTCGCACATATTTTCTGTAAATACAGCATTAAAGCAGATAGAACCGTTCAGTGCAGTCAGTTAATACTGCAAATTTATATGGGTGATTGATACCTCATTTCTGAGTCTGTTATTTCATACTGCTATAATAACAGATATTTTGAGATATCTTAGGCTTTAGGCATGCCCAGCTTCACATTTCCCTTGTTAATATGGATCTGCTTTTAACTGTCGAAATAATGAACACATCATGCGTTGCACCTATATATATATTTTCATGTAACAGTTGGTACAATACAAAAACTATAAAACACAAAAGACTTGCACAAGACTCGCACAGCACTAAGGAATACTTGTGACGCACGATGCGATTTTACTTGTATGTGTGTGTAAATGTGTTTTAATATATTTTAAGTACAGCGCATTCTATTATAAACAGTGTAATATTTCATACCATTTACGTTACAGTAGGTATATGTTTCATATAACCAGTTAATAAGGAGCTGGGTAAATACCTAAACTATCTAAGACACTCGTACATTTAAACTTTAACTAATCGGTTAAGTTAAATAAATCTTCTGTCTGCTGTTCATTCTGTTGCGTGCTCTTTAACCTAATACACATGAATGTGTTTTTGAGCTGCATCCTTAGTGTTTATTACAATGTTATATGTTAACATCCTCCTTTAATACTGTTTGTTTTCTCTTTTTTAGTATTCTGCATTCAAAACAAGGTAACTCACTGATCAGCTATACTACACGGGCAAATTAGGTTATCCTTTACTTTTAACCTTAGAAATAGGATATGAATCACACTGTAACTATGGGGAAGACAAGGTTTTTTCCTGTGATTTTGCACATTGTTGCTCCTCTTCCCATTTCCTTAAACTCTTCCGATAGTTTCCTCTTACGACCTTATTACTAGAAATTTTCCAGAAGATTTCTTACATTTTCCTGGGCCGTGACACTTGGTTTAGCAATTTGTCAGTTCGTTTTCTCGAAAATCCTCTAAGCTTTGATGCAATTAAACTTGATGTTCCAATTTTCCTCTTCTACCATAATTCGTGGTCGTGATTTTAATTTATCCTTACGTTGGAATTTCCCAGTGAGTTTACAGTAATTTGACTGTGTAAATGATGTACTCTTTATCTTATATTTGATGTAATTACTGTAACTCTCTTTAAAACGGTTATTCGTTCCGCTCTTTTGTTGGAACTTCTTTCATTTAGAATGTATTTGAAGATGTGTGTGAGAGTTTGAGCAATATAAACCAACAACTGATATATCTTCGTTTCACTTCACTAGCATATACATGTATGTCAAATGTATGGTTACCTTGTTTACTGATTTTAATATTGCTTAGTACTTAGCACCAGGCCAGACCTCAGTTAGTATGGGCATTTCAAATGTATCAACAGGCGGATCTGCCCTTCTATGTATGGGACAACTATCTCATAAATTAAATTAATTGGGAGTCGATTAATGACACTAAACAACACTTACTTTTAAATTTTCCCGGAACTAGTTTCAAAGGCCTTCCCTTTATCTTCAGCCGGACATGTCGATGTCCAGCTGAAGATAGAGGGAAGGCCTCTGAAACTAGTTCCGGGAAAATTTAAAAGTAAGTGTTGATTAGTGTCATTAATCGACTCCCAATTAATTTAATTTATACAACAACACTGTTTTCAACACTTCCATGAAAGGATTTATCTCATAAATCTTCATCATTATAGGTGTTAAATCTGTCGTGCTTCCTCAGTATAGTTTAAAAGGCATTGTTTATATTGATCTTAAGTGATGTCTGTGCTATTCTGTATTTAGTTAGTACTGCCTCTTCAGCGTCTATCCACGCATATTCCTACTAAGAAAGACATTATGGGTGGAAAACGCTTTGAGCGTTTCTCTTTAATCGTTGTTTCTAGTCTAGAGACAACGTGCATTATTTTGGTGAACGCACACTAACCTAATCTAACTTAAACTTTGAAATTTAATTACACGCGTCTTATGTATGCATATGCGTGTGTTTGTATGTATGATTTTGTGTGCGCGCGTATCTGTTTGTGTAGACATCCCTTACCGCCATTGTTACTACAGTTTTCGGACATAAATACTTTATCGAAAAGTTTAAGTGTTACAGCAAAAGCTATTTAAATATTTTGTTTCCTTTACTAATCTCTGCTTGATATAGCATACACTATAGCAAATCCCTTCCCACTCTACACGGCTTTGTGTATCAGAAGTGAGAGCAACAGTAAAATACATAAGGTATGCAAAACTATGTTGATGAACATGGATTTGCAATTAAGTCCTTGCTGAGATAGTTCCAAAAATATGATTTATATTCGGCACAGACTTGAGGATACATACTCATTGTAGAGTTGGGAAAAATATTTATTTTTCAGTAAAACTTCCGATGAATCGAGTTCATCCAAAGGCTCTAAAATAGCAATAAAGTACCTTCACGAATATTTACATTTATCATTACCGTAATAACAGGAAACTCTTGATCCACCTTTGTTTACATGACTTCGTTCTTTCCATAAATTCTTCGTCTTCTCCCTTCTTTGCTTTATCTCTTGAAGACTACGTTCATATCTGCTGTTTGCAGTATATAGGGTATTATTATTATTATTATTATTATTATTATTATTATTATTATTATTATTATTATTATTATTATTATTATTATTATTATTATTATTATTATTATTATTATTATTATTATTATTATTATTATTATTATTATTATTATTATTATTATTATTATTATTATTATTATTATTATTATTATTATTATTATTATTATTATTATTATTATTATTATTATTATTATTATTATTATTATTATTATTATTATTATTATTATTATTATTATTATTATTATTATTATTATTATTATTATTATTATTATTATTATTATTATTATTATTATTATTATTATTATTATTATTATTATTATTATTATTATTATTATTATTATTATTATTATTATTATTATTATTATTATTATTATTATTATTATTATTATTATTATTATTATTATTATTATTATTATTATTATTATTAATAATTACTTCTCATGTAATTCACATTAAAGAAATTCGCAACCATAGTAATTATCGGAGTACCCCTTCACGTTACTGATTATTTTGGAAAACTGCAGCTCGGATAGTTTGCCTTTAGAGGCATATCTTAAGAATTCAAGGGCATAACTAAATGTGATTGATTAGAACACTAGAGGACGAGTGTAGCAGTCTCTTTTTGGAAACTTGGAAGCACTAAAGCACGGAAGGTTTCAAAGACTCACAGCCAGAATATCAGTGCAACGTACTTTACGTCAGAGCGTTACCTCTGGAACAAATTATAAAATACTCAGTGATTGCTTTTATTGAAAGATAAATTTTGAAATTCTACAACTGCACTTTCCGATGTTTGATATTATTTTATCCTATTTTAACACATAAAGATGTTTTCCTATCCATAAAACCCACGTTGTTCTTGCATATCACATAAAAATTTCACCTAAAGATCTGATATTTACGCCAGATCTTTTTAGGTAACAAGTAACAGTGGCGAAATGTACACCTGCAAGAAATGGCTTTCATTAAAAATAAGGCGTTTTTATTCTGATAAAATAGATGTTGAATGTTGTAACAATGAATCGTCGTAAGCTTTAAAGGTTGCAAAATATCATTGGAGCTTCTGTTACGAGCATTGACCCCCGACTTCTTTTGAGCATTCTAACCCAAATTTACAAAATACTTTCCTTTTCCTGCTATGTATTTAGATATCTGTTTCTGATGTAATACACACTTCTTAGCATCCAGACTAAAGAAATTAATGGATTTCATATCTAAGTACTTCTCTTTTCATGTTATGTCATGATACAGATGATGATCTAATGCAGTAAACTGTTATCTGTATCAGATAATGCTGCAGGTGGTGGCTGGATGACTATAATACTTGCACATGCTTGCTACTCGCGAAGCGTATTGACCAACAGAACCTCATAGAAGGAAATCTCGTTTAATGTTCTACATGGCTAAAAATCGTAACAGGTGTGTTTTGAATGCAAAATATAGCACACCTAGTAAAGTTTACTGCATCTAGTAAAGTGTAATACACTTAATAAGGTGAATAAATTATGTTTAACATTGGATAATACAGGTTAAAATGGGTGTTCACAACAAAATGGACTTTTTAGAAACAAAAATAGTTTATTTATTTGTTTACCAGATGTTTTCTTCTTCTTCTTCTTCTTCTTCTTTTTGTGCTGTTTTCTTTTCTGAACAGTCTTGTTTATAGTGCATACATGTGCACAGGTCAACGAACATCTATAATTATGCATGCAAAAATACCTAAGTCAGGTGGACTCGAACCCGCAGTTCTTTGTATCGCCCCTTAGCCATGGAGGATAACTGGAGGTTCAAATTTAGATAATTTTATCACTGTAAGCACTAACACATCAGAGTCAATCAAAATCCTGTGACACACAGAGGTTAGTATTACATAACTTCTGTTAGGATGCAGTGGGGTTTTTGTGGTTCGAATGGCCAATTTTTCTTTCTAGGATATTTTAATTCATCTAATATTATATCCATGAAGTTCCCAGTAGCTGCTACTGTCGGTGCATGAAGATGTATTTAAATACTTTAACCATTTTAATCTTCAACTTTCTATGAAATTAAATAAAACACGTCGTAACGTAACTGTACAAAGCATTTTAAAGCGTTCTTCCTGCTTTATAATATTAAATTAAATACTTTTCCATATCTCTGTACATGGGAATTCACATTAAGTTGACTTATAGTTTATCTTTTGCAACGTTGCAACTTAAACTGACACACCTCCTTCTTCCACAACGACACAACCATGATTATTGATTTTACCGTCACTTTAGCAATTAAACATTTTCTTATTGACCACGTCATGCTTAACGACCAATAAAATCAATTTGTATATTTAATTAATTTTTTATTTCCTTTTCAAAACTTAATTACAACAATTATCATTCAAATATTATTTCAAATAAGTTTACTTCTAACAACGTCGTTAAAACAAATTGACATTAATTCTTTTACATTCCTAACTTACTTCATCACACGTCTTATTTTCACTCATTTAATCTCGTTCATTTCACAGACACTTCCAACAATTCATATTGTGACTTTATGGGTTTGTAGAATTAAAAGTCCGAGTTGCGGATACTCGAAATGTTCTTTATTTCCGTAGAAATACACTGTTCAATTCTTACGTAAGAACATTACGCCACATACAGACAGTCTACCAAGATCGATGACAATAACAAACAGCGTTCTGATTACATCAGCTCTCGTTACAACACTCTATAGCTGTTTACTGTTTACTACTACTCATGACTGACTCTTGGCGAGTCGTCGCCTTCTTAAATACCTCATTGATAAACTCTAGATATTTCTGGAACAATAAAGAAACCGAAAATTCTATCACCTTTCAGAAGCGTAACTTAATCTATGCCGGCAAGTGCTTTATCTAAGCTATATTTATTTGCCGGCTCTTTGTGTACACTAGCCGCGATATCGTAGGTAACGCTTCGCAACAATATGGATTTATTCTTATATATTTTAAAATGCCAGATATAAAAATTAAGCAGTTGTTTCAGGTATAAATAATGGAAAAGTCTAACCAGGTAATTCATTCCAAACGAGATAAAGCAACACCTCCAGCTAACAAAATAGACACTTCCTTGTTGGAAGTGGATAGCAACTATTGCGTGCCTGTTGTTCATAAAAGCGGTGAACTTACTTATTTCATACGACTGGAAGGAAAAATTTTTGTTGTTACAAAACCATGCATTTAATTATACCTAAAAATGGTGAAACACAAACAATGAAATTTGTCTATTCTCTGCATTTTGTGATTTTTTCATTTGCCCCTGTGGACCTATTCACCAACCTGACAACATCAGTCATACTATTTAAATATAGAAATGAAAATAGGAAAAAAAAAACAGAAGTTAAAAAGCAACTTAATAGCTGCCCAATAGCAATGTCCAACAACCGTATGCGAACCAGTGGCTCACAGACTGAGTATCGTTATTCATAACGTTAATCTTCCTTAAACGAAGACCAGCCTTGTTGATTTTCTAAGAAATATCAAATATCTGGATAGCGTGGCGACGGTGTAATTCACCTTCTAGAGGCAACTCTAAGTTGCAGATTCATTCATCCGAGAAAGTGAACACTGCTGACCCCTAGCATTCGTGGTAATTTCTGATGTTACTAGAAGTACGTCTGGCCGAACATTTTGAGCCCCTCCCTCAAGGGAATTGTTCGGATTGGGTAGAATTCGTCGTGGTCGTGGTTCCCGATACCCATGGGTATTAGGAACGGCTGGCTGGTTTGGCCACCCAGATGGGGTTGAAGGACGCCTGAAGGAATCACCGGTACTAGTCTGGATAGCCTAGGACACCAGCGGCCCGACTGAACTTATCGATAGACTTCTCGGATGGATTGTCGTGCATAAGTGGCATATCCACTTCCATCGAAATGGGGGAAGGGGTGACTTTTTAAAGTAATTGCTCAAATGGAAACAACCACGGAGAATTGCCTCCCTGGAGTTTCGACTCCCGGGTAGACCTGGTTTCTCATTTTCATTCGTCATTCATTAGGGGATTGTCTTCCTTCAACATGCTATATTTTCGAAATCGATTGTTTTTCTTTTAATGAGCTTTGACCTTCTTGTTATTTTGTTCATCGGTATCGTCATATTTGGTATGTTTTGAATGTTTTAAGAAATCCACATCTTTATATATTTGTTAATTATTCTGACTTTCCACAAGCGTCCAGAACTGATTCGCTATGGGGCTGTAGTCATGCTAACACTACATATGAAAATGAACACTGAATACCACAAACAGAGAAACATATTTGGTGAATCTAAACAACACTGACAAACCTTGTTACGTTGTGCAGGACAGCAAATAATTATTTGTCAAAAGCTGTAACACGGTTTGGGTATGTGGGGACTATACTCGAATATAGACGATGTTATACGAACCTCCAACAATTAAGATTGTCAAATTGTGGATTAAAGCACAAACCAATTTGAATTGTCCACCTCGCACTTATACGAGAACAACTTATATTGAGCTTGAAGACATGGACGAAGAGGCGCCATTGTGTGTAGACTGTTTCAGTTGCAGTATTTCACACTATTTTCTAAAAATACCCCTTTTCGATTCAAGGGACCTAAAAATGTAAACTTTCACTGAAATTTCGTTATCAGTCGTTTACGTAGAACACACTGCTTTCTCTTCATAAAACAGATGAGTTATGTTGAAAGTCAAAATAGCCATTGGTCGGTTCACAATAACAGAAAGGCAGATAATTGGACCCTTTTATAACATATTTATAAAAATAATAAGCGCTTTAATAAAAATAATGATCTTAACCTTACTAATTCAAAGCAACCTTACAACCTTGTCTTACTTATTGGAAAATAGATTTTCTATTATTTGGTTTGACAATGACGCTATAAATTGACAGGATCACATTAGTGCCGCCGGTGTGTTGGAATTCCGGTCCCCCAGCTCATTTACATGGCATCGTCTGAGGAATCCGAGAACATATATCCTTATAATAATAATGATAATGATAATGGTAATAATAATAATAATAATAATAATAATAATAATAATAATAATAATAATAATAATAATAATAATAATAATAATAATAATAATAATAATAATAATAATAATAATAATAATAATAATAATAATAATAATAATAATAATAATAATAATAATAATAATAATAATAATAATAATAATAATAATAATAATAATAATAATAATAATAATAATAATAATAATAATAATAATAATAATAATAATAATAATAATAATAATAATAATAATAATAATAATAATAATAATAATAATAATAATAATAATAATAATAATAATAATAATAATAATAATAATAATAATAATAATAATAATAATAATAATAATAATAATAATAATAATAATAATAATAATAATAATAATAATAATAATAATAATAATAATAATAATAATAAAAGGCCTATGTAAGATGTAAGTAGAGAATATATCAACTTTTTTTAATGAACGAAACTAGACGTGGACTGCAAGTAATGAACAAATGTTCAACATTTCGAATTCAAGGACTGCAAATGGAAGATCAGTGGTAACTGTTTTATTTTTTATTTTCTGTAATTTACGTCCTCCAAAGTTTTTGTTGTTGTAATTTACGTCCTGCAATGTTACGTCATATCGGACGATGAGTGGAATGAGTGAAATGATGCTCAAATGAGGCTGGGGTCCATGGAGCTTACAGTTACCTGACATTCGTCTAACACCATAAGGAAAAACCCCGGAAAAAACCTTATCCAGGTAACTCACCCTGACCGAGATTCGAACTTGGGACCTCTTGAACGTGAGGCAGACACGCTACCATCTACGCTACCGAGGCGGGCACACGTCCTCCAACGTTAAGTCATTTCGGACGATAAATGAAATGAGTGAAATGATGTTCAAATGAATCCGGGGTCCACGGAGCTTAGAGCTACCCGACATTCGTCTTTAAGGATAAGGGAAAACCCCGGAAAAACCTTATCCAGGTAACTCGCCTTAACCGAGATTCGAGCTCGTGACCTCTTGAACGTGAGGCAGACATGATACTATCTACGCTACCGAGGCGCGCGGTAACTGATATTTGTATATTTAGGACACAGATTTAGAATCACCAACTGAAATTTCGAAGCGCATATACTCATGTATATACGTACTACATGGCAGAGCGTATTGACCTTCACTGACATAGCGCTGAATTCGCTTCTTACCTATAAGAGCGAGACATTAGTTTTCTGGTGTACAGTAAGTGACGAAACAGAAATAGAATATTTTGGAGTTGTATGTATCTGATATGAAAGATTACAATAATATACGTCATAACAGCCTGCCAGAGCATGCCTTCCTGACTGTCGGCTTTCGCTACCTAACGTAGAGTCTGTTTAGTTAACTCATGTGCACGTCGGCCGCTGCCTTTGACGAACCCTTATAATCGTTTTACAACCCTGGCCCTCCTTCTCCCAGACCATCCTGCAAGGTTGCCACCTTTCTCGATACGTCATGGGCATCGTACGAGGTTTCGTCTAAATAAATTATCTTATGTCCATTACTGCGGAACTTCCTTAGTTTTGACGATAAATGAAATGTGTAGTGTTTAACGCCCGCTTTTACTACATACGGCACCGCAGGCGGTGACACTGATGATGCATGAGATGAAGATGGAGCACCGGTGGAATGAGTTGGCGGGGGAAACCGGAGGTCCCGGAGAAAACCCGCCCCAACGCCGTGTTGTCCACCACAAATCTCACTTTGCGGTCGCCTGGGATCGAACCCGGGCCGCCTTGGTGAGAGCCAAGCGGTCTAACCACTGAGCCACGGCGTGGCCCTAGTTTTGACGATATATATATATATATATGAAACTTCCTTAGTTTTGACAAATATATATCGCCAAGCTAATTCGTCTAAGGTCGGCGCTCTCCCTTTTGCATAGAATTTATAAATTTCTCCACGAATGAAATCGCATATGAAATTATCTACTTTAGGGAAACGTTTCCTTTTTCTTTTCATACTTGACCGGCGTCTTTGGTATTCCTTTCGTCACAATATTTCTTACTGTATTTCTGTGAATACCCAGAATTTATCATCAGGTTCATTGCATGATCCCTTACCGAGGTTATTTGTCAGCGCATATTTATATATGTTCTACACAAGCGCTTGAATTTACTTACAAAGAGCTCCCGTTATAGTTTGGGTTTTTGAGGCTTTTCCAGTAATATAACTCGGCCCAGTTATTCACACTATTGTCATCACTTTGATTATTTTCACTTGACTGAAAGTTATCTACTACTTCATTTGCATTTACAACTGTATTTCCCTCCCACGGTATCCACATCGTGACACATAACGAATTTCTGCACGTAATGAAACAGATCAACTGAAAGTTGGAACTATGGCAACCGAGACTCCACGTGGAGTAAACATGCGACTGTCACTTCGAGAAAATCAGAGTTGCTATTGCTCCTCAACGACAATATTCCATTTCTGAAGTGTGGAGACAGATTTATGACGGTCCTTAGTGGGCGGGAGAGTAGTTTCCTTTGAGAGGCAAACTGCACTCGCGTTCACTAGACAGACTTTACCATCTCAAATTCTTCACGATGCTGAGTGGGTACCGGTCAAAATCCGCAAACGTCAAGGGTGGGATCGAACCCGGGTGTATTTCATGGCAGGGAACCAAAGCACAGCTACGCCATGGCGCTATATGAAAGGTTAGCCAGTGACTTAGTATGCACATTTTTGCTTGACTCAAAGGGATTCCTTGTCACAATATTCAGTCACGTTATATATGATTTCTCGCGTCTGTCGATGTATGACACGTTGCTGTCCAGAATGCATGATTGCATTTGAAGAGAATGTACATGCTGTCTCACAGGCTCCGTAAACAATTCCGTTGTAATACGTATTTTCCGATACGCTTGTACCTTTGCATTGTACTCGTAATATGTGGGACGCAGTAGGTTATCAGTAGTACATACATTACTATAACGGCGTGATAAGCTCAGCATGACCATTACAAAGCAAGGTCATACAAATCTTTCAAGAAATAGTCGTTGTGAACACAGTAAAGAAATCGATACCTTTCCCGGCGAAGCATAAAAATGACTCGTGTTTCATTACTTCACACCAATTTATCGATCAGGTTTCTCGATATGGTGAGAAATACCAGTAATTTATCACTTTTAGAGACACGTCAAGTAGCCCTGCTACATTTAGCGCTTTTTGTACAGATGAGTCCGCAATAGATGTAATATTTATAATACGAGTATAAAAGGAATTGTGTTCGGTGCGAAAAATTCAAAGCTTTAAGATTTACTAAAATTCCACTTCTATTTATTTCACTAGTTATGAATATAACTGTAATTAAAGTAACTGACCATCAAATAATATCAATTTAGCAATAGGTGGAACGAATTTAACAATCTATTGAGTATGATCAACATAATCAGTTTATTTGTTTTATAGTTTTGTACAGTCTCAACACGGTTTGAGAGCAGTTCACTTTTGTACAGCAATAATTCGATTTCTGGATTTGATTTTCTTTTCTAGTGTAAAAATTTAAGATTTTATTTTG
Organism: Mantis religiosa; assembly: GCA_030765055.1. NCBI lineage: Eukaryota > Metazoa > Arthropoda > Insecta > Mantodea > Mantidae > Mantis > Mantis religiosa. The sequence continues at coordinate 97,569,631 of CM060947.1, read as the reverse complement.
AATTGTGCCCGGCGTACACAGCTTTATGCGCGGTATGCTATAATTACCACTTAGCGATTCAAAAAGTTCACTGTGAATATTTCACAAATGTGATCGTTTAACAAATGAAATGTGGTATTTAATAACAGTAAACGAATAACATATTTCCAATTTCTTTTCTGATCAAATATGTTCGATTTGCGCTACCTTTGAATTTATCTGTTTTAATTATTATTATTATTATTATTATTATTATTATTATTATTATTATTATTATTATTATTATTATTATTATTATTATTATTATTATTATTATTATTATTATTATTATTATTATTATTATTATTATTATTATTATTATTATTATTATTATTATTATTATTATTATTATTATTATTATTATTATTATTATTATTATTATTATTATTATTATTATTATTATTATTATTATTATTATTATTATTATTATTATTATTATTATTATTATTATTATTATTATTATTATTATTATTATTATCATTATTATTATCATTATTATCATCATCATTATCATCATCATCATCATCATCATCATCATCATCATCATCATCATCATCATCATCATCATCATCATCATCATCATCATCATTATTATTATTATTATTATTATTATTATTATTATTATTATTATTATTATTATTATTATTATTATTATTATTATTATTATTATTATTATTATTATTATTATTATTATTATTATTATTATTAACTTTTTTACAGTATCATAAAACAATTTTATTATATGCAACGACATTTGTTGTGTCCGTTCAGTTATAGGTACTAGAGCTTTTACATTATTACTTGTTAAACAAACTTCATTTATTAAATATTGTACGTAGAGTTTGGCAGTAGCTCGTGTATCATAGGTTGAGAACTCTTGCATTAACTACTCCTAATATACTAATAGATGGCTTATTCTTTAGCACGTTAAGGTTCATAAACCCCAGTGATTAATTAATTTCCTTTATTTTTATATACTTTATAAAATGATTGTAGAGTGATCTAGACAAGTCTTACAATGAATCCTCCGCTTTAATCCTGCACAGTCACAAATATGGGATTCCTTGGAGGGGATTCGCCATCTCGACCAGACTAGTCTTTTGTAAGTGGGGCATCCCGGGAAGGAGGACGAGGTGAGAGAAGACAAAGGGCGGCCGATCCGAGGGAGTCACTACAGTACAGAGGGCGAGGTCCCTACACTTTACTAGATAGAAACTCCTCAGCGGTCCAATCGTCATGCCACACCTACTGTGGCCCCGAAACAATCATGAGGCTGGTTCGCAGACCGGAGGACGCCCCGCTCCCAAGAGCAAGGAGGACTCCTGGCAGGTTTGCACAGCTGCATCCGTCTAGCCGCGTTCCTGTATCGACCTGCTAGTCCGGCTCGGACACCGGAGTCCGTCCCGCCGGAGGAGAAAATTTCACTCAGAGCATATCATTCTGCCATGCACCGCCGAGACTCCTGCCGGCACTTCTACCCGGAAAGAATCCACGGGATGAGAGATAATATGAAATGACAATGGAGGTAAAATGGAGAGATAGGAAATTAGGGGAACGTAATTTACCTATCCAGCATTCGCCTGGCGACTAGGGAAAATACCCGAAAAGCCCATGGGCCAGCTAGGTCGGCCACGGGAATTGAACTTGGGCCTCCCAAATGCGGGCAACAGACGAAACCACCTAAGCTATCCCTCTCGATTCCAAATATTCAAATAACAGATATAAAATACCTTAATATTTACGCTAAAGAAAGTGAGGACATCGAATTTTCTTAATCTCTTCCCAACAGGTTTCCAAAACCTGAAAATTCTGCTCAGCCCATAGGTACATCCATTGGCAATGGTGGAACCCTATCTTTGGAATGCTCTAGTCATTTTAAGTTATAATACTTTAAACGTTAAACCTACATGCCCTCTTTTGCTCTCATAGTTATTTAAAAACATAAAATGCTACATATTCTTCACATAATGCAGAAGCCCTTGAAGTAGACCGTGAAATACGATTTCTTACTTCCAGACCACCTACTAAACCTATTTAGATAAAAATGCATTATCTGCCACAATTGAGAACAATAATCTTCTCAATTGTTAATTTAAAATATCGATTTAATAAGCTCTACTGTTAGAAGATTTCTTTTACTCCGTAAAATTATTTAATATGCCCTGCTAATGAAATTATTACAACATAAATGCAAAGAAAATAAAGCAAACATTTCTTGCATCACTTTTAGAAGCTTTTGGTATTCGAAACTTCAGTGTACATATCTACAAAATTAAAATGAAGGTTATTCAGAAGTTTTGGCTCTGTTTCAGTACAGTATTTTATTACAAACACATGATCGACTTTCGCTTTTTAACCTCTTGTCATCTGTTTGCCCATCTATCCATATTCCTTGTAATAACATGCGACCGGCTTTTCATTTATGTTATGTAGCGTTAACAGCTATTTCTACTTCACATCATTCTAAATTATAAGTCAAGACCTTTGCAAGCATTTTCTTTTATAACTCCTATATTTTCGTATTCGAGTGCATGGGCTTGGCAAACCAATTTTAATATTTTAGAAATTTATGAAATGAAATTTAGTGTTTTATTATCTTATATCCTTCAGAACTGATTGGGCTTATTAACCGTAAAATGACTGTTATATGTACACATATTTTTCTCTCTTTATAAGAATAGTATAGATATGTCCATTAAACATATTATAATTAAATACTTACGAGTAATCAAGGCATATATTCATTGAATATTGTAAAATGTAAGTCAAGCAAGCGATAATTTAGATAATACTATTATCATCATCACCGACGTCGTCGTCATCGTCATTGTCATCATTATTAACTATGGCATTATCTCCTCTAGACAGGAAATACAGGCGACGTTAATTGGAGTTCAAACTTTTTGTGTTACGTCTGAGTTGAATATTGCGATAAAATGAATCACAGTTATTTAAATTCAAAATTTATATTATTTATTCATATTAAATTAATTTTTAGAATTTCTACACATGAACAGAAGGTCAACAATTTAATTACTATAAGTAGGTACTACCTTAAAATTCACATTTATCTCTGTCCAGTAGGCGCAATGAATACGACAATAACGTAGAAGATATAAATAAAAGAGAACAAGCTTCATTCCTCTTAAACATAGTAATAAAGTTCTAAAACACAGAGTTTTCGGCTACACGCCATTTTCAAAATTGGCAACGTTGAAACATGTAAGATATAATTACAGTTTATGAACGTAGCATTTGTTTTGCTAAACTACATAATACAAGGTTATAGCTCTCAGATTTGATGACGCTAAGCATATAATCAGTTAAGTCATGAAAATATTCTTCTCAATACTATATCAATAAATTATTTAGTTTTAGAATATTAGACATCAACATATTTGTAATTGGAGTGGCAGCGTTTCTATCGCAGTATAATTGTGACGCAACTGATTTTGGGTATAAAATAAAATTACATTTGATTGTTTATGTTGCATACACTTGATGACTATTCTGGAGATCGGAAGTTAAAGATAATTACTCAAACTCTTTTGTCCACAGTACCTATTTTTAACGTAAACAGTTTTTTTTTAAATTGCATGTCTTTTTTAAGTGCTAAATATTATGGATTAATTCGATTTATGTTTTAAAAATAGGAGCGTTAAAAAGAAATGTGTCATGAGAAATTTGTTTATTGTAAAACTCCAAATATATTATCATATTTTTATACACTTTTTTCTCCGAAAGAAAATGCAAAGTGGAAATCGCAACTCCTGGTAGTATTTATCATTTAGGAAAAGTGCTTCGTTTAAACTTGTTTCGAATACAACCGTTTTGCACAAAGCTACATTACCGGTGAAGGCGTGTAGATTTAAACCTTTTTTCAACGTCCGGTTCATACAGGTAGGTTACTCCCACACATGCACTCGGCCGGGGTCACTGCAACTCGGTCAACACAGACCCTGACAGCGCAACAGCGAGAATGTGTCAAAATGATGTTTGCACTTACCGGATCACAAGTACTGCTTTTCCCGCCAAGTTTCCCTCCCTGGGTGCTTTGCCCGCTAGCTCCTGCAACTTTCTGTTCCGGTGCTCGACTCCATGTCAGCCTGCTTCATGCTTTCTTTTTCGATTTATCTCGACAGCAGCAATGTCGAGGCTCGATTCGTGTGGGTGGCTGCGTGGTAGAGGGGGAAAGTGACTCAGATCACTGGACTCTATGCGCTGGAAGAGCAAGCAGGCGCGCTCGCTCGTCTTTGCGAATCAAGTATTGTAACCGGTAAAACCACTTGCTGCATCTTGATAACGGTGTACTTACTCCAAAATGCATGATGTCACTTCTACACATAAAATACGTCCCTCAGCCTACGTATTCTTGAAATAAAATAAAAATTCTATACTTAAACCTTAAACTTTGTTCTATGTATTCTAAGTAAAGATTTTGAAGCACGGCAAAGCGTTCTATATTAACATGTAATAATTTAAAGAGATCTCTTCTACAGATAAAAAGCCATAATAATTATTTATGGGACGTGCGAGGTAAGTTGATCTTTATTAGCGAGTGAAAAAATTTAACGCCCTAGGTGTTAGCGCCGAGAGCATGATAAACATCCAACCTCGCTAGTCCGATACGTAAATTTATCCGTTATCTAAGAAAAAATCGACTTGAATTATGAATTATAAAAATATTAAAAATTGTTTTGCAAAACATTTAAAATCGTTGTTTTCACTAGGTGTAAGATGATATTGGAGGCTTTGAATAGCGAAGAATCGTAACCATGGTAATGCAAAAATAACAAATGATACACTGTATGTCAAAATGAGTTATTCAGGTGACGGAAACTTTATGCGTGAAGAATTTCGAGAAGAAAAAATGAACATCGGACTAAGCCATTTAGGAGGTAATGGATAACATTGATATGTAAAAGTTAACTTTTTGTCTGCGGTTTTTATTTGAATATGTCATTATTCCTAATTTGAGTGTGATGAATCAGAATATGAACTTAGTTTTTCTCCATCACCTATCAATTTTTCACAATATAGGAAATAGTAAAATATGCATTTTTATACTAGCCTCTATCGAATTTATGTTATATTATTAAATATAAGTTAATAAATGCATAATGCGAACACAACACTCTTCAGAATTAACTAAGGTTTCCCATCATCACTTAAATTTGAACATTTAACCAGTTTTTTACATATTGCCTTGAAATGAAATGAACATTTTGTAGAGTTCCTACTATGGAAAGAATTTGATACATCTCTTTTCAGCGACCAGCAATAATCAGCTATCATATTCACATTCCACTTCACCTGGTAGCGTCTTTCCATTTCCTTTATGTCCTGGTGAAATCTTTCACCCTGCTCCTCATTGACACAACCGAAATTTTCTGAAAAAAAAAAGTCCGAATGAGAGTGCAGGAAATGTACTTTCACACTCATATTGCAGCCCAACTTTCGAAAGTTCTCAAGCATATTTTCTACTATATTTTTTGTAATTTGGATCCTTGTAATTTCTCAGAAAGTTTTTGATGACGCTCTTAAAATCAATCCTTGTCTTTTTTCAGTATCTGTCATTGTTTCTTAAAATAAGATATCAGAAATCAACTTTCTAATTTGTGGACGAATAAATACTCCCTCCTTAATTTTAGCATCAGATATTCCAGGGAACTTCTTACAGATATATTTGTAGCAGTTGCCATCCTTATTCAAAGCCTTCACATATTGCTTCATTAAGTCTAATTTTATGTGAAAAGGCGGTAAAAGAACATTTTTGGGGTGCACAAGACACTCGTGAATTACATATTTTCATTCCTGGCACGAGACTGTCTCTCTGCTTCCAATTTTTTCTTGTCCAGTGATCGAACAACAAAATTGCCACAGATATGGCAAAATATATCAGGGTTATTTTTACACTTTCTAGAAGACATATTGCTTCAAATTTTCAAAATACGTATGACACAACTGTCTATCACAAAAACAGAACTTCACTATTTGAAAAACAGTTATAGACAGATACATTTGCAGGGATTTGACATAAAACAAGTCACGTAATGTTGTCTGTTACACTGTTATATTGTTGTGAAGCATTTTAATTTCAACAATGAAATCAGTATTTTTCTCGTTTACTGGTTTATTTTCAGTTTCATACAATATATTTATGCACAGGACTACATTAAAACATTTTAGGTATGACTACTAATTGTGCAAAAATGATACATGGTAGAACAAAACTGATTACAGCTTTTGAATCAGCACATCAAATTTAGTAAAGTAGATCTATTTTGGAGGAAACCCCAGAATCATGCATAACGGTGTAATCAACGAGATTATAATGAGTTTGTATTGAGATATTATATTATAAGAGGTTATAAAATGATTATATAGTAAGCGTTCCTGAAGCATAATATGTTTTTGTCCTTCAAATTTTATCTGTGTTCTTCTGCTTGACCTGCTATGTTGACTACGATAGAGATAATTCGACTCTGCAGAGATTATTCAGGTCTAACAGTAAAGTGTCTACATTTTAATAACATAAGTATCGCGAAATGATTTGCTTTTTCTTATGGTGACGGGTAAATGTAAATTATTGATATGCAACTAAAACAAACAATAATAAAAATGAGTTTATTATATGGTTTGATGTACCACTATTCCACATATTTTTTAATGCATTTTCACATGTAAACAACATTTCCCCCCGTCTTTAACTCCAATGGTCATATCGGCGGCCGTTCTCCTTTGGAACATATCGAAGATGTTAACTCGCATTCGTTGGGTTTTCATCGTTAGATCACGCACACATTCGCACTCTCTTCATACTTTCAGACTCTGTGGAAGGTGAGAAATTATCTTGGTCGGAGAAAAATCCCCAACCCCCCACCGCCGGGAGTCAAACTCGGGACCCCCAGCACGGCAGGCAGGTGCTCTACCGATTGAGCTACGGGGCCAGCCTAATATCGTATATACAAGTTTCTGAGCATCCGGGAAGAAGAAGATGAAGAAGAAGAAGAAGAAGAAGAAGAAGAAGAAGAAGAAGAAGAATAAAGAGTAACCCATAACTGACAGATGCCTCCCCAGCCGTATCTCTAGGAAGAGATAACCTGAGGTAATTTTATGCAAGCCTGAAATTAGAGGGCTCATAACCAAATTACAGAAACGGATATTTCTTGTAATCACCATAAAGTAAACTGGGCGGATAAACATGTGATTATTAAGACAAATAATGAGGACAAATGGAACGAATGAAACTTTCAAAATTGGTGGATCGAATACAGTAAATATGGGGTACAAGGAGTCTAAACTAAACTACAAATTAAATCCAATGAAAGTAGCTATAGCTGTTCTTGCAGAAACGGTAAAGACATTTAAAACTTTAAAGGAACGAAATAACTTTATGCTGAAAAATAAACCATAGTTTTAACATCATAAGTGAAGGAGTATTGAACAGAGGAGGGAAGAAAAGAGCAACAACATTTATTACAAATACCTGTAAACATTAAGAAGAATGAGTATATGATAATGACTGGAGACTTGAATGGTCGACTTGGCAACAGCCCTGTAACATACATCATCGGCACAAACGACAAATAACAATAACTGAGAAAGGGAAAACTTTGAGAAACTTCACAGGTTGTAGCATTAAAAATAACAAACCATTTTTCAGACATAGCGATATACAATAAATAAAGCTGGTATCTACAGAGAGTAAATAAAAAATGTATAGAAAGGTAGCACGCGCAGAACAAAGGATGTGATGTACACTCAGATCACTATTTTAAGATACAAAATAAGTCTTCCAAAAATATGGGTAGATATTAAACCAAAAAAATGAACAGTCAAACACACAAAGAGAATCCATTATGAGGAGAAAATTCTTTAGTAGATTGGATCTAACAACACCACTGTATCTTAAGAAGCAGTTCTCAAATGAAAAAATTAAAACAATTTTAAATGCATTGTTTGTAGCATTAAGAGAAAGAAATAAGAACTGCACATATGAAGTGAAATAAGCCAACTAATAACTCACATAGCACACAAACAGTGGCCTGTAGAATCAGAGAGTTAATAAGAAAAGAAAAACAACAAAGGTCGAGCGGTTAGATCGCTGGACTTTCACCATGACAGCCTGGGTTCGATCCTAGGTGACCACATGTGGAACTTGTGGTGGACAACATGACGTAGGGGCAGGTTTTCTCGAGGATATCCGTTTTCTCGCGATATCATTCCACCAATTGCTCTATTATCACTTTCATATCACATTAATTATCAGCATATAATATTCCTAAGGAAGGAACATGCCAGTAAACAAATTTTTAAAATATATAAAAAAAAACACGAACAATGTGGTTAAAGAGCAATTGCTATCATTTTTCAAAATTAATAAGCAACTTAATAAAGACAATGATAAATAAGAATATGCAGACGATGTCGATCCAATTATAATAGAAGAACTTAATAATATTTGAAAACGAATGCAAAGACAGCAAAAGACAGCACGAATTCAAAAGTAATCAAATATGCCTCAGAGTTTGTAAGAAGAAAGGTTTTCAATTTCCTCAATATATGTAGCATGGCTAAATACATTACAGAATATTGCAACGACAGTAATTAAACAAATATCTTAAAAAGGCACTAAGTTCCTATGGTCAAACTACAGAGGCATCAGTTTATTACCTTCATAATAAAAACACTGAGGCAAATAAATGATATAATGGAGCCCTTAGTTTCCAAAAATCAAAACGAATTCATAAATAGAACAATCTGTTTTGAGTTAACACTTTACAAACGTTATATTATAAAAAGGGACAGAACACAAATTATAAGCACATTTACTGCTTATAGATTGTAACAAGAGTTTTGGCTGTGTACAGTGGAATTCGCTTGGTGACCTAACGGTAATGAAAGGAGTACCATCAACTTTAGCGGAAATAGAGAAATGTACTTAGGGACTATCATAAAAGTAGACATAATGAATAAGTACCCGTATTATGTAAATAAAACAAGGAGTAATCCATTATCGCCAGCTTTATTTAACGTATATATCGAAATATACCTATAATTAACTGTAATTAACTATTATTGATAAGCATTTTAAAATTATTAATAGACAATTACTTAAAGAACACAGAAGCAAGGTTGTATTAAATTAGAAATCGTTGAACAAGTTTGATAATAATTTAAATACTTAGAATTTTATTTAACTTTCGTATTGGAAGAAAGAATTGTAAACAAATACCATACATTTAATTTCGTGTGCGACACAATCAGAGGAATTCTAAGGCACAACGGAAACAGACGCAGATAGAGTTTTATAAGTACCTATTACAGTACCTATGCTTCTATATTCAAATGAAACATGGGCTCTAAATAGGAAGTCACAAATCCAATTCAATTAAATTTATCAAAACAAAGAAAACTATAGAAAGTGGTGTTCAAAGAATGGATGAGAAAAGTTTACCAAACATATTATGGGCTAGACTAGTTTATTAATGGGAACGGAGTGAATCTTGAATAAGGTCAAACCTTGAAGAAGACGATCATATTGGACTAATGTTAACAGAAGTACTGCCTACAACGATAGTATCTCAATAGTTTGATGTAAATACAGAAATAGTTTTAGTGACACTAACCTTAACGCAATAAAATGCCTTTTTATTGAAAATTTTCTTAAATTTAGAGTAATTAAGCATTAATTGTAATGTGTTCTCTTGAATCCCCTTAAGCTACTTTTGGAAACGGAAAAGAATCCAAATTGTAAAATAAAAACGTTTAAAAGAACTACGGGGTGTTTTGTTTATTTAGTTGTGTATTTTTCGTGCATTTACAAACTCCCGGAGAAAATAATTTTGAAATATGAAAGGATTTTGCAGTGAAATACCCCGGAGCTTTTGTGCAGGTTTCTTGAAAATATTAATTTTACGAGGGAGAAAAATTAAATCAATTATTGAAAATATAAATTTAAAGGCAAATTTGGATTTTAGATTTCACAAAATGGTTTTAGGAGCTTAACGAATTGTGAAATCCAAACATTGACTTATTCTCTTTTTCCTATAAATATATATTTATACGCGACAGGTGCATAAATTTGAGGATATTCTTTGACACTCTAAAATTATCATGTTTGAGATGAAAGCCGTCCCCAAAGTATAGCTATAACGGACAATTTTCCTTAAAGTCGCTACAGAAACACTTTAGCTTATAAATAACATTATATACCAACTCAACGAATTTCAATTGTAACTCACTTTGTATAAAACAAATATGTGAGAGTGGGTTGACCACAATAGTGAGTATTTTGGTCTCTTTGCGAGTTCTATTCCCATGACCGGCCTAACTGATCTATAGGATTTTTCGAGGGTTTTCCTGTTCCGCCACGCATATGCTGGGTAGATTAATTATATCCCCTGAATTTCCTGCCCCCATTTCATCTCCATTCTCATTTCACATCACCTCTAATATGATGGAATCTCTTTCAGGACAGAAGTGTTGGTGGGTGTCTCGGCACTGGTAAACATCTCCTTCGGTAGAACGGTCTCTGAACTTCGCGCCAACCAGGTGGACCGTTTCAGGACCACGTTGAGTGGGATATCGGTTTCATTGGCGTGCCAGGGAGTTTCCAACTGGTCAGTTGTGGGAACCCTTCTCTCTGCTCTGCAGTGATTCCTTGGATCAGCCGCACCTTTGTCTCCTCTCACTTCATTCTTCCTCCCGGGGATGGCTCACTTGGGGTATAGGTACAATACATTAATGCCCGATTTCACCAACAGATGTTAAGACTTAACACGAGTTTAGCAATAGTTAAAACAAAAATTACATTTCACCAGCAAGTGTTAGCGTAACACTCGTGTTAAATCTCTTGTTAAACTAGCAACTCAAATTCTGATGTTAAGTCCTTAGAATTGTAAATAGTCAGGATGGCGAGTATAAACTCAGCTGTTGTCGATTTGCTATATTAAGATAGTCTAAATGACATTCGTAATAGAGTACGGCCTATGAGGAGAAATGGTTTTGAGGAGCTATCCGAAGAAACTTTTCTACACAGGTATAGACTGTCGAGACATGTTGCTATGAAGGTTACTGCGGAAGTACAAGAGAGGTTAGAACATGCATCTAAAGGAATATGCCGATCTCGCCTTAGCTTCAAGTATTAATCACTTTGCGATTTTATAATTCACTGAATTTTGTGGATAAATACACTGTCCACCTCCCGTCTTGAAACGTTCAAGCCACTTGTCCTTCGCACCTCGTTTTAAATTTACGTAATAATGAGTTAGAATATTCACCGAAAGAAATATGCCGATCTCGCCTTAGCTTCAAGTACTAATCACTTTGCGATTTTATAATTCACTGAATTTTGTGGATAATAAACTGTACACCTCCCGTCTTGAAACGTTTAAGCCACTTGTCCTTCGCACCTCGTTTTAAATTTACGTAATGCTGACAAGTTTTTTGGTGCTTGCATTTGAATTAAATTTATTTCCAATATTTTCCTCGTGACATCTTTCTCTTTTACATTCACCGCATCCGTCCTCTTATTTTCCACGATATCCTTACACTTCGTCACCAATTCAATTAACAATTCTTTTTCCATCGATGAGAAATTTGTCTCACGGTTTTATTTATGATTTTGTTCATCCGCCATTTTCAGCTTGTGCAGACGAAAATGAAAACAAAAGCGCATCGCAGTACGTTCAGAAAATAATACGACTCATCCATAGCCTTCTATAGCTGTAATATTTACAAGTTTCTTAGCATTAACACAGGTTTGTTAACATTTTCAGAAAACAGTTTGGTGAAATGCAAGAAACTTAAAATTAGTGTTAGCGCTGTGACAATTGTTACGTTACATTTGTTAACGTCGATTTTAACATCTGTTGGTGAAATCGGGCATAAGACTGGTCGACTTGCACCCTCATTACGATTTTATCCGAATCTATCCTATCCTATTCTTGGTCTCTCTCTCTATCTCTCTCACACGCACATACACAGAAGGAGACATAGCATATACACGCGCACACCACACATTCATTGTATACAATAAAAGCTAATAATATATCTTTATTTACATCACTAGCGTTATTGACCCCATTATCTGTCTTTTTATATTGTGAATTAAGGGAGCTTTTACATTTGCTGTACGTAAATGGTACATCATTATTTATTTATATGTGCTTGGGTATTAGTATTAATATAATTATGGACAACTTATATGAAACTCAACATTCTTTATGTAGGAGTAGCAACACACAACGGAGGGGCCTCCAGACGCAAAAAACCAACACCGAGCTGTTTCTGCAGCTTTGGAACTTCAATTAAATGTAAAACTCAGAAATTATCGAAAATTCAGTATAGACACTTCATTTTAATGTTATGAAAATAATGGAACAAATATAAGCATAAGAAACCACACAATAGCATAAAACACATTGGAAAAATAATTTACTCGTATTTTGGACTCAAAACTTTCGCTTAAAATGCATCAGAACTTATGGACCAGCCATTAAAACATTTATTATTAGGTTTTATTGAAATAAATATAGTTTGACTGTTACGATTTCAATAACCGTTGTAACATTGCCAGCCTAGAAACATAACCGTATCGAAGTCGAACGAAATCAATAGGTAATAAACAAACAACACAATGGCAATGATGTAGGCGCGAACCCTTGGTCCTATAAGTTACAAATCTAATGTTTGATGGTTTGCACTTTAATATCGGAAACATACTCAGCGACAGCAAGCTTTTATGTTGTGTTCAAGTTTCCTGGTCGAAGCAAAATCTTACTGTCAATACGTGGTCTCTGAGAAAAGTGTGCCATTTAAGTCTCAATGTTCATTTGGACAACATTTATAAGGCATTTGTACTATCTTTATAGTTTAGAAATTTAAATATCGAGGACAGTGTAAAAATACAATTAACGTATATCTAACCACGTGTTTTTGCGGGATCAACTTTTAGTCGAATGTATTCATTCAAAGCCCTTAATATATTAATTTCTCAAACAAATAATTATGCCATTTTGAAGAAATACGATCAGTTAACCCAAATTTTGCAGACTGCAGTATCATGGGAACTTTCATTCCATTACTTTGATTATTTTGTGGAGTTGTAATGTGCAGGATTGCAGTTGGAAGAATTTATTTGAACATTCAAACTATATAAAATCAATAACACATTTATTTAAATTGTGATCACCAAGGTAGCATGGTCTACCTTAGAACCTTAGAGAAACTTATAGATGTACCTATATATTACTCTTTGTCAATCAGGGCTGCCACACTTTCTCTACTTTGTTTTCAAAAATTATTTGTATAGCCTCGTATACTGTCTGAAATTTATTTATTTTGCAATGATATTACATTAAAACATGAAAATTTAATTACCTCCAACTTCTGTGATTAAAACAGGTGTAATATTTTTTAATTTAATTAAGATAATTAAATGTGTAATTACATTTGCTTAAATAAAGGAAAAAAGACTTGGGAAATGTAGAGTCAAACTGAAAAATTCACGGTCACAGCCGGTACGCCTCTACAGCGTAGGTGATAGCGTGTTTGTCTCACGTTCAAGAGGTCCCGAGTTCGTATCTTGGCGAACGTGAGTTATGCGGATAATATTTTATAGGGTTATTCCTTACACTGATAGATGAATGTCAATAACTCTAAGCTCTATGGACCCCGGGCTCATATTGAGCTTCATTAGCCAATTTTATTCATCGATAATATATGACCCAACGCTGGAGAACGTAAGTTTAAAAAATAAACGAACAACGGAAGTCCCAACCTCTTTCCGGTTCTTCTAGCCATTCAGTTCTCCATCTGACTCACTTCTGTTCTTTAAAAGGCGAATAGTCCGACTCGATCCTGCCTGCCAACAGGACTACCGGCCTCACGCCAACATACGCAAGGCAGAACTGGGCGATCATCCAAACTATTCGGGAAGGAGATGTGCTCAACATCTCAGAACCCTCAGTCGGAAAATTGACTTTCTATCGCTACTATCGTAGCTCCTCAAATTCCTCACGATGCTGAGTGGGCATACACCCGGGACTTAAAATCTGCACCCCTCAAGGGTGGGACCGAACCCAGGCACTTTCTGTGTCAGAGAACCAAAGCACAACGTTGCAGCCCACTGCTCCACGACGCAGGACGCAACTGACTCACATATTTACACATTTAACCGCTAAACAAAAATGAATTGTTACTGAGGAAAACGAAATGTCGCGAAATAGTCCGGAACATAAGACAAATAATTACTTTCTCATTACTAGTAGGTTCATTATTACTTAAATAAATACCCAAGAAAGCATCTACCTCAAGGACATGTGAACCAGTAATATATAATGTATCGTCCAGAATGATCAAGGCCTCGTATGAAAGAATAAGAATCAGGGAGAATAAGAAGGCTAGTACCAAGCAAAATCAGCGTAAAAGTCCACGAACATCTCCTCCGGGAACATCTGAGGAATCATCTGGAGAGAACTCAGATCGACGGTTTTCATCTTTGCCAATCGCAGTTTCCGATCGTTTCCAGAGACTCGAATCGAAATTATCAGTAGTAAAGCGGTCCTCTTTCATTGGGAATGTGGAACAGGAAGATCTTGTCCTCACTGCCAAAACGTCAGTGAGAAAAAGGCAGAATAAATCTGCTGAAAATGCTAACCCAGCCCCTAAGAAAAGGAGCAAATTGAATCGACCACCGCTGGGCAGGTAGTTTGTTTTGTCATGGCAAGTTAATATTGAAAACGGTATTTTTTACGCCTTTTGGTATTTTATTGTTATTTATAGCTTTTTATGGTTTTTTACCATATTGGGACTGATTTATTTTATTGTCATTTTATTTTGATATTTTTAAATTTTTGATAATTTATCTCTGGCTATAGCCATGATTAAGTTTTCGAAAGGGCGCTGATGACCATGCAGTTGGGTGCCCTTATATATAAATCATCATGATCATCATGATCATCATCATCATCATATTATCTTCTCTCTTAAATGAAAAAACGAAACGAATATGCAAATAAGTTTGGAAATCGAAAGTGTCAAATATAAGTTTCTGATATTCATGCTTATCCCTGGAAAAAGTATGGGATACAATCCTCAGCCACGTAGATAGACTCAAACTGGATTGAAGTCTGCTTCAGAAGCATGAGAGGAAAGAATGTTAGTTTATAGATATTTGGGGCTCAATATATAACCATGGTTATCTGCAAACAAAGTGTAGTACAAAACTGATGTGTGTAAACCTAATATTAAAAAAACTAACAATGTTCATATTCACCTTATCAAACAATTGTCAAAAACTTATGCAAATGAACATCTGTTATTTATGTTTTATAAAACACAATAGTAAGTCAAGATTTAGCATTTCGCTAACTGCGTAATCGTAATCTCTACCTAGATATAAAGCAGCCTAATTTTTATTTGGTTTAAAACCGTTTTATATACTATTTCCGGTGATTGTTTTAGCGTTCTTGAGAGTAAAATGTACATTTGCATACAGTAAAATATTTAACTGAAATTTTAACCTTCAATATCGCGAAGTTCTACGCAGATGTATATCTTGTTTTGAATTACAATAAATACTTTTAATCTCGCTGCCTAAAGCGATATCGTGTTAACCATTAGACTTTCTACAAAGAGAGTCATTTTTTTTTATTTTAGACGCGATGGAGAAGTTGTTGCCATACCTTATTCGTTATACAGTCACCCTGAAGTGTGATTGCGGTTCATCATAGAACGAGCTCCACAATCTATTTTGATTCATATACTGCGTGGTGCTTCAATACATCAAGGAAGCTGTTGGAGTACCTTAACCTAACTTTCTAAAGAGTGAAATAGTAGCATGATAATGCACTGTTACAATAAGGATCCCGCACGAACAGACTTGCTGCTCATCTAGTAATAAGTAGGGCCCGGATGTTTATGAAAGGTATCATCTTTTTCCTGAGTAGTCATAGACGATGCTTATCGGAAATTAAGTTCATTCTGGAACAAATACTTTTTATATATATATATATGGTTTTTATGGATCATCAAAATGCATTTTTCCATATTTTTATAATAAAGTCATTTTTTTAAATTTAAATGCATTTTGCGGTCCTTTTCTTTCTTTTTCACGAATTTATAGGGCATTTTCATTTGTAGCCCGCATTCAGGAGGCCCGGGTTCGATTCCCGGGGCAGACCTGACCCTGACCCATGGGCTTTTGGGGGGATTTTAAAATAATCTGTGATTAAAAGTTCATTTATATATTTTATATGAAATAGTAATTTTGTAAGTGTGGTAAACATGTAATTAACTCAGGTCAGTGTCGTTAAAGTGCTAGTGAATTTATGACGCATCAATTCGAGGAATCGCTGATTACATCATGTACTACGTGTGGATTGCATCCACAGAAAAACATTTGCGAGCTCTTCAAAATGTGAAAAAGTACAAGCTTCTCAGTTACTGTTAAAAGAAACGGATTCGATGTCAAATAATAAGTCATCTTCCTTTCATAAAGAATTATGTGAAGTGTTTGTTAGTGCAAATATTCCGTCAGAAAAATTAATTCCAATTTATGAGGTTTTCTTGAACGTCACACTGGTCATACAGTTCCAAATGAATCAACTTTTCGTAAAAGTTACCTATAAAAATGTTATGAAGACATGTTAATCGAATACGTGAATGTGTGAATGTGAAAGAATTATGTATCAATTGATGAAACAACCTATTCAGTGGGGCGTTATGTGGTCAATGGTACGCTAGAAGCTACTAGTGTCGGACTAATGTTTCTTCTAACCTCGGAGGTTATGGTAGCTGTTAACCACTGTCAGATATGCAAACTGTTCGATAAATCCATGTGTTTATTGTAGACTAGTGGAATACAGCATGACAACGTGCTCCTCTTCATAACAGACGTGGCGCCTTACATGGTAAAGGCGGCAAAAGCGATCCAATTATTTTACAGTAAGATGGTGCATGTTACGTGTTTGGCCTATGATTTTCATCGAATTCATCATGACGGAACAGGTCACATCAACATTTCCAGAAGTAGATACACTAATTTCCACAGTAAAGAAAATATTTTCGAAAGCACCAAGCCGAACTATGTATTTCTAAGATAAAGCCTCTAATATAGCTTTGCCCCGGCACCAATTTTAACACGCTAGGGTACATGGTTAACTGCACTGTGACAATTTTCAATTAGTGAGAGAAGTGGTGAATAGCTTAGATAGGGTAGACTCTAAGGCAAGAGAGCGCACAGAATCGGATCAAATCCTAGGTAAATTAGCTTTCATTAAATCAAATTTTACATTTTTGATGGATACCATAACCCGCCTTGAAGAAAGTGGCATGACATTGGATAAGTCGATTGAGTTAGTGAGGATTGTGGAAGAGAGGATACAAAATGTAAAAGGTGAGATTGGGGACAAAATTAAATAGAAATTAAAATTTGTGTTGTATAAAAATAAAGTATACCAAACAGTTTGTCAGATAGCCAATATCTATCAGAATAAAACTTCAGAACTGATATAGAATTTTGAAAAGTTTCTCAAAATATAAATCAGTTTTAGCTGACAACTGCCGTTCCTTTACTTTTGATTACTCGAAGATGACCAGCGCTAATTAAGGTATTTTTGGCTAATGGGTACAGTAACTTATTGTCTCATATTTTATAAAATTTAAAATTACGTGATGAATTTTGAATTTATTTATTATTATAAACAATTGCATTATTTACTAAGAAAGTTAATTTTAAAATGTGGTTATTCTAACCATATATTCATTATTTTTCTGTGACAGTTACTAATTTATTATTATGAAAAAAATTGTTAATTTTTGTTAGGTCATTGTTTTACACTTTATGTGCATTTTTATATTTTAAGGGAATTTTATAGCTCATTTTAGATAATTTTTAGGTCAACAACTTCCGGGTCCCAGTGATTACTATGCATTTCTCATCTACCACACTATTCAACATATTTGGTCCCTCGACCCTTTCTTCTTTCTGAGAAATAGAAGACACACTGCCAGGCAGAATATTTACACGCGACGTAAAAATGAATTTGTGAAGTGGTTCAGTGATCAAGATCTCAGTTTCTTCTATAAGTAAAAGAATATACTCATTGCATGGTATGGAAGTTATTGAAGTACGCAAGTGGAACAAACTAAGAATAGGTCTCTGCAGAGTACTTATACAGTATATGGAAGAGATGAATGAACAGCGATGTGGTAGTAGAGTATATGCTACACTTGAAGGTGACACCTTGACCGAATGGTGCAAAGCATTTTCTCTGTATTTTTACCATGTTTCTTTCTCTACTGTGTCCTAAGAGCTTTAATTAACTCTTTATGTGCTTTTGTAACATTTTTTTAACAATCTCCAAATAAAAGCAAGGTTCCTGGACTAATGCAACCTATAGCAATACGTAGGGAGAACCCGTTAAACCACCGTCAGCGCCAGGTAATTAGTAATAATCTAATTTGTATAAATTTCTATAGCACATCTAAAAGGAAAGAGCAAGAAAACAACAAAGCAAATTCTAGGGACTCTAGAACACCATTATGAAGCTAAGTAAACTATATAACACTGATATAATCCTGGTTTACTATATAGTAAATGGTAGCTAGATTTGAGATGGTTAATTTTATGTATTTCAGCAAATAATTATTCTAAAAAAAGTTAAATGTCTTAAAGTTGTGCAAAAGCGTTATAGAATAGAGTAGAATAAATACTTCTTTCTCATTTATCTTCATATATATTAATTAATACATTATTATTAACATTACTAGCACAAAATAACAAACTTTTCTTCTCATTCCCACCCAACACATACCCCTCCTACCTGCTTAAATTTTGGTCTCAATACACACAACCCCTGATTTTCCGTGTATTGATGACTCTCTGCTCTTTTATATCCCTTGCTCTCGTTTCTCCAACCTTACTAGTTAATTATTCTTGATCATCTTAACCATTTCTCTCTGACTTTCCCAAGTAATCACTTATGTTTCTTACATTATTTTTTCCTTTTACAGAAACATTTTCCTGATTAGTAATACCTCTCCCCCTCCTTAAAACTGTGTCATTTTTTTGCCAAATTTGATCTCTCCATTTTTCTTTCTTTTTTCTACAGTATAGTATACCATGCCAGTGTGTATCATCTCCAAACATTTGAAATTTCTCTTTATCCTTATTATATATAATACCTTTCAAATTTTGTACTCTTATCCTCGCTCAAGCAAATCCTTCTCGTCCTAGCTTATTACACATATCTATGTACGTTTCCCACCGCCACATTGTTTTTATTTCCCTATATATCCTCAACGAGCTTCTCCATTGTAGTAGCAAGAATAACTTGACTATCAATATCTTCTATACTTCATTCTACTCCTTTCCAAAAAACCTCTATAACAATACTCCCCAAAAACGATATAAGTGACTACTTACTTAACTCAAAATGTTGTAACTTACTACTTGGCAAAGCGAGAAAGTGTATCGACAAAAATTCGCAACACAGGGATGTTTACCTGAGCTTATCGCACATACACGGAGAATCCAGTGTATGTACACTCTGTTCAGATGGACAACAATGCGTCATGCATCGGCAGGCGCAAGAAATCATATATATAGACACACGCAGCTTCTAATCGCTCTATTTGTGTCTTGTAACTTACTGTACATCGCCTTACTAATATTTCACTCATCTAATCGTCCAGGTAAGACCCAATAAGGGACAATTGCAGCGCTGGTCACCTGAACGTCGATACGCCTCAACGCTCACGTGCACATTCTTCTTAAGTTATTTGTGGTTCTTCTATAGTTTTTGTGTCGTATTTACTCGGTGTTTTTATTATGTTTACTTTCTGTTCTTTATAATGTACTATAAGGGTCTTAATAAATTATTTAAGTGCATTAAGTAATAGATAATTTGTAAATGTTTGCACACAAATATAGGACAAGCAGGCAAGCGCAATCAACACTAAATATTGTAGGAATAAACCATCAAACCATGGGCAACACCAGATATTTCACTTGTTTTTCTTATATGCTTCTATTACTACATTTCATTCTTGGTCTCTTTTGACTTCACTACGGAAAATTTACGTCAGTACTCTTGAATTATTTTCCAAACTCATATTGTAAATATACGATTTTGAACCCCTCCCCCCTTAAAAACTACCTATACCTTTATTTTGTTGTGTTCTGGCACACAAGCTATTTGCTAATGAGTCAGGCAGGTGGTACAAGAAACGCGTATTGCATTAAGAAATGCAAGCATTTCTTTGTTGTGTTACCCAGGTGTTCTTGACGTCTGGTCAGTCTGTTATATTCGATACCTCACAGCTGTATTAAACATAATGGCGTAAACATTAGAGATGCCTATGTCAGCAAGAAATTTGTGACAACAGCACTCAGCTGTAATGACATTGTACGCTTTATCATGCATTTGCACTACTTAGCATTCAGCACTTTCCTTGTCGACCCACTTCCCATACAAACTTTGTGTAACGCTTGGCAATGGAGGACATCCGGAGATCAGCTGTGGAGATAGTTTTAAACTCCAACCAATCTTCATCACACAGACAAAAATCAACACCTTCACTGTTCCTTGATGGTCTTTAAGATTTTCAGACATAATGGAAGGCCGAGACCTTCAACGGAGCTCATAAACAAATGAGTGATCGCAGGATTTAGGTCAGTCTTGAATCTACTTCATTAAAGTGCAGTTTTGGGAACCTCAAATGAGGAAGTTCCTTACTCATTGACGATTGTTGAAATAAAATAATTCATTTATGTTATATTGTGTTGATTGCTAAAATGAAACAATTCGCTCAACAGGTAGATACTAATGAGCTCTTTCAACCCGACCTTATCCCATAAAACCCCATTATACATAAGATTTACATACACATTACACTCTATATACGCTCAATATATATTAAGGTGCAGCGTCTGGAGACCTAAAATTTTGTGATGCACAAGGTCACAGAGAAAGAGCGCTTTCTTGTCATATAATTAATGTGAAACTATATGATTCTACACTTTTTCCTTTCTGGGTAATAAACGTTAGACTAATATTACTCAGTAATACGACTTTCAATGCATAAGTTATTAGTAAAGTAATTGTAAGTATTAATGAGTAGTGCTTCTTCTACAAAATTCATTGATACGTTTACTACAAGTACAGAGTGTCCTATTATGAACAGTTAAATGTGAGAAAAATTAGAGCTTTCAGCATTATCTCCATAAGAAAATCATATGAATAGAAGCGCTTCTTGTAATTTGCTTGCAACGCACCTCAAATACATACAATTTGCATCTAAATTCCTATTATACAGCCTTAGTACTTTTAGGAGTAACTGAGTAGCTATTGTTTCCCTTTGCTATTGGAAGCAAAACATATATCAACCGAACACCTGACACCTAGGCTAGTATGACGAAAAACAACACTTTATACAATAGTCGTTGTTTTTGTATCATCAATAAATATTTTATGTCACAAAACGGGCATTAAAGATTGCAAGCACTTTTGAATTTCAGCACCTTTGAAGTTGCCAATGTAACTGACAATAAATACTCGAGACATTTTCTTATAAACAAATGTTTTCAAGCACGGCTGCTTATGTATTTATTTCTTTAAATTTTCGTCCTCCATTCATCTGCCGATGAATGAAATGATGCTCAAATGAGCCCAGGGTCCATAGAGGTTAGAGATGGCTGTCATTCATCTTTCATAATAAGGGAAAGTCATCCAATATTCGAACTCGAGACCTCTTGAATGCAATGCAGATACTACATGCATACTACATGATACATGCAATGCTACCGAGGCGAGCTGTATCCTTTATTCTTTTTTCCCTTTTTTTTGTAGTTTACGTCCTCCAACTTTAAGCCATATCGGCCGATGAATGAAATGATTGCAATGATACTCAAATGTGCCCAGGGTCCATATACATTAGAGATAGCTGTCATTCATCTATCATGCTAAAGAAAACCCATCCAATATTGGAACTTGCGACCTCTTGAACGCGAGGCAGATACGCCACCGAAGCTAGCTGTATGTTTTTCCCCCTTTTTGGCCGCGCCGTGGCTCAGTGGTTAGACCACTTGGCTCTCACCAAGGAGACCGGGTTCGATCCCAGGCGACCGCAAAGTGAGATTTGTGGTGGACAACATGGCGCTGGGGCAGGTTTTCTCAGAGACCTCCGGTTTCCCCCGCCATCTCATTCCACCAGTGCTCCATCTTCATCTCATGTATCATCAGTGCCACCGCCTGCGGTGCCGTATGTAGTAAAAGCGGGCGTTAAACACTACACATTTCATTTCCCCCTTTTTGTAGTTTCCGTCTTCCAACGTTGTCATATCGGACGGTGAATGAAATGGATGAAATGATGCTCAAATGAGTCCAGGGTCTATAGAACTTAGAGTCACCCGACATTCCTCTTTCAGGATAAGGGAAACCCCCCTAAAAACCTTGGTAACTCACCCTGGCCGAGATTCGAAATCTGGACCTCTAGCACGTGAGGCAGACACGCCACCATCTACGCTACCCAGGCAGGCAGCTGTATGTATGTATGTATGTATGTATGTATGTATGTATGTATGTATGTATGTATGTATGTATGTATGTATGTATGTATGTATGTATGTATGTATGTATGTATGTATGTATGTATGTATGTATGTATGTATGTATGTATGTATGTATGTATGTATGTATGTATGTATGTATGTATGTATGTATGTATGTATGTATGTATGTATGTATGTATGTATGTATGTATGTATGTATGTATGTATGTATGTATGTATGTATGTATGTATGTATGTATGTGTGTATGTATGTATGTATGTATGTATGTATGTATGTATGTATGTATGTATGTATGTATGTATGTATGTATGTATGTATGTATGTATGTATGTATGTATGTATGTATGTATGTATGTATGTATGTATGTATGTATGTATGTATGTATGTGTGCATGTCGATGTGTCTGCCTGCGTATAAGTGTGACTGTGTGTACGTGTCTGTATGTGTACATGTGTGTGTGTCTGTGTGTGTGTGTGTGTGTGTGTGTGTGTGTGTGTGTGTGTGTGTGTGTGTGTGTGTGTAGCTGAAATGAAATCGTTGTTAAACTCTAAACTTAATATTTAAGTTCAGTATATTGCAAACGTGCGACACGAAGCTTTTCAAGGAAATTATCCACTCTAAACTATTCTTAACATGAAAAACTTTTGATGCTGTGACACCGACTATGACGAAAGTTATCGAAAATCGGCTTGAACTGTGAACAAGTAAGCAGCGCGTTCGCCAACATAAACACAATAGACGATAACACAAGGTAACTAGAACTTTCTGGATATTTTTCAATCTCGAATGTTCTGGTAAGTTCCGGCGGCTATATAAACGAACACATACCAAAAGAGGTAGTTTGGCGGACTTAGAAGCCTCGCGAAATGAATGCGTAAATGCGATACTGAGTTTTTGGTATGATTGAAAGTCATTTTCTCTGATCAAGTTGGTAACGACAGTGATAACGTGCAGTGAGTCCTACAACTAAAAGGAATTGGACATGTTTTATTTTGGTCTCCGCAGCGAGCAAACAGTCCGGAAAAAGAGGCAGCGTCGTGCATATCTCATTATAACGTCAAACAGGTGCAATGACAGTGATAATAATTAAAACTAGTTCATAGTGTGAGTTAAATCTCAACAAAAGTAAGCTAGGTTATTAAGTGGCAGTGAAAACAGAGAGAAATAACAGTTGCAAAGTGGACGAAGTCACAATGTTTTATTTTTCCAAAAATGACTACATAAGGTTTATGAAAATATAGTTAGTTAATTACATGAAAAAGAAAATATACATTTTTAATTTTCCAGGAATATACACGAAACAACATACTACACAAAAACAGACATTATTCTTCAAGTTCCTTATTTTGTGAAATCGACGATTTCCAAGATGTGCTTTATTATTGCTTTGAATTGTCCAAAGTTTACTATTTTTAAAGCCCTCTTTCTATCGGTGCTTCTCGCGCTGCCATGAAAAGATTATTACATTAGGGTATGCAGTCCCGCTTTTAAATATGATTTTTTATTCCTTTAAACCTCTTGTACTTGCAATGAAATTTATAATGAAACTATAACTGCGACACTTTATCTGGATTAATATAAAGTAGGTAGAAAATAAGCATTCGTAAAATTAGTTTAAAGAAACTAAGATAATTTATATACAAATAAACGATACGAGTAGAGAATGTCACGTGAATGCAATATCAAGTTCATTTAAAGATTGTTTGCAAAAATATTTCTAAATATTAGAAACAAGGGAACTTTACAAACACATTTCAAGTGCAACAATATACGCGATTTTAAAATCTTGCTTTCCTTAATCATTAATCTATGTCATCTAAGTAACTATATTACTCAGAATTTTATATGTGTTTAAAGAAGTTTAGAAGTTAGAGCCTGGGATAGGACTCTCTGGAAATATTGTCAACCATCAATACACAGCTGTGCGTTGGGTCGCCCATCTCAAAGCAGTAGATAAATGAGTTTGTGTGTGTATGTATGGGGGGGGGGGGGGAGGAATTATCTGTTTTAGAACTAAAGTTATAGAGCCAAGCTCAAGGCGGAAATGGGTTCGCGCCCCAAAAACCACACGTTGTCGGCTATCAGTAACCGCATAGAGAGGAAAGTGAGATTGATACATCTACCATCTGTTCGTGAATCCTTGTAAGTGTAACTCACTAATGAAGCTTCAGAGGTAATCTGATAAATGTGTTTAGAAGTGCCAATATGTTTCACTTCGTCTCTATTTAAAGGACACTAATACTAAAACTTAAGTTAAAAGTAATAAAAAATCAAATTCGGCTTCTTTTTAAATATGTTGAACACTGGTTAGACTGTTAGAAAGTACTCGACTATCAACTTTCGCTCCAGGATACAATATTGTGATTTGTCCTGTGCTACATTTATAGCAAACAACTTCGAGAAATACACAGGTCATTCAAATATTAGTGGCAAAATTTGAATTAACAAAAACATTTTTGGAGCAGTCACATTATTGCAGTACTTAGAAGTAGTTTCAACCAACATGAAGGACTCGCTTTCACACATCAGGTAGCCGACGGATACCCTTCACAGCGTCTTGTTGTCCTAATATCCGAACAGACTACTCTGTTGCTACTTTAATTACCTGTCTGGTTCTAAAGTGAACTCTAAAGCGAAGTGGTAATTTCATTTTCGCAAGAAGGTCGGAATCACGTGGACTGACATCTGGGGAGTATGGAGGATGCTCCAAAATATCCCAGTTCTATCTGCGAAATAAATTAACAACAGGGTCAGACATGTGTGTGATACAACTTCTTCTTAAGTATGTTGAGAATCGTACCAGGAGCAAACACCAATTTCCCTTGCTAGTTCAATACAAGTACCACAACTTTACTGCATCCGTCTTAAGAAACACACTGTTTGTATTACTCCGCGTCCAGGTGCACAAGTGTGACAGACGACAGTGACACCTTCGCCCATGTGATACGCCTTATTACATTCAAACAAGTCGTATGCACAACCAGCATTCACTACTGTCACGTGGTGAAGCTTTTCGCGGAATTCCTAACAGGAAGTGTGCTTCTTAGGACCACTTGCCGATTGCGATCTGTCAGCCCCACGTTTTTGATGAACGTCTTCCCTTCCTCTACAAAACGCATTCGCCCACCTAGCTGCGGTAGGATATGGTAAAGTCTGTTTACCACAAGCTTCCAATAATTTTATATGACATTGTCGAGCATTGATACCTCTCGCTACCTGAATTTTAATGAGGCATCTTTGTTCGTATTTACTTAACATATTTGGAGCACTAAAGATAACAGCCTACAGTTAAACTTACTTTTTCCCTTCCCTTTCTCGTCAATGCTGACGTTAGGAGGCGCTTGGGTTCCCTCAGAGTGAGGGAGCCGAAGCATCTGACCTGAGAGATGAAATCAGCGTTGAGGGGTCTGCCCAACGCCTGAGATGAATGATTGCTGAAGCAATTGCTGGAATGATGGTGGGGGAAACCAGAGGACCCGCAGGAAACCCATCCCAGCGCCATGTTGTCCACCACAAATCCCACTTCGCGGTCGCCTGGGATCGAACCCGGGCCGCCTAGTTGAGAGCCAAGCTGTCTAACCACCCAGCCATGGCGCGGCCTAGTTAAACTTACTAAAATGTCTTATTAAATAAAATTATTGTATTCAAACTCACAGCTAACAAACACTAGTTGCTCTTATTTTACATTGTTATCAGCTTACATGATCTACCGCTGATAGCGTCAAATGCAGGCAGTGTTGCCACTAATTTTTAGTGACCCATATATATATATATACCTATGAACTATAAACTGCACATACAAACGTTCCAGATGCTCATGTACGGGAAATATTCGTCCAATTTAGTGAAAATTCTCACACTTTTAAAAATACTTTATATATTGTACACCAAGTAATTCAAGTTAGTATAATGTTTGCACACACACATTATATATAACTAGTACCTTAATGCGTAAATGATTGAACAAAAGCCCAACATTTTTCAAAAGCTAGTTTCATTTCCTAATCCTAAAGTTTCTTTTGTATGGAAATGTTTCTTTGTTTTGCTGCACTTAAAATGACTCTAAAATATTTCATTAAAACCATATTTTCAAGATATTTGTATGATTAATAAAATTTATTTCGAATTTTCTGTAAAAAGACTGTGAAATCTTTTTCATTTTTACTGAATTTTGTACAACCATTCAGTCATAAATTATATACAGCAGCTTACTACCCCGGAAACCTATATATCGTTCTAGATGTTTATGTAGATCTAGAAACATTTAGCAGTAGATGTTTATGTAAATTAAGCTTTTGTGGCACTAATCATTTATGAGGTATTCATTGCTCATGGGTTGCATGTAGTGACCTGGATTTTAAGTTTACGTATACTATAATAATCAACCTTCTTGGAGGAGCTCTTGTAGTTAGCAGATGCTATAAATTAATTCTGTACAGTATTGTGTTATGTTTCAGAACAACATATCAAATATGACAATGACAATTGCATCTATTCTGCAACAGGCCTGAGCTGACGAATTATGCTGCTATTATTACTGTTGTTGTTCAGAGGTATCAGTGATGTCAAACTCAGTACACTTTCATTTTTGTGTACTGTTAATGCTTACCTATAGTAAGTAGAACAAGTATTTTATGTATACAATGCCATTGTATTATGCTGAGCCCATCAGAAGAAGCGAGCTCGAGAAATGTGCTGCAAGTAGCTTGGAAGCAGTTCACACTCTTTCTTAATCGAATTAAAATCTCGATTGTTTCTAATCATTCTTCTACTAGCCATCAGTATCACAATGACATTTAAATTTCTCAGCACGTGACTTCTATTTCCCCGCAACATGCAAAGATTTTTAATGTCTTCTGTCCTTATTCTAACAGTGCATTGCGATATCCCACAGTAATTTACCATACCTAAGTTATTTCAAAAAATTACACACTTCAGCTGTCCTGATTTTGCTTCTTCTTCATTTCCTTTAATCACTTTTCTTATTACTCCTCTTACTTAACTGTGAATAGTCCGCCATCTCATTCGAAATGCGGCCATATATAAACAATAAAAAGGGAATAAAAATAGCAAAATATTATAATGCGTAATGTGCTTGTTAACAGAGACAGCTAAACACAAAGTTTGGATCTGGGTAATCGATTTCTGCGCATCGCCACGGATGCCCCTTGGTACGTAAGAAATCAACAACTGCATAAAGAACTTGGTCTCCTTCCTCTTCACCAGTACACACGTCAGATCGCCTCTCGCTTCTCAAACCTGCCAGATGTTCCAGGAGCTGTGATGTACGACATTGGCGTACGAACCCGCCAGCCCACACGTCTGAACAGACGACTGCCACAGGATATCCTCCTTAGTGACTCTGAATGAAAAAAGCTATGAAAATTGTTTCACAATGAATGATGTTATCTCTTTGATTATTTGTTTTTTTTTTTTATGAACAGTTTTTTTTTCTCTCTTGTGTCTCATCCTCGTTTTACAGTGTTAAGTAGATAATAGGAGCCACCTTGGTTTTCCTTACATGTTATTATATAGTTCATAAAGATTCAATTAGTTAACAAGGATCTGTAAAGCATGTACTGCTGATCAATCATTGAATAATTTTTTTTAAAAAAAGGGATCTTGTTGATTCACATGGTACTAAAGCAAGTCGACTACCTAAGATAAACAGAATATCGCTTGAAGTCCTCCTTCAGCCCCTTTCCCCCCGGTTGTCTTCTGCTAGTGTGAAGACAGTACTTGTAATGCAGCCATTTTTTTAACTGTATGCTAATTAGTATGAACTGGACAGTTCAATACGCATTTACAGAAATAGTTGTTTTTGGTGTAATTTACGTCCTGCAATGTTAAGACGATGATTGAAATGATGCTCAAATTAGTACGGGGTCCATGGAGCTTAGAGTTACCCGATATTCGTCTTTTAGGATAAGGGAAACCCCGAAAAAGTCCTAATCTAAGTAACTCATCCTGACCGAGATTCTAACTCGGGACCTTTTGAACATGAGGCAGATACGCTAACATCTACGCTACCGAGGCGGGTAGAAATAGCTTTTAAAGCAGATATAAAACCTAAGAATATGAGAAATGTAAGAAATAAGACATTTTTATTCGAGATAAGTATTGAATAGAACTCTAACCAAATTGAAGTTTCCAATTACAAGCAATTGTTTTGACGCGGAGTAACAAACAATAAATGTGACTGATTTCCCGAATCGCCGTCCACATCTTGAAGTGATACGTCGTAAACGTGCATGGTGTGTCGGTAATGTTGGTTGCATGTTAGGGATGTTTAAAGGGTGTACAGAATATACCACACTCTTAAAGTATAGTGTTATGCTTACGTCAAATAGATTGTGAAGATTCGTAAAAGGACTACTGAAGGTACTTTGATCGACTTCATGAAGGCAGTACAAATGTTTTGTACGCAATGAAAATTCAAGGTAACAAACTGAAGTAGCATGAGCGCTTTGACATAGTAAAACTGTTTTACTTCCAGTACAGATGATCAATGATTGTCGGGCAAACCGTTTTTGTTACAGTCTTCGCGCAGCACAAGTTTCCTGCAGTGACACCAGCTACTATCATCTCTACATATTCATCGTCATTGTACATTTACGGTACCTTACTGTTGAATACCATCCTGATAGCAGAGAATCAGGACTTCCATACCCCAAAGGAGTATTCTAGAAACTTTGGTCTAACAACATTCTTTCCGAAATAGGAACGTAATTAGTACAGTATAATATATTACAGACACAAAAAGCTGCAAGTAGGATTTGAACTCTTTGTTATAAAGCAGCTACCAAATATGTGGGCTGTCTTCAGATTTCTTATTTATAACGGAGGAAACGCATTCTTCTTCTCCTCCCTATTATTATTATTATTATTATTATTATTATTATTATTATTATTATTATTATTATTATTATTATTATTATTATTATTATTATTATTATTATTATTATTATTATTATTATTATTATTATTATTATTATTATTATTATTATTATTATTATTATTATTATTATTATTATTATTATTATTATTATTATTATTATTATTATTATTATTATTATTATTATTATTATTATTATTATTATTATTATTATTATTATTATTATTATTATTATTATTATTATTATTATTATTATTATTATTATTATTATTATTATTATTATTATTATTATTATTATTATTATTATTATTATTATTATTATTATTATTATTATTATTATTATTATTATTATTATTATTATTATTATTATTATTATTATTATTATTATTATTATTATTATTATTATTATTATTATTATTATTATTATTATTATTATTATTATTATTATTATTATTATTATTATTATTATTATTATTATTATTATTATTATTATTATTATTATTATTATTATTATTATTATTATTATTATTATTATTATTATTATTATTATTATTATTATTATTATTATTATTATTATTATTATTATTATTATTATTATTATTATTATTATTATTATTATTATTATTATTATTATTATTATTATTATTATTATTATTATTATTATTATTATTATTATTATTATTATTGTTATTGTTATTGTTATTGTTATTGTTATTGTTATTGTTATTGTTATTGTTATTGTTATTGTTATTGTTATTGTTATTGTTATTGTTATTGTTATTGTTATTGTTATTGTTATTGTTATTGTTATTGTTATTGTTATTGTTATTGTTATTGTTATTGTTATTGTTATTGTTATTGTTATTATTATTATTATTATTATTATTATTATTATTATTATTATTATTATTATTATTATTATTATTATTATTATTATTATTATTATTATTATTATTATTATTATTATTATTATTATTATTATTATTATTATTATTATTATTATTATTATTATTATTATTATTATTATTATTATTATTATTATTATTATTATTATTATTATTATTATTATTATTATTATTATTATTATTATTATTATTATTATTATTATTATTATTATTATTATTATTATTATTATTATTATTATTATTATTATTATTATTATTATTATTATTATTATTATTATTATTATTATTATTATTATTATTATTATTATTATTATTATTATTATTATTATTATTATTATTATTATTATTATTATTATTATTATTATTATTATTATTATTATTATTATTATTATTATTATTATTATTATTTTACTTTTGATATTATGAAATACTTAATGTTCAGGATTATAAATATGTTACAGCACTAAAGCAATTAGTAATGAATAAAGTATTTTGGTTAATCGAAGTTACAATCTACGCTAAATGTTAACATACCAAATCACGCAATGGTACTCAGTGACAGTGTTGGCAATATGGGGAAACTTAAACGCATGCGAGTAGCCCTAGTTAATGTAAGGATACTATAGCAGAGCTCTTTTACCACCCCTTACACCCTTTGGGTTGCCTGTTAGAACAAAATGGACGGTATTTCGGGAACACATTATATGTCAACATCGTCGTGGTGGACCTTTTAGGGTAATGAAGTTCACCATGAAATGTTAGGTGATCATTCATTTGTTCTCATTAGCTCGTACAGAGAGAATTATCAAAATTACCGTACCTGGTATTTACTGAAGGTTACAAGATCAAATATTGTTACAGTTGTTATTCTCGACACGCCGTTTGCAACTTCTTTTCGAAGCTCATCCTTCCTCTGTATTGCTCTACATCTAAGCAATATGTGGATTAGAACCATTCGTAGCAAACATTTAACATAGTTTATAGGATATTTATAAAACAATGAGGTGCAAAAGCTATGAAAATAAATGCTGCTATGTAGTTATGTCATATTAGTATTTCTTTATTAAAATAAATTACTTTAATTGACTGGATATTTGACTAAATCAAATTTTCAAATACTTTTTTTTAAAATATTTTGGATGATTTCTATGACTACATGCTAGCACAGGTATTCAAAGTCGAAGTGTCAGCTGAAATACTATTCTGAAATATTTAAATAAGAAACTTCAGTCATAGAAAAAGCATGTGTATATCTAAACGTGTCTCCGAATGTAATGTAATTGCAGAGTGTTTAAGGCTATAAGATGAAATGAAATGAAACGAGAGTAATTGAGGAATCAGGAAAATAGATGGAGATACCTATAGAGGGTGGCTGATATAAAGTGTTTTATGTGAATATCTCATAAGTGAACTGAAAAAAACCAAACCCCAAAAATGGTAAAACTCATTGTAGTAAGGACTTTCCAAGCTTGAAAGAAAACTTTTTCATGGGATCCCAAATGGACCATAAGGGTCAACCTAAGAATTTTAAATGGATCTTCTGTAGCATTATGTTTCTGTTTGCCATAGTGCAACGTTTATACTATTTTTACAAAATTACTTTGAGCTTCAGGGGACTTCACAGGCTACACTCTCTAAAAATACCAAAATGTACTTATACCCTTCTTAAATAAGAGGTTGTTATTCTTTTATGTCCTGACCATGGAAAGGCTATGCAACTTCTGATATATCACTTACATTAGCTACGATTAAACTAAGAATACGTAACCTCAGAAGTCCATTTATGATGGCATACAGATGCGATAGTGCGCTTTCTCTATTACAGATGATGAGTGCACTACGTGTCATATCATTGGCCGCGCTGTGGTCGAGTGGTTAGACCGCTAAACTCTCGCCAAAGTGGCTCGGGTTCTATCCCAGGTGACCGCAAAGTGAGATCTGGATGAAACGTCGCTAAGACGGGTTTTCTCTGGGATATCCAGTTTCCCCCACCTTTTCGTTCCACCGAATTCCAACTTCATTTCATGTATCATTAGTGTCACCGCCTGCGGTGCATTTCAGGATGCATTCGAAGCACCTATCGCAAAGGAAGGACATTGAAAGGTGGGTGTTAGGTCATTAACAATTCTGCACCAGGGCCAGATTCAATTCCTGCATTGTATATAAGTATTTTGGATTGTTATTAAAGACGTGTGTTACAGTTTATGAATGTAATTTTTGAAATGTACAACCCCTTTTCGGGCCCTAATTAAGTAATTGTAAACTTAATTCCAAATGTAGTAGGCACCAAAATGTAGTTCTTTAGCTTAACGCTGCTGAACACTGATTTTTAATATGTGTGTCAAAATGGCAGCAATTGCTTTGTACTTCTAGTGTTGACTGGTCCTGAGAAAACGTGAGGAGCTTCGGACAAGAAAATAACCTTAATTTGATACAAATATGCATTAGAATTGTTGCGGAATATCCTGAGATAGAAGCTGCTTTGCAATCACTAAACCTTGAGAAACCATTAACAATCTTCATCATGACTATCTATTTGGTGTGTAGCAACGTATAAATTCTAGTTTGTGTCCCCACGTTCCTTAAATTATCCTACTCCTCTGTTGGGGTAATTTTTTTAATAGGTCTGTTCCTATTTTGAGCGGGATACACCAAGGCTGCCCTGTGCCCATGGTTTTTTTTTATAACTTTGTTATGGTTTTCTTGAAGAAGAAATATTTAGTTTAGTCCGCAGCATCAACAGGAATACTCCTATAAGAACTTAAACGAATAATATAAACAGTTACTACGTAATCACCACCATAACCATCAAGAATTCTTCTTGCTTCTTCACACACTGAGCTTTTGTGAGCAACCATCTTCTACGAAGATTAACTATCTAAAATGTTGAACATTATTTAGAAAATTCAGTTATCGAGTTATCTTAGTGTATCGAGTTAACAGTGACATAATATCTGTGCAATCACCAATGCAAAATCTGATTTCCGGAATCCAACCACAAGTGGGGTCTTAGTTTAATGGCAGTTTATGAAAGGGATCAGCACTCTTCATTAAAATTTCGTTCGATATGGCACATGATAATCCATAACCTTAGTTCACTAGCGGAGTATCAATACGCCATGCTATTTCTTGACCATACAGTGAAATATATTTGCCCTTTACCTCAGAGATTTTTCTGTGAGCATCCTATTCCTATAAGGAAAGACCTATGTTGCCATTTTCTATTAAGAGTTCTTCCA
Source organism: Mantis religiosa (assembly GCA_030765055.1). NCBI lineage: Eukaryota > Metazoa > Arthropoda > Insecta > Mantodea > Mantidae > Mantis > Mantis religiosa. The sequence continues at coordinate 97,535,990 of CM060947.1, read as the reverse complement.
TCCGGAATACAGAGGACTGATATCCAAACTTTTATTGGAAGAATATCTGGAGAGCTTTTCGTAATTCTGAAACCTTAACGGACTGGAAGACCGCCATCTACAAGATACAAAACCATAGTGCCCACAGCACAAAAGCTCCATCACTGGTTTACAACCTGCATTCCCGAAACTTGGCACTGAATTCAATATAAAATCCGCTGCATTAGTATGGCAGATAACTTTCATACCAATCTTACAGCTAGGTGTTCTAATTACACGTCATGTATTTGTCCAAATATGGCTTTTAATAAGATATTTCCACTATATGTTGCAAGATTCCACTCCCAGTGTATGTGTGCTTTGAGATATTCCTAACACACCATCGGATACACCTCAAAAGGACACTCTGTTTTTACCCACCACGTCTTAGATGTTCCTTTTGTTTCAAGGTAAACAAAGAATGAAACAGATTTGAAAGTGTAAGCTGTGGATCTACTAGGCTATGAAGCAGCATCATTCCAGCAGTTGTTTCTACCAAATTACTGATATTGATCTTTTATTTCCTGCTGCCCAATATTAATTTGTTCTAGTCAATTGACTTCTTTCCACAAAAGAGTATATTATCAATGTGTCAGAATATTCAATGCACTTCTAAATTACTTAAAATTTCTATCTTCAGGAAAATTAATGAGTATAAGTCTGCTCTTAAAAACACTTAGCAAGGCCTATCACTCAGTACAGGAATTTATGAATGATTCTTAAGGTATCTTGGGCTATAAAGGGAATGTAATGCATCATTGAATTGGTTTAATGTATAATCTCCATAAAAAAATAGTCACCACATTTTCTTGGATTATGTGACATGTTTGTTCATGACTCATTTTTCATCTTGTATGTCAATTAGGCAGTGTTCAAGTACATTGGTTATGAGCAATTGTATAATATTATGCGTAGCAGTAATAGTTCTTAAAATGTTTTCCTATTTCAGTCAAATGCTACAGAAGTTATAATTTTTGAAGGTGGTGCTGGTGGTGGTGGGGTGGTGGTGGCGATGATGATGGTGGTGGTGGTAGTGGTGGTGGTGGTGGTGGTGGTGGTGGTGGCGGCGGTGGCGGTGGCGGTGGTGGTAGTGGTGGTGGTGGTGGTGGTGGTGGCGGCGGTGGCGGTGCCGGTGGCGGTGGCGGTGGTGGTGGTGGTAGTGGTGGTGGGTTTTTCTAAAGCAGGGGAAAAATCTTATAAAGAGCATATAGCGATTTGAATTTTCACCAACTAAAAAGCCCTGCATTCTCAATTATCTCTTGGACGCTGCTTCAAGAGAAGCTGCTTATAGATGGTATGGTATGTCAACTGATGTCAGATTTAGTTAATCTTCTTGTTGTTTTCTCTTTATAGACATAGCATCTTTTGCCATCTCACTTATTATATTCCAATTTTTGCAAGAGGCTAACATTTTTTACGAGATTTTCTGGCGTTATTTCCCATATTAAATGGTGGTGGTGATGGTGGTTATAAGATATTAAGAAGGGCATACTCTGATGATTGGTGGTTGTAGTTAAAATGATTTATGTTAATTTGGTGAGGCGTTTCTTCTGTATGACGTCTTTAATGTCCTATAGCGCTGCCCAGTGATGGAATCAAACGAATAAAGTAAAGAAAACAAAATACAACTCAGTGCCATGTTCTATATTCAAACACAATGCTGAAAAAAGGGAGGGAGAATGGAAATTCAAAGCAAACACATTGCGACCAACTCTTATAGGTTTTGACTTTCACTTAAACCGACTGTATTCTCCATTCTCATTATCTCCAAATTTGTAATTAAAACATTTCTATATGTTTAACATAATGTATGTAGATTAATATAAGCGTTTAACAAATAGATGTTAAGAGTGAGTAGAGAAAGTCATGTGAGTGCATGCATCATATTTTGTCACATACGATTTTGTGCTTTCATTACATGTTTTGTCACAGTGATAGTATCGACTTTTCTGGAAGTATACAGTCACAGAGCCGGTGGCCATCAGGACGTAGTTAAAGGAGTCAGCACTAGGTTGCAGCACATGTCGCATCTGTACTTTGAGGAAAGGAATAAATAAAATATTTCAGATATATGTATATCTGTTCATAAATTACGAGTTCAAAAGAAATGAATGATATTAACAAAATCTCGTAAAGGAGTAAGCTATTTACGAACCATTACAATATATTTCATTATAGTGGAAAAATGGGCAGAAGAACACAAAACTGCAGTTGGGAATGAAAATATATTTATTGTATACGGCAATGGTGTTAACTTGGACAAGGGTTTAACCTTTCGCCAACACATCAGGGACCGAGCGGCTAAGGTACAGGGAGCAATTGCTTCACTGTATCCAATGCTGGGGTCAACCTCGATGCCAGTTGGTATGAAGTTATACCTTTTCCGAGCGCTGGTAATCCCGGTTATGCTGTATGCCTGCGAGATCTGGGGCATGGCCGCAGACAGCGTGCTAGCATGGCTCCAACGTGCACAGAATAGAGGACTTAGGTCTATATATTCTGTGGGTCCTTATTTTCCTACCAGGTTGCTACACGAGGCCTCGAGTCTCCCATACGTGGAGGATGAAATCAGGCGCCGGGCATCAAAATTGTACGCAAGTTTACTAACTCATAGAAGCGCCCTTGTCAGATCCCTGGGAGATTATGATCCCACTAGACGTCGCTCTAGTCAGCACCGGTTACCCCGCATGGCTTGCGGGCATCCGAGATAACCAAGGAGCTAATCCGAACAGCAGCTAAAGCTGAGCTCCACATAATCCTTCCAAGCTGCTTGGCATCAAAATTATATACCCAAAAATTAAATAAATAAAACACCAGGGTGCAAAGTGTTGCATCCTGTCCTTCAACCCCCAGGTACATACTAGTAACCTCATAAAAATTCATCATCCTAAAAATCAACATTTCACCCTACAATATCCCGATATTTACCTTACCTGCGGTAAAACCCTTAACGGGTGGGCACGCAGCAAAAAAACCTTCTGGCTTTATACAGCCAGTCAGCACCACATGGCATGGCATGGCTAGGCAATGAACGAATGAATGAATGGTTATTCTGAGCGCTGGTAATTCCTATCATGCTTTTTGCCTGCGAAATCTGGGGCATGCCCGCAGACAGCTGGTTGGAATGGCTTCAACGTGCACAGAATAGAGGACTACGGTCTATCTATTTAGTGGGTCGCTACTTTCCAACCAGGTTACTTCATGAAGCCTCGGGTCTTCCATACGTGGAGGATGAAATTAGGCGCCGGGCATGCCCGCAGACAGCTGGTTGGAATGGCTTCAACGTGCACAGAATAGAGGACTACGGTCTATCTATTTAGTGGGTCGCTACTTTCCAACCAGGTTACTTCATGAAGCCTCGGGTCTTCCATACGTGGAGGATGAAATTAGGCGCCGGGCATCAAAATTATACGCCAGTTTACCCAACCATAGAAGTGCCCTTGTCAGATCATTGGGAGATTATGACCCCAGTAGGCGTCGCTCTAGCCTACCTCGAATACCCCGCATGGCTTGCGGGCACCCAAGATAACCCAGGAGCTAATCCTAACAGCAGCTAAAGCTGAGCTCCACATAATTCTCCTAAGCTGTTTGGCATCAAGATTTTACCAATGTTAAATCAGAAACAAAAACACCAGGGTGCTAGGTATTGCATCCTGTCCTTTCAATCCCAAGGTACAATCAATGTAACCTTACACAATAATACCAACCTAAAAACCCACATGTCACCCTACAAAATTCCAAATATACCTTACCTGCTATAAAACCCTTAACGGGTAGGCACGCAGCAAAAACCTTCTGGCTAAATACAGCCAGCCAGCACGACGAGCGAGCGAGCGAGAAATGAATGATGTTCGCCTAGCCGGATTGGGAGTACATTGGCAATTATATGTATGATATCTAGGCGTTTTGCTTGATGTAAAACTGACGTGGAAGTACCACATCACCTACACAGCCAGCAAGGTCAGCAAACGTATGGGTATGTTATATCCATTATACAATCTACGCTTAGTGATGTCCATATCCAATAAATTGCTTCTGTATAAACAAGTGCTACGACCAGCCATCACTTATGTCTGTGCCATTTGGGGTATAGCAGCTAAAACTCACCTACATCGCCTTGAAGTCCTAAAGTCTCGATTCCTCCGTATTGTCACGGATTCTCCATGGTACGTTTCTAACCTTGTAATCCGTCGTGACCTTCACATTCCTACCCTAACAGACTACATCCACACCCTCTCACTCCCATTCTATCAAAACCTGTCCCATCACTTCAACTCCTTTATACGCGGTCTAGGTGAGTACGACATCGACCCCGGCGAAAAATACAAAAGACCAAGGCTTGTTTTAGGCACATGAAAACACTGCAGTATCAGTACACAACTTATGTATTAAAAAAACACAAAAACAAACCTGTACCGTCATTTGCCCTAACTTATAAAATATTCTACAGCCAGTAGAGGGCTCAATCCTGATCTGGCTAGACACTGAAAGTCTGGCTTCCGGACTTTCAAGTGTCAAATCGCAGGTGTAAATGAATGATTACATACACAGACATATCTTATTACATACATATTATAAGAATATATCAGCCTCGAGATCTATGAATACATAATCTCACTGTTTTAAAACTAAAATACAAAAAAAATACCTCTAGAAGTGATAAACGGTTAAGGGTTTGCTGATTATTCCTTCACATTGACATTCCGTAACCTAAGCTTGTAGTTGAAATTTGAATTATATTTGAAAAGGTTTGTGCCATGCCGTTAGGTTCTGCTTAATTCGAGATATTGTGATGTTGCAAGTGCATTTTAATTTGAGAGCTGCTCTGTAAAGACACCTCCATCATTAGCCATGTTAATTTACATACAAACGTATTCCGATGGCTAAAAAGAAATCATCATCATGCCGTCACATGTTTCCTAGAATCCTACCATAGCATTCAACGTCCCTTTCTACTTTCTCTACTTAAATAAGAGGAAGTACTGTATTCCAACCGAGGGAATGCACCAGGTGGTTTCGTCTGTGGCCCGCATTCGGGTTCAATTCCCGTGGCCGACCTGCCTGATCCATGGATTTTTCAGGGGTTTTCCCTTGTTGTCAGGCAAAGACTGGGTAGATTACATCCCCAAATTACCTGTCCCTCCATTTCATCTCCATTATCATTTTATATCATCGCTCACCTGGTGGTCTCTTTCGGGGTTGAAGTATCGGCGAGTGTCTCGGCGGTGTCGTGACTCCTTGGGGTGGCCGCCCTCTGTCTTCTCTCACCTCATCCTTACTCTCGGATATACCCCACTTGGGGCAATAAACCATATGTTTTGGTGTCGAATCCCCTACGTGGTAATCCTAATTCTAATTGTATTCCATGCAAAAACTAGACACTAGAAATACTTGTTTTAACCCCTCCTCAGTTTACAACAAAACAATTTTTAAAATAGTGTTTTAGTAAGATATAAGCACTTTTTACTGTTTATTTTCTTTAGCTTAAAATAACTTGAATAACCACCAAAATGTATATTTACGTTCCGAATGTTCTAGGAAGTGTCAGGGAGGCTTTCAACGAAATCGCCACATCACAAACAACTCTTTTTATGGAAGCATTTTCAGTTTTTATTTTTTCAAAAAGTTCTCTAATTATTTCCATTAAGACATCATAGTATATTTAAAGTATTTACTTGATAAACAAATGTACATCTTTACTATAAGGGATACCAGCCTGCGAAGTCCTCTAAAAGCGGAAGTAATATTGTTAAACTTTGTATAACCGATACACTAATACACACAAAATCTTGCTACAAAACTGTAGGCGCTTTAAAACACAGTTTACTTCAAATACATTTTTCAGTGGCATTGGCCATTTTCTAGGTTTCCGATATTACTTAATTTAGACGTTCATTTGTTTTTGTCATTTTAAAACATTATGCTGTTTCTCGTGGTGTTATGAAAAGAGCATGGAATTTCAAGGCCAGCATGTAGCGACCTGTTTTAAAAATATTTAGAGGTCATTTTAGTAAATGTTTATCGCTATTAAGTAAAACAGTGGCTTTGCAAAGGAGAGTAGGTACATATTGTTCATTAAATTAATAGAAATAAAATATTACAAATGTGACCCAGAAACACACCCAGTGCTGTAAAATGTGATTACGTGGGGGATGGGGTGGAGTAATCAAATATACACATAGTCACAAACATATCAACACCAAATGGTGTCACATCAGTCAAGCATCATGACTCTTGCAGCAGAATGATGACCGCTCGAGTAAATTGTCGAAGTGATAACTTTCGGACATCTGAAACACGGTGAAAGCTTTCTTTCCTAGTCTTTCTTTTTTCCTCTGCAGAAATATATGATTTCGTAAAGGTAGGTCATGTGTAGACTCTATTCATACCCTGTGAATAAACGGCGACAACATAATATAGAAACACATATATATTTTTATAAATTACGAGAAGGTTTTTAAATCCTTACAGTGGAATGTTTTGTGAGTTGTAATGGAAAAGAGTGGAGTACCAGCACATTTAATAGAAATAAAAAATAAATGTATACAGGTATTACCATAAAAATTAATGTAATGAATAACATTAGCAACCGCAGATTAAAAATAAATCATGGCGTCAACCAATGATGTCCACTGTACTCAATTTTATTTAACCTTTATATAAACGATATCATTAGCAACTGGAAGCATAGAGTTAGTAAGCATATTAGTTTTAATGGAAAAGCAATAGACACTATAACATACATTGACCATTGAAGCGAATAATTTTGGGTGGCAGGGTAAACAAAGTGTTCCGCGTTGACGGGACAATTTGAAGCAAATAGTGTTTAGCGCAGGGTAAAGCAATGAGGTTTCTCTCAGGGTATGCGTGGGTATGTACGAGTAGGATGGTTTTAATGACACTGGAATTCCCGTTTCAAACTGATTTAATGACTGCTTTTTTATAATAACATTAAACTCGAAGTTGCCGACCAAGGGTTACCAATATCACTGTTTAGAGTTACTGTATGTGGAATGCTTATTACTCGATAAAACTTAATTCGTTCTTCACGTACATATGAACCGGCAAATATCTTCTCTCATCGCTTCTGGTCTGTCTTGCCCAAGACAGAGGCGATGACTTTCTTACTGACTTGCCAGCCACGAACTGTTTGTTCTCACACTATACACAGCTGTGCGTGGGTGTGTAACTTTCACTTCTGGAAGCCCTCTTTTCACACAAAGATTCCCTTTGTAACTATTTTGTCCATTTTGATTATTAATCTCGGTCATGCCATTATTAAGGGTCCGAAGAATACCTTTTCAAACAGAGTCAAGTGTTATCCCTTTAGAACCCAGCTAAGAACATTGTTTCTTACGTTTCTTTTGTTCAAACAACTGTTCAACACGATTTCTATTCGACTCAACTGCACCTGCACGCGTTCCACCCAAATATACATTCCTTTGAAATCCATTACGATTGTTTATACATTGCATTTCGAAATTTCGGTATCACAATCAAGTACTAGTTGCAGAATCAGTGGATGTCTTAGTATACATATTAAATAAAAGATTACTATCTTACAACTTAGAAGTATCTGTAAACAAAACAAGAGTTTCAGCATTTAAAGTGAAGGAACATGTTAGAATTAAGTTTTAATAAACTATACAACAGATGGCAACATTTCACTACTTGGAATCAGAAATAAACGCTGAATTAGAACAGAAAAATGTCGACAACAAACTAAATAAATTTAGCCTTATGCGTGGTATAATAAAGAGAACCCTTAAAAGGAAAACTAGAAGAAAAAACCAAATTAATTCTATAAGACAATGGAAGCCCCTATGTTATTGTATTCAGGCGAAATATGAGCATTAAACAGAAAACAGAAAAGAAAACTTGAATCAGCAGAAACGAAAATTTTAAGATCAGTGGCTAGATACTCTCTGTTAGATCATAAAACAGACAAAGAAATAAGAGACGAATTGAATATATTTAACTTCAATAAATAATTAAGCAGAATAAAGAAAACTGCAGACGACTTGAACAAGGACAAATTTCCAACTACAGTGACCGACTACATTCCAACTGTTGAAAGAAACATAGGAAGACCGAGGAAGAGATGCAAAAATATTGATTGATGGGGACAGAACGGATCCTAGGGCCCAAACATTGAATAATGACGACGACAGTGCTGCTGCTGCTGCTGCTGCTGCTGTTACTGTTGCTGCTGATGACGATGATAATGATGATGATGCATGTGTAGTGTTTAACGCCCGCTTTTACTACATACGGCACCACAGGTGGTGACACTGATGATACATGAGATGAAGATGGAGCACCGGTGGAATGAGATGGCGGGGGAAACCGGAGGTCCCGGAGAAAACCCGCCCCAGCGACGTATTGTCCATCACAAATCTCACTTTGCGGTCGCCTGGGATCGAACCCGGGCCACCTTGGTGAGAACCAAGTGGTCTAACCACTGAGCCATGGCGCGGCGATGATGATGATGATGATGATGATGATGATGATGATGATGATGATGATGATGATGATGATGATGATGATGATGATGATGATGATGATGATGATGATGATGATGATGATGATGATGAGAAATATATATTGTATTAGAATTAAGTACGTATAACCCCCGAGTACCAGAGGCTACTGATCAGTGAACAACTTAAGTTAACAAGAGTACAAACGGAGTTCTCCATAAACACTCTGGTGTATATGCTTGTCTTCTCCAACTTCCGGTAAACCCGGTTCTCCAACGTATCTTAAGGAAGTCCTCATTTTCTCCTGACTGCTCAAAGCTCCGCCACATGTTTCGTGATTTTCTCCCACAAAATAATCACTTAACCACGTGACATTTTCACTGCTAAATCTATACAACTTTTTGAAATCCTGTTCTTCGGGGTTTCTCCTTTGTTTGTAGACCTTTCTTTCCCGAATATTCATAAATACAGCCATTTCTACTTGCGATAAACCTTTTGCTAAGCTAGCGAAGACAACTGACGCAGATTTGAGTTTATCATAGCTTTTGCTATGAAGCAAAAGCAATTACTAGGTGTTCTGCATACCAATTCTAGCAATTGCTATGTGTCATAGCTTTTGCTTAACCTGGCCTACATGATCTATCTTTTGCTAAAGCAAAAGCAATTGCAAGATAGTATTATGTATATATATTGAAGCATTAGCTAGATTTTGCTACAGATTTGAAGCAAAAGCAATTGCTTAGTTTTTATGCATACCACCCATTGTCCGATATGACTTAACGTTGGAGGACGTAAATTACAAAAGAAAAAAACACAAAGCGATTACCTGAAGTTTAGGACTAAACGGACGTGTGACAGCTAAGTTAAGTCGTATTTCCAAAACGAAATGCCTAGTCTGGCCAAAAAATGCATATTGTTTGTAGACGAGTGCCAGTTCCGGTTGTTTGATTCAAAGTGTCGAAAATGTGTAGTGTTTAACGCCCGCTTTTACTACATACGGCACCACAGGCGGTGACACTGGGGGTACATGAAATGAAGATGGAGCACCGGTGGAATGACATGGCGGGGGAAACCGGAGAACCTGGAGAACATCCACCCCAGTGCAGTGTTGTCCATCACAAATGTCACTTTGATCGCCTTGGTGAAAGCAGAGTGGTCTAACAATTACGGCGCGGCCACTCAAAGCGTCGGCTATTTATTCGTCTCTGTGTAGGGAAACATGTATTTCCCAATGCATCAACCTAAATGTAACGCATGGAGGAAGCTCTCTGATGGTTTATGCATGCTTCTGTGGCAACTCCGTAGATCTTTTAATACTTAAAGAAAAAGTGGAACTAGAGCAGTACCTTAGAATCTTTTTAATTCCACACCAAGTGAGCCTTTAATAGAAAAATGGGGTAATGGAGTCTAACGAACCCAAAATCACATCACTATGTTGGAGCACCAAAGTACTTCGAAAAGACTATAATTTGACCGCCTCAAAGTCCTAATTCCAACCCAGTAGATTAGAACATCTAGACCGCGCACTTCTCGTGAGGATTACAAGAACATCTCATCTGTGGGATGTGTTACTCCAAAAATGGAATGAAATCAATGTAGATTTTCTAGATAAATTGATAAATAATGTCTAGAATATATGGAGTTAGCAACAATAACGTTTTGGTATTCTGAATGCGTGTAGCTTGTGTTAAATAAAATTTAGAAAAATGAAACTAAGTATCAATGGAAGGTGAACTCCAAATATTTTGGTTACAGTATCACAGTTGGCAAAACTGACGCATAAACACGTATAAAATTTCAGATTATTTAAAGCTATAAAATGGCTTAAAGGATAAGTGAGCAATTTGTATTAATCAATCTCTAATTAATTGTTGTTCAATGAAATTTTTGGACAAGGGTTGGTATTGATCTCCTTTGTAGACCAGTAGTTCCACTGCGCCCGACCGACATAGAGTGTCTCAACTATCAAAATCACGAATCCACTATCTCCTGGATTTCCCCATCTATTGTTACATTTTGAATTTTTGTGTGAATCACGTGTGTAAGCTCTAAACTGTAAATGGTCGGTTTCAATTTCGAGTTTTAACCATCGTACAAATTTTGTATGTGCGCATTACCGAACGTTGATAGAGATTTTCCCACAGCGTCCACTTATTTAATTTCCAGGCACGTACGGTGCGAAAATTTAAGAATTCGGATAATCTACGACTCTATTGTATCGATCACGTACATATTGGCATGAAAGAGAAGACGGCAGCAGACCGACCCTCCACATGGTTCGCAGGCATTGTTTTCCTAGGAGTGGACCTGTTATGAAGAAAGCCGACCAACCTATGTTCTCAACCTTGAGGGACCTCATATTTCTGTTTCTCCGTTCATCTACATTTCTAGTCCATCATACACTTCTTATTTTATATATACCTCATCTATTATAATGTGTGTTTTCTGTGCAAAATAATCAGTATAGAATATCTATGCTAACCTAATATTATTTTGATATAACATATATTAAGCGAATTTATGCTTATGACCAAGGGGAACCGTTACACACATTATCCCTAATCTAAGAATACGCATTACATCAGTTGTTCGAATATACTTGGGCGGAAATGGGCCACAGGCATGATGTGTACCGTGTTATAAAAAAGCTCATATGGAACATCGGTAACTACTGTAACAAAACGGTTTGAATTTCTTGTTTTCTTTTTGATAATAGTTTCATATTTCTAAATTTTACTAAACATAAATTACACGATTTCGAATCCCATAGGTCATTTGTAAAAATCTGGTATACTGCAGCAATCAAAAAGGAGGACAAAGCTTTGGAGTGTTGTATTACGTTGAATGTCTTTTGTTTTCAGTTCTTCTTGTTAGGTAATAATAAACGTTAATCAACACAACTAATGCCATTAATATTTCTTTTAATTGTGATTATAAACCATTTACTGATATTAATGAACGTCAGACATTCAGGCAGACATAAACTATAAACGATTTTAAACTGTAGGGTTTAGGCAGTTTTCATATTGTCACCGATCGCATTGTTGGTTGGAGTCACCGCAAAACCAGTGCCGGGCATACGTGGGCGTGAAAGAAATAGATAGTGGTACGTGAGTAGGACGCTTGCCAAGATAGAGAAAGAAATAGACAGAGAAAAGACAGAGATAGTCTGGAGTTTCCTGCTGCCATCGTGATGTTATCGAACGATCGGCGGCTTTCTAGAACAACGACTGGAGGTATAAAAGCCAGCAAAGTATTAGAGCGCAGTTAGTTGTTAATTGTGTGCGTGTGCAGCGGTGTAGTGTACCACAGTGATTTCTTTCATTTGTTTACGTGTGGCGGGAATAAATAGACGACCTCGAAGATTGTGTTTGTGTATGTTAGATAATTTTTCTGCTGCCAGGGTAGTACAAAGCAACTTTTTACTTAAATAAAGAGCATTTTAAATTTCTGAAAACTAGACTTTTGATTCTACGAACCCACAAAGTCCCAATATTCACGTAAACAAATTGGAATGCCTTCCTCTTGGACATCAAGTTACATAAGAGGTTTCCACAGAGGTACGCAGAGGTTTTCACAAATAAAACACGACTGATATACTTCCAGTCATATATTTTCGTACAGAATCTACCCAAAATTACTAAGCATAAATTGGCTTTACGACTACTGCTCTTGATGATTCTTATTCTATACGAGGTTTTTAGTTATTTTCTGGAAGCACAAACAATTTGGAGAGACTGCAACCCTGTCACCAGCGTGACACATTAAATGTTATCGTTTGCCAATTTCCAATGGTCAGACGCAACTTAACTCGAGTAAGCAAATCGAAACCTCTGCCTCAACCATTTAAACATCCCCAGTACAAACAAATCAGCAGGAACATTTTAAAAACTTGGCCAGAAAGTGATAGATAAGTTACACAGATGTACGGCAAGTTCACCGCTCGCAACAGTATACCTAAGGCACAGTTACTTGAAGTTACGGAAAAATGACTAAAAACCAACTAGAGTAAGCAACATCATATACACCATCTTCTACCCATTAATTTGCGAACAAACGTGAGCAAGGCAGGAGTGCACCATTGAACCTTGTGTGGCACTCAAGCCACAGGGGTGCGTTTTTTTTTTTTAATTTACGTCCTCCAACGTTAAGTCATATCGGACGATGAATGGAATGGGTGAAATGATGCTCAAATGAGTCTTGGGTCCATAGGGCTTAGAGCTACCCGACATTCGTCTTTCAGTATAAGGGAAAACCCCGGAAGAAACCTTATCCACCTAACTCACCCTGACCGAGATTCGAACTCGGGACCCCTTGAACGTGAGGCAGACACTCTACCACCACGCTACCGAGGCGGGCCAGGCGTGCGTGAAAGTACAAATAAATGTCAGATTAGAAAAATATGGCTTAAATTTAGATCCCATTTCGCTGAAATGTAAAATATTAGTGGGCATTTTGCTGTAAAAACTGCAAGTAAATATGATCTCAAGCCGAAGCAATAAATGAAGATATTATTAACCCCTTCGACCTCAGTGTAGTTTTGGTATGTCATTTATACAGTTTAGTTCACTTGAATGTTATAAACCACCGTTCGCCTCTCAACAAGGAGGGCTTTGGTTTGGTATTCCGAGGACCATATGTAGGATTTGTGGTAGACGAAGTGACATCTGAAAACGTTTTCTCCGGATTCTCCGGTTTCTTCCTCTATCTTGATATCCATCCTGTCTGTTCTCTGTACCCAGAGTGTGACTGCTGCTCGACAGGCATCTGACCTCAAGCTCCCAGTTATAAGTCCTGAGGGATGTAAGTTCTTCATACAAAGAGGTTAGTCAAACAAAATAGAAAAAAGAAAAAGAAGCATATTTTAATCCAGCAAAAATAATAGGCATTCAACGCTCTCGTTCTCAATACCTATTTTCAACCCTTAACATAAAAATTAGAACATCTTTTTCTATCTCGTAAAACTTTGAACATGTTACACTTAAAGCAACTTTACAGATCTTTAAAGATTTGTATAACAGGTGACACAGAACCTGGCAAAAGCACAGGTTACCTATTAATTTTCAAAAATATATCTAACTCTTACTTTCAATGGCAAAGCAACTCGAGTGTTTTTTCTTTTAGACAAATGCACTTTTTTATTTATAATTCCTTATACACACAATTATAATTTTTGGCTCATCAGGGTGCATATTTAGCCCTTTACCTATGGCGGAAATTATAGTTAATGTCTTACAACCTCAAAACTATATCCATATTTCGCTATATCTCCAACTCTTATGTACAAATTGGCATAGTTTCTTTAACCAATTTAACAAGAAAGTTAGTAATTTTTCTTGATGAAAAGCTAGTCCTTTTACATTTTAGTTTTATAAAACTAACGTCCTCTAACTTATGTCATATCGGACGATGAATGAAACTAGTGAATTGATGTGCAAATGAGCCAGGGTCAATAGAGCTTTGAGACACATCACAGAGGTGTCGTTGAAGATGAACCCTGCTCCGAGGAACAGTGGCCTTCGACTTATTGCCATCCCGGGACACTGCCCCTTACTGGCATCATGTGGGGAATAAGTCAACGGATGGTGGGTATATTGTTGAAGGTAAGATAGAAAGATATGAGGATCATGTAGTTCTGGTGGGCCTAAGGATAGTCTTGGGTATTTATAGGTAGCCCCGGGATCTATATCATACTTCCCGAGATCCCTGATGAGATGGTTAAAACTGGATGGTAGATCAGAATGGAGACGTTGAGAATATAGGTGCTTAGTTTCGGAAAGGAGAGGTCATTGTGTATATTGGCACTGGGGATATACCTTCAGCACCTGTGGCTAACCGTAGATAGCAATTTTGCAGGACCTGGAGTTTGTTCAAATGTGAGGAAGAGCTTACATTTTTTTTTTTTTCGAGTGGAGGAAAAATATATTTGTAGATTTCTACTGTGTTGGAGGGTGCAGTGGGGTATGTGGGCTTCACCTCAAGGGTACTCCTCCACTAAAATACCTCCACCGGATTGGGAAGAAGAAATGTGCTGCGGTACCGCCTTAAGCAGCCGCGCATTCCAGGAGATGATCTTAGCTGCCTCGCAGTGCGATTCAGCAGAGTGGGTTTCTGGTGCAGGGATACAGACTTGACATGAAGCCCAGCCCGATCCACTGGTGGTTTTTGGTAGGATTCCTGGTGTTATTTGTTGGGAAGTTTAGGGTAATTCATCACGCCGTAGCGCTGTAGGGAATGCAGCACCGAAATTGGCTAGAAATATGGGATAATTTTTGTTTTTTGTTTTTGAGTTAATAAAATACCTTGAAACTTATAGTATCATAATTCAACTAAATCTATGAGTTTCAGATACTTAAATACGTTCACCTGACAATTTAAATGCCCGTGCGCACGTGCATGCCGGTCCTTGGATTCACAGAATTCTGTCATTTGAGTTCGATTGAATGTACTAAATTTATACATTTGAAATTAGCGAGCAAAGTCTCTGGTGGAATTTTGTGTGTTGGTATGATGGTTATTTCTTACAATATGTGGCACCATGGAAACAAAACACTGTCTGCATACATTGAAATCAAATAGTACTGTTTATAGTTTGTTTTTGTGTGAATTTCAAACTTGGTCGGGATTTTCTTGTGTTTCTCGTTAAACTACATACTGTTTATATATAACTGATGAGTTTTTGTGTGACATTTAACATTTATATAGGTATTTTATACATAAAACGTGCATATAACTGCTATATAGGTTGAAGGTAAAATATTCTTTGAAATAACTGACCTTCTGTTGACTGTACATAGGATCATGAACAGGCTAAACGATACATGGGAAGAAACATCTAAACATAACAATAGGAACATACTTGAGGCCTGATGTGGTAAGAAAACTAATGCCTGTGTACCAAAGGCTGGCATCAGATGAAATCCTAAGGAGATGTACATTGGGTAAGACACTAAATGCAAATGAAAGTTTACATAACATGATATGACATAATTGCCCAAAAGAAATATTTTGTGTCAAAGAAGAGACTTCAGGTTCCTGTGACATTAACCAGCAGTGAATTCAATTTTGGTTGTTCTTCCTCACTCAAGCTACAGTCAGACATAATGGACACAGATTTCAGTAGCATCTCTAAAAATTAGCCAAGGGAAGGAACAATTACTCTTACTTCATTCAGCAATTTCTACGAAGGTAACTTCTAGAACATCCAGAAGGAAACTAAAATTGAAGAAAACTGCTGCAGAAGAGAGAAGGAAGAGGCAGGAGGGTGCCACTTATATATCTGGAGGGTTTTAGTCTACTTCAATGCATGTATCTGAGAAGGAAAATGTTTTGGATTTTAAAATTTGATTTACTCAGTTATAGTTTTTTCAACATTTGTTTGCAATTCAAAATGTTCCATACGATGCAGTTTTGATTCAGTCCCTATAAAAGTTTCAACACATGATCTTAGAAAGCAAACAAAGGTTTTTTTTTCATATGAATTTTAATATGCATTATATTTTTAAAGTTATTGATTTATAAAATCAAAGGTTTAATAATTTTTTGGCCTTTTTGTTTGCTCCATGCCTATTTTTTTCCCTCTGGAAATAAAGGCAGTATAAGAAATTCATGTGACAGATATTTTCTTCATAACTATCTAAATATTTTTAAAAATATAAAAATTAAAATTTTGAAAATTTTCATCACGTGGATCGGTTTGAATTTTGCCCAAATTTTGAATTTCATATATTAATTATTCAAAAACTATTGAACATAAGAACCAAATTTTGAATCCTGTGTCCGCTATGCATCAGAACTAAGTGGTAAAATTTTCAGCAACATTGGTACAAAAATTTCTGGATTTGGGGTTTTCGGTGCTGCATCCCCTTAAGTTTGGGTGTTTCATTGTCACTGCAAGTAATACTTGCAAGCATGTCAGTTGTAATCTATTATACTTACTGCTATCTTGCTAAACCTAAATATAAATCTAGTTTGCATTATCGGCATTTGCCTTTAATGGTCAGTTGTAATTATCTGCCGTCAGCATCGTTAGTTGTGTGGAAAAAAAAGCCTTCTCATAGTCCATGTATCTGCTTGGTCGATATTTTAGAGTACGCACTCGGCGGGTGGCCTACCTATTCCATTGTAGGTGCGAGCCTGTGCCACTCACGGGGGACCCTCATTCCCCGGGTCCGCCTTGGCCAATGATTGGCGCAAGGACTTGAGGGCTGTGGGAGGTGTGTGTGTATGTGTGTATGTGTGTATATGGGTGTGTGTTTATCTCCGGTCAGCGATGTAAAGTATCTGGAACGTTAACAAGATTTTCTAGAGTTACGCTAAATTCTTCTTTCAGGATTAGGGAAAACCGTGGAGAAAACTTATCAGATACTGACCCTGACCGAGATTCGAACTCGAGGCCTCTTTAACGTAAAGCAAACATGCTATCTCTACATCACAGAGGTAGGCATTTACATGTAAGTGAATGAAATAATAGTAAATAACCATTAAGAAAGCAAACCCCTTAAATTAAATGAAGTTTAGGTATTGTTACACAATGGATAGAGAAAGAAATATCGACATCAGAGCAATTTCACTGTCTGAAGTTTAAAACAAATTTAAAATGTAGTTAAACAAAACTGGAAGTGTCATTTATCAATGATGAAGGAAGGAAACCTGCCAGTGGATAATAAATGTTCTAGTAAATATCGTGCTAATAATAGATAGAGGCAACATGAAAAACTCAATGCCACGGCCAGGATTTGAAACACGGTTCTCCTGGTTCCCGTCTAGTCGCTCTTACCCATTGAGCTACCATGGCCAATTTGCCGTCATGACCTTAAATTCTCCCATTGACTCATATATTTCCCCGGTAAACCACTAGGGGCTCTCGTATTCGAGATATACCGTTTGTGGCGACTTACTATCGTAAGTACTTGACAACCAGGCTTCATCATTTAACTCTTATTATTTTAGTTAATTGATGGAAAATAAGCATTTCTTCACCTTAGTCGTATATAGGCTAAGGTCTTTGATAGATAGAGTCAACATGAAAAATTCAATGCCATGGCCGGGATTTGGACCACGGATCTCCTGGTTCCGTCTAGTCGCTCTAACCCATTGAGCTACCATAGCCAACTTGCCGTCACGACAATAAGCTAATAAACTTCCAAGACTAAAACTGCAAACACAAAAAACGAAGATCAGCATTCCCATAAAAATGAGGTTTCCAAATAGTGTAGGTATTAAACAGTCCCGTTTTGGAGAGTTTTATCACCACCACCCACATATAAGGGAAGTAGGCTGCACAAACACTACTACATATTGTATTCTCAAAGGAAGAGCTCACAAAAGGGAGTTCACGTGAACACACTTGAGTCAAGCAACAAGTGAGACTACGTTGTCCGTTCCATTAGCTTGGTGTGCAATCGGAAACCTACGCAGACCATGTTATGGACCGTTAAACTTGGCAACCAAGAGGCTATCCTTCCTTTGCTACCATAAAATCGATGCGAACATTACCTTTAATCTCTGCACTCGTGCCTGATACGAGGACTATCGAATTAAGCTTTATAGCGCGACAATGAAGTTCAAGCACTGATAACGTTTCAGTTGTTAGCTCAAGTACATAAAGTACACGAGGCTACATGAATAAAATAACAATAAAATCCCTGGTCCATTGAACGTTCACAAGGAGATTAAATGTATCTGGCTTTTTTTCCGCTTTTGAATAGATGACATAATGTTAAGAACGGCTAGGCAGAATCGGGTACCAAGAGAATACCACAAAGCCTGAGAGAGCGAAAGGGAATTATTCCTAACATTCTCATATTTTCACATCGCACGGTGCTGGTACCGAGCAGGCTTGGACCCGCCACCTCTACCACTGCGAATCGTGACCGCAATAAGGATTAACAGAAATTAAGACCCAAAAAGCAACTGTTTATAGTTCATTTTATAATTTGATGTACAGAGCAGTAATATGGAGCAGCTCCTATCACGTGGTTTAGTCCACTAAAGATATAAGGTCCCTGATTGGGTAAAAGTTAGTACTGGTTGGAAACGGGTTGGCAACGAACTCTACGCCCGCCTTGGTAGCGTGGTGGTAGCATGTCTGCCTTACGTTCAAGAGGTCCCGAGTTCGAATCTCGGTCAGGGTGAGTTACCTGGATAAGGTTTTTCCAGGGGTTTTCCTTATCCTGAAAGACGAATGTCGGGTAACTCTAAGCTCTATGGACCCTAGGCTCATTTGAGCATCATTTCACCCATTTCATTCATCGTCCGATATGACTTAACGTTGGAGGACGTAAAATTACAAAAAAAACGAACTCTGCTCCAGCCAATGAAAGTGCAGTCTCATCGACCACCCAGTAGAAATTGATTCATATGAGACTTCAGCGCATCAGAGATCTAGGAATATCACCCTTCACGTGGATTACTTCACGCGTTAGTAACTGATTTCGCTTTACTTATTTGTTTCTTTTTATATTTGTTTATTTAACGTCCTCCAACATAAGTAACGTATGATGAAATGGGACAGAGCAAGGCAGTTAAATATTTAAATGATGAGAAGGACGTTCTGTAATACAAGCTATAATACTCTTAATAATAATAATAATAATAATAATAATAATAATAATAATAATAATAATAATAATAATAATAATAATAATAATAATAATAATAATAATAATAATAATAATAATAATAATAATAATAATAATAATAATAATAATAATAATAATAATAATAATAATAATAATAATAGTAATAATAATAATAATAGTAATAATAATAATAATAGTAATAATAATAATAATAGTAATAATAATAATAATAATAGTAATAATAATAATAATAATAATAATAATAATAATAATAATAATAATAATAATAATAATAATAATAATAATAATAATAATAATAATAATAATAATAATAATAATAATAATAATAATAATAATAATAATAATAATAATAATAATAATAATAATAATAATAATAATAATAATAATAATAATAATAATAATAATAATAATAATAATAATAATAATAATAATAATAATAATAATAATAATAATAATAATAATAATAATAATAATAATAATAATAATAATAATAATAATAATAATAATAATAATAATAATAATAATAATAATAATAATAATAATAATAATAACCCATGGCGCGACAGCCCTTAGAGGGCCAAACACACCCACCCGACTGCCGGCCTCACGCCCACTTACGCACGGCAAAGTTGGACGAACATCCAACCGATACGGAGAGGACATGTGGTCAGCATCTCGGTATCCCCCAAACGGAATGTTACTCTCCGTGACTATGACCTCTTGCCTATCGTAAGCTCCTCACTTTCCACACGATGCTGAGTGGGCACCGGTCCTATACCCGGGACGTAAAATCCCCACCACATGGGTGGGATCGAACCCGGGCCGTTTTCCGTGGCCAGGGAGCAAGGCAGGACAGCGCTTATGACTTACTAGTTATATAAATTTCACTTCATACTGTTCTTTCAAATAAGGGAACTTCCGAGTCTATAACAGAAAATTTAAAGTATACATTTTGTTAGTTAAGAAATCAAATTAGACTTGCCTTATTTCAATAAGTACGGCTAAGGCCATTTTAATAAAGAAAGTTTCCTACGTATAGGTGATATAGAATTGGGGATTTTCTTTAGAATGATCATGTTCACCTTTAAAAGATACCAAACATAAATACAATTCAGCTTTTATATTATTGACACAACCAATTTCCCCATAGCAATCACGGATTTTTTTTTTTTTTTTTTTTTTTTTTTTTTTTTTTTTTTTTTGCTGTTTCAGGTGACTTCACTTCATTATTTCTAATGAAATTTCTATCAAGTCACTGGATGGAATACAAGACTTCCTATACTTCCTATAGATAACTTTATGATTAGTCATTTCCAATTTTTGTGTTCAGTTAAGCTCATTTGTTACTTTGGTCCTTGATGTCTGAATATGAGTTTGGCTTGTTTGTTTGTTTTTATTTCTCCCAAAATTATCCAAACATTTTACTCAAAAGTACGATGTTGTTTCATCAAAAATTCAGCTTGTCCCCCGAGGGAAAAAATCTAAACTGTTTCCTTGTACTGAATGTCTTAAAATGCATACTTCATATTTGTTGGGGCACTATTTTCTATAAAATTGTTTCAATGAATTTGAATGTACTAAGATTTTAATAAGGCATTTGAAGGGCAAAGTCAACGCTGTTTTGCTTGCCGCAATTTCATACAGAATTCAGGTAATTTCTACCTTTCTATATTGGTATATTGCAAAACTTTATTTTTTATTTAGTTAATTCTTTTCGACTTGTTACTGCTTTAGTCTCCCTTGATATTCATTTAAAAATTGCTAAATATTCGCTGAAGTTAATTGATGGAAATTATTTCCTCACACTAGCCGTATACAGTCTAAGATTTTTGATTTTTGATATATCAATACAAAATCTTAGCTTGTTATTGGCTAGTGTGAAAAAGTGATCAATTTCCATCAATTAACTTCAATAATCAGAGTCAAATAATGGAGCCTGGGACTCAAGTACTTAAAATAGTAAGTCGCCACAAAGAGTGTATCTCGCATGCGAGAGCCTCTAGTGGTTTACTGGGGAAATATAGGAATCAATTGGAGAATTTAATGTCATGACGGCAAATTGGCCATGGTAGCTCAATGGGTAAGAGCGTCTTGACGGAAACCATGGCGTGGTTCAAATCCCGGCCATGGCATTGAATTTTCCATGTCGATTCTATCTATTCACTGAAGAATTTTTGAAGTGGTGTGTCCCGATTACTATATAGTAGGTAAAAACACATAACCTTTCAAGACCACCTACTTTGCAACACAGAGCAAAAACAAACAACAAAGAACATAACAGAGGTCTATTTCTGAGTATTGTGCACGACAAAATCTATATTAACTAATATACAACTTCTAGACAAATATTAATCGCGATGAACCAAGTGTATATTAAACTAAATTTAAGAGGAGAATGTACAAGAAATATTTATAGTTTGGTAAACTAACGTGACTGTTACACAACATTCTAGCGCTAAATGCATTATAATTTCAATACTGCTGAGAGTGTCGTAAAAAGCTACTAATGCGTGTATAGTTTAGTACTTATAAGCTTTAAGCTTTCCCTTAAGCTGACGAAAAGCAGGCTAGAATTGCAATCGAAACTCGCAGGATATTTTATTTACATGGAAAACAGATGGCATACTCGTTTTGCATATGACTCAATATTGTATAGCTCTGAGTGGCAAAATGATGGTGACAGATAATCCTACAAGCCGTCAATATGACTGGCACATGACACCCGGATAATCACCGTGTCAAGTTATTCCTATAATGGTAGTCTGCTTTCCATACCACCATTTACACAAATTTCATATTAATGTACTTCCCTGCGCTTCCACACATCCAATTCCAATAACAGATGTGTGCAATGGACAATAGTAGTAGCAGTAGTATTAGAAGTAATAATAATAATAATAATAATAATAATAATAATAATAATAATAATAATAATAATAATAATAATAATAATAATAATAATAATAATAATAATAATAATAATAATAATAATAATAATAATAATAATAATAATAATAATAATAATAATAATAATAATAATAATAATAATAATAATAATAATAATAATAATAATAATAATAATAATAATAATAATAATAATAATAATAATAATAATAATAATAATAATAATAATAATAATAATAATAATAATAATAATAATAATAATAATAATAATAATAATAATAATAATAATAATAATAATAATAATAATAATAATAATAATAATAATAATAATAATAATAATAATAATAATAATAATAATAATAATAATAATAATAATAATAATAATAATAATAATAATAATAATAATAATAATAATAATAATAATAATAATAATAATAATAATAATAATAATAATAATAATAATAATAATAATACATGGGATTCAACATGTATTTCCTTTAAAATTTCGATATAAAATTTTAATGGAACGTAGCATATCTTCTATTTAATATAAATATATATTATGAATTTGTCATGAAAATTAATAAGCCTAATTGTTTATGTGGTGCAATAAAACTTACATGTATCTTAAGAGTTAAGGGAGCAACAATCAAGTAAGTTGTCTTATAAGGCTGTAGAGCGTTGCCATGATACTGTAGAAGTTCTGAATTGTGGACCTTAAAGACAAGGCTACACAGAAAACTTGCCGAAAATGTTGAAATCATACAATTTCCTTTTATTGCATCTTTGGTAGTTTATGATGTGTAGAAATAGATGGCATGGTGTTTTCTTCATTTGCAGCATTTTAAGCCATCACGTGACAATTTAAAGAGACCTTTAACAATCGTTAAAAGTAAAATCATTACTTTAAAATCAATTTTCTGAGAAAGTTTTTCCTAGCACTTTTCAACACACAAAATGCCTCACACGTCAAATTTTTTCATGAAACTTGGTGAAACTTGCAGGATAGGTCCTTAATATGTAAGTAAGAAACTTCACACCCCCACCCCATTTTTTGTTAATGCTTATGTTTTGGAAATTATATGGTGTTAAGGAATAAAAAGCTAATATTTTCAAAAGTTTTAGAGGTTAAGCATTGAAAATATTTTAAATGAATTACTGCAAGGATATCCCAAAAAATAGGAATGTGGGTCTTTTAAGATTGCTCCGTACTAGCCGAAAGCAAAAATCCAATTTAAAAGATCAATGTTTTTGACGCGTAGAATATTTTATAAAGCCAGTAGTGTTTATAACATTTTCACAAACAATAATTAATAATTAATGAAATATTTGGTGTAGCAACATGAAAATTTGCGTGCAAGTTTAAAATGACACTCTAATTACGTGGCTAAATTTTCATGAAGATAGGTTTATTATTATATAAGTTTGAATTTTTTGTGTAGCCTTGCCTTAATGGAAAATGCGAATAAAGTAACAAAGCCTGTAAAGACGAGAATTTTAAGAATCGCCATAGTTTCTAATCTGTCATGACTTCTTTTGCATCATTTCCCTTTTTAATTCCGTATCCTTTTCATCTTTCAAGGATGGTTTAGTTTTCGTGGTCCTGCGGTTGGTTCGGATGCATATTCAAAGGAAAAAGTACTCCCGTGAACACCAGCGGGCTGCTTGACCGACTAGTCGTTCATCACGCTTTCTATAGGTAGTTCCAGCAAACGGAAGGGACCTCAGCGCGTCTCTGTTTCCTGCGGCCTGGAAATTCCCGTGGTTCCATTATGGTAGATCTATGCGTGCGAGTTATCCTCGCTATCATAAGAACATAATGCACACTTAAATATGTCATTGGAAGAGAACACCGTGTAAATGTATCACAATAGAATTCTTAATTCGAATCTTTTTAAAAAATTACGTGTGCTCATATAACATCTAGTAGTTACTGCATTACCCTTAATTGTTAAATATGGGTACTTTAAGATCACTACTTATTTATGTATTTCATTAAGTTATTCGAAATCTGCTGATAAATATTTTGTTGAATAGAACACATGCAATATATCGAAAGTTGTCAAGCAATGTATATTAATGTAAATATTTCACACAATATAGGCATTATAGATTTTAGCTCCAAGGCAATAACAAACGTCTCCTCTGTCAAAATGAAATATTTTTACTGCGTAAAAAGGAAGATCAGACCGGAAGAAATTAAAGAAATGTAAATTGAAGGAAAGAGTTGAAAATTGAATCATTAAACAGGTGAAGAGTGTAAAGTAAAATAGGACGCTGTAGAAATTACCCAGACGTAAGGAGAGGGAAGGTAAAACTGAAAAGATAAAATTAAGTTAAAGGTACAAGACAAGGGCGAGACTGCCAAAATAGCAATAGAATTATAAAACTGAGTATGTGCATGTCACTGAACAAGAAATGGCGTAACAATCAGTGCACTCCAAACCTGATATTCGAGAAATTCATAAGACAAGGAGAGTGCACGAATTTTCATACATATAAAAGCGTATTTCTTGATTTTTACTTTCTTTACAAAGCACAAAGTGGAAAAGGTGTTCCACTCGAAACTCCAATATCTAGATCTCATTGTAAATGCATATTTTGAGGACAACACAAATAAAAACGTATTTTTGTAAAAAGGTCCATCTCTGTGTGTGTCTGTAATTAGCGTAAAGAAAAAATCCCAATTTTTTTCTTTCTCCAACTCCTCGTTTAACGGAAGAATAAATAAAAAATAAAACCATTGTTTGCATCTCAAAGGATGGGACACGATGACTTTCAAGAATCTCCCTCACCACAGTCTACCCTTATTTATTTATTTCTTGATTTATTTACTTATTTATTTAACGAATTAATTTATTTAATGCATAATTTTTATATCCGTCACTAACCACAATTACAAATCACAACAATGTATATAAATAATTAAAATACAATTAAGAAATTAAGAATTGAATAAAGTCAAATATACAATGGAATCAGACTACTCCTTACATGGGACATTTTTCGAAAATTTTGATTGTCTCAGAAACAAGGAAGGGTCAGCATGAAAGTTAATTTGGAATGATAAATTAAAAGTATCAAATGAGATCAGGGGCGCTGAAGGTATTACAGACATTAACCCTATATCAGCATGACGATTGTGCGGTTGTTCCTTAGAATGCCTTAAACACGAATCATATCCCGTTTGTATGAACATCATAAATCAGCGCTGTCCATTAGGAAGGTAGATAGGCAGAGTATAGCAGGAGATAATTACAATATGTCAGACCCCGAAGAATCCCTGAAGTGCGCTGAAGATTCTTTAACTGGAAGCCAGATTTGTTAGTGTAATCTCCAAACACACTGGTGACGACAGGCGACTACCCCTATGGGTGCAACAGCAGTCATAGAGCAGTACATCCGTCCTAATTCCAAACCTGGAAACACTGGATTAAGTGATGGTAAAATGAAATGGAGGAAAGGAAAGTAAACAACCCAGCATTCGCTTACGACCAAGGAAAACCTTTGGTCAGATTAATCGGTTACCGGAAATCAAAACCAAGACCTGCCCTATGTGAGTCTCAAGCGTTATCTCCTGAGCCCTTACTTGACTGAAATAAATTACTTCTAAAATATAGTGTGTGTGTGTGTGTGTGTGTGTGTGTGTGTGTGTGTGTGTGTGTGTGTGTGTGTGTGTGTTTGTTTGTGTGTGTTCGTTAAAATGACTTATGATGAGCTTCATTCTTCTTATTTTGCTACTGCTGCTGATACATCATTGCTATTCATTAATGAAACATGCTATGCAGTATAAAGGTATTGTAGTTTTCAGTATAACCCTTTTCTCGCGTTTTATTTTGGCATTTAGATTAGTAAAAAAATGGAGTGCATAATAAAGCCTGGTTTATCCCTCGATTTCAACTGACAATGCGTGTGTATGTGGGTGGGTGGTGTGGATGTTATAATGATGACATTCACTAGCTCAGTTTAATGAGAGCTTCTGGTGAGGTATTGCGTTTAATTTGCGGTTGGATGGTTCGGTCTATATATGAATTGACGTTTGTTAGTCTCACAAAAACTCTAGAACCGCTGAACCGATTTGCCTAATCGTCGTTTTGAAATATGTATATAAGCCCAAGGAAGGTCTAAAAGTTAGGGGGGGGGGGACCTGAAGTGATAATGTACAGGGTTAACTAAATATAAATGTACACACGCAAACTTTTATGGAACACATACACCTTGTTTTATTTTCGACAAACAAAAGCATTACAAAGCAGAAAGATATTCCAATCATTGCCAAAGTCTTCAAAGATATTTCACTTACCATGTTTCATTAAATAATTTTTATCGTTTGTTATCAAGACTGAAAATTTTTATATAGCATAATTATATGCCTTTCGAAGATAAGACACAAAATTAATTTCTGAGTGCACTATAACACTTTAAATATTTTACTGTAAACAATTGTTGTCAAATATTGGCAAATCTCTGGATACCTTCTTTATAATTTTTGTTTGTGAATTCGTGAATTTGATTAAATTGATAAAAAAATTAATTGAATTCCTTTGTGACTTTGTGAAGTTCGCAGAAACAGTTTTACTATGCCAAGGAGAAGACGTCATGACTTAGATCATAGAAATCAGTCAAGTATGCGACGAGTTACGTCACGTGCTGACGGCACTAATGAGCAGCGAGGCGCTGATATAGTCGTGTCGGTATGTCAGAATTGCCTTCTAGAGTATCTGTTTCATCCGGAGTAGTTGGTTTCCTACAAATCAGTTGACACAGTTATAAACCAGCATGACGTAGTCAACTATCCCACAAAGCTTTAAAACTAATTAGAATTGCCTGGACTCCCACCTCACAATTTAAAATTAAAAGTAGTATTAGGTGAGATCATGCTGCGTAACATTAACCAACCACGACTGTGCAATGGAACGAGAGTGGAAAAGCTAATAAATAACGTCATCAAGGGAACAATCATCAAGCGAAAGTACAAAATAGAGGATATCTTGATCCCACGAATTCAGATGATTCCAAGGGATTTAGCTTTTGATTTTAAGGGTATATAATTTCCTGTACGTTTGGCCTTTGCGATTGCCATAAATAAATCGCGAGGGCAGTCGTTGGAAGTTTGCGGAATCAAGTTGGAGTTTAACTGTTTCTCTCATGGACAATTAATTATACGTCGCGTGTTCCCGCATTGGTAAACAATCATCTTTACATACATATTTACGCACCACAAAAAAGACAAATACCAGTTTATCAGAAAGTTTTAAATTGATTAACTTAGTTGTAACTGTGTTGCATTTAAACTTCACTCCCAACTGCAGAATAAATAACTAAATAATCCGAATTAGTTTTATTTATATAGATAAGTTCAGACAACTTTTATTGGCGGTATGAAGTTCGCCAGGTCAACTAGTATGCATACATAAATACAAACATGCATACATATCTACATAAATACATACATGCATACATATCTACATAAATACATACATAAATACATACATGCATACATATATATAAATACATACATAAATACATACATGCATACTTACATGCATACATACATGCATGCACACATATACATACATGAATACACAAATATACATACATAAATACATACATATATACATACATGCATGCACACATATACATACATGCATACATACATACATAAATACATACATACATACATATATGCATACATAAATACATACATGCATACATACATAAATACATATATACATACATACATAAATACATACATAAATACATACATGCATACATGCATACATACATACATACATACATACATACATACATACATACATACATACATACATACATACATACATACATACATACATACATACATACATACATACATACATACATACATACATACATACATACATACATACATACATACATACATACATACATACATACATACATACATACATACATACATACATACATACATACATACATACATACATACATACATACATACATACATACATACATACATACATACATACATACATACATACATACATACATACATACATACATACATACATACATACATACATACATACATACATACATACATACATACATACATACATACATACATACATACATACATACATACATACATACATACATACATACATACATACATACATACATACATACATACATACATACATACATACATACATACATACATACATACATACATACATACATACATACATACATACATACATACATACATACATACATACATACATACATACATACATACATACATACATACATACATACATACATACATACATACATACATACATACATATTCAGTAATGGTAGATAATTAGATTGTTGTATTTTATTGCTCTTTGTTTATTTACGTGTCCTTATGGCATTGTCGCAGTCTAACATACGCACATTGCACTTTCAGCCTCTGAATTAGGCTCACGCAACTATTATGTGTTTCAAATGGGAAGAGTTCTGGAGTCCAGCTAATCAGATGCCGTATCACACTCAGCGTTGCCAGCTTGTTACTCCACTCCTTTTATATTTCCCTCTCTCTCGCACACTCATACATAATGCAGGACTGCTTGGCGCAGACGTAAGAGTAAGCAAATGATATTTTACAACTTTTACAATGATGCAGTTGCCACAATCAAAATTGGAAAATGCATTTTCGCAAATTATATATATATATATATTAAAATACCATAACTATAATTATAGCTTATAAATTACCTGTTTTTCTGATCCAATGGAACTGCCAGTGGCTCATCCATATCGCTGTCAATGTCACTTCCGTTAAGAGACAATTCGTCATTGTCACTGTCTTCATTGACTGAGTCTTGCAAATTTATGATTATAGGTTCCAAAATCTCGTCACGTGGTTTTCTTTCTTAAAATCGTCTTCTTGAAAGGTTTCTGCCTGCCTCACGCAGTTTCATAGTGCTATTGTGTTACCTTGTCAATTTCGTCAGTCAGTTTAAAATATTATTTCTGGTTGCAATTCCCTTTTTATTTGAGCCCATACCAACTCAATTGGATTATATTGGCAGTGGTAAGGTGGGAGGCGTATTACTCGTGTCCTGTTTCAATTGCAAGTTGATCCAGCTGATACACTTTTTCTGTGTTTTTAACCGGAAGTACTCTTTCCAATAAATAATTTTTAGTTTCTGTTTCCGAAATTTTTTTGAAGAACCTGTACACCTTAAAAATGATGCTTTCAGCCAGACTTCGCAATACCTGTCTTTTTGACTCGCCACTAAATTCACCGCAAGAAGCCATTGCCCTATTTTGCTCTTACCTTACTGTTGTGTAAAGAACAACTGAATGGTATTGATCTGAACTCTCCAGAGTAAATAAACACTTCTTATCCAGCATACATTCATAAACATAAGCATACAGTTTTCCACATGCTAACAGGAAATGAAGTGTTTGCTCTTTCTCAAATTTAACACCTTGACTTATTCACAGCAATTCTTTTATCACGTCATGTCAGTGGTTTAAATTTCAGTTCTTGGTAATGAAAAGTATATGTACATACTTAAACACCAACCACTTTGAACTCTCTAGAGTAAATAGAAATTACGAACCATTCATAAACAAAGATATGTGACCAGACACGTTCTGCCAGGGCAGCAGGAAAATTATTGTTTCCTCTCGCTCGATTTGGATTATTCAAATTTATTTCTTTTATCACGTCATGTCAAACATATACGTTTCAGTTCTGAGTAATTACAAATATACGTACACGCATACATGCCAAATTCATATAGCGCTTATGTCGCGATTTAGTGTTAGAATATAGGTAATAGGTAATAGTGGTTTATTTATTTGTATTAGAAAAACTATTTGAGCTAAAAGTATGGGGTTTTCATGGTTATGTCAGATACATTGCTCTCTACCTTCCACGTGGATCAGTTTCGGCAAGATCTGAATTTTTGTCTTAGCGCGAATAGTATTTCATACAGATTGATTAGGTTGGCGCTCGTCACACACCACTTAGCGGGAATGCAATATAAC